>BSBK01000770.1:607500-1019366 GCA_027943335.1 Chamaecyparis obtusa | reverse complement strand
TTATATGTATAACAATATAGACATACACACATGCATAGACACATTATTTGTGTTTACATATATAGTTGTGATAAGAAAATACATTATTCCCTTGATATCAACTTATCTATTTTTTCTGAGCATGTACAAGAATGAGACATAATTTTATTTTTTTTAAAGCAATTTTCATTTTTCTTGTCATATAATTCAAATCATATAGAAGAAAACCATAATCATAGAAATCTATCAATTATTGATTCTAATATCTTACTCCATTAAAATGCAAGTTCTACATGAAACTACATGGTGTGTGCATATGGGTTCCCATCATAACCAATTTCCCTAGTCCCCATCTTTGACTCATACCTTCATTCACTAGCATGTTAATAAATAAGCCTACAAATCATAGTTAAAGCATAAGGAATAATAATTTCAACATCTTTTCATTTGTATTTACTAATTCTATCATATTTGTCCAAAATAAAATAATCAAGAAATGATTAATGGCTAATATAATATAATTTATTATATTATTAAAATGATCGTAAAAAGTTGGAATGTGACAAAAGAATCCTACATTTTTTATATATCTATTTGACCAAGGTCCCAATGTAGTAGCATTCATCTTAGATATCTTCTTTATAGGATTGAGAATCTGTTGCCTCTCAAATCTATGATTTTTTTACTAGAGTTTGCTAAAAGATATTCCTACAAAAAATGAAGAGTGAACTTTTTGATGCATCTAGTGTTTTGAAATGAAAAATCTTGTAGCTTTCATGGTTCATTCTACTTTTTTTAGTGTTACCCTGGGATGCCTGCCTCGTTCTTTTTGACCCATCCCTTTTTTTGGGACTTCTTAGAGATGGGGGGATGCATTAGGGATGTCCCCTAACTATCCCCAAAATTTAGTCGATCTTAGGAAATTCCCTAAAAATGCATGGATGTTGATGACTTTCAAATTGGATATAAGCTATCTTTACGACACCAGGTGACATTTATGATGTTTATTGATCATCCCCCTTTTTTTAGTACTTGTCTAAAACAAAAAAATCTACTCAAATGATTAAAAATATTATTTTATTTTATTTTGGTGGACCCCACTCCTCAATTGGCCCTAAATGGGAAAAATAACCCATTTTAAATGCATTTGAGTTCATTTTGCGCTTGTCAAAAAAATTTGTTGCTTGCAATAGGTTTGACTAAGAGGAGAACTCATATTTTGATATAGTGTTAATAGATGCATATTAGGGGAAACATTGTTCTTTCTTTTTTTGTGTTTTCATAACATAATTGAAAATGAAACTTGTATCCTTTGAGCATGTTATTGTAACTTTTATTAATTTTCTAATATCACATGCATATTGACAATGAATTGTGGAAGCAATTTGAATTAGTGTTTGAGTTTTGCAAATTTGTTTAACTTTGACTTTCATGTGAACTCTCAATTTAGCACAAATGTTATATGTTAAGGACCTATAATGTATATTGCATTCTTTATCCATGTTTTTATATAAAATATTTAAAATTTCCCTATATGTTTTCCTATTTTTTATATAGATGCCCCTTTTGCCATCATAAATAATGGATCAAAAAATATGAGACTTAGAAATATGTTCCCCAATCCCCCTATCCCATAAACTTAATGTAAAATAGACTATTTTATGTTAATATGGCTTTGACATTATCTCCTTTCAACTTTAATTTGAGCTAAACATCAAATCATGGTGACATGGACTCCTAGCTTGCCATTACTGACCATTTTCAAATCCTTTCCTAGAAACTAGCTTTGGAATGAGTTGGGGTCCTAAGGCCATTCTATTTTTTATTCCATTCTCCAAAAAACCTCCATATTTTTCTTTTTTGTACATGATTGAGACTTTTCTTGTTCTCTTCTTTATAGAGCAAGTATTTCTTTCATTCACTATCTTATTCACTAATTTCCCTATGCCTTTTCAATTTATTTCAATCTTGAATTTTTTTGTTATTAGCAATTTTTGGAGTTGTAATTTTAATTTGATATGTACAATTTCTTTCTTTCTTTATTTCTTTTCCAAAATTATGGTGATTTTTTAAATGTGATATTGTTATCAGGATTCAACTATGTAGTTTTCAAGTCAAACTCATTGACCCATGTTTCATGAATAGTGGTTCACAAGAACTCATCTATCATGAGGATGAATGGAACACTTAGCACTCATTGTATCTAGGTGATACTCATAGAGAGAAAGCATTGAGCCTTCCTAGGAGGTCGTCCATCCTATTTGACTCAAACTCAAGCACGCTTAATCATGGAGTTTCCTCCAAGGTCAAGCCTTCTTAGCTTGCAACCCCATTTGTAAAACATTCACCAAGTGTTATTCGTTATGAATCGTTCATTATAGAGCCCTTTAATTTCATCAACTAATAAGTAGGAGATATTTTTCACAACAATTCAAAGTGTGATATTTCTATCAAGATTCAACTATGTCATTTTTTATTCAAACTCATTGACCCATGTTTAATGAATAGTAATTCACAAGAACCCATCTCTCATGAGAATGAATGGAACCCTTAGCACTCATTGCATCTAGGTGATGCACACATAGGTGTTTATATAATGAATGGTTCATAAGACATAACACTTGCTGATTTTTTTTCAAATGGGGTTGCAAGCTAAGCATAGTTAACCTTGGAGGAAATTCCAGTATTAAGTGTTCTTGAGTTAGAATCATACTGGGATAGGTGACCTCGTAGGAAGGCACAATGCTTCACCTTTGTAAACATCACCTAGATGCAATGAGCGTTAAGTGTTCCATTGATTCTCATGAGAGATGGGTTCTTGTGAGCTGGTACTCATGAAACATGGGCCAATGAGTTTGAATAAGCATAGAAATTTTCACCCATTTCTTCCTGCTTAGAGTGGATGAATGTCATAATATCTTTAGTTAGCAAAACTCCATTAGAAACTGATGATAGCACACCTATCATATTGTTCTCTTAGTTCTATACTGGCATGATGTCATAAACTGGTCTATCAAATTGGTTTCCTTGAACTAGGTTGACAATAGAAGATGATGATGCCATCGTATCTGACTGATTACACAGAGAATTCTTGATAGGATTTACAGAGTTTTCTTAGCAAATATTGTAAATCAAAGAAAAAAATGATTACTCAAGTATAAGAAATCAAAAATCACAGTTCACAATGTAAAGTGATATGAGTAATCCTCCTTCCCTTAAATAGATTTAGGTCACAATGGTAATTACCAAACAGTAACTATTGTTAATGGCTACAACATTAATTAACATACCTAATCTTTCTTACGACGATCGGTTCTCATGAGTTTACCTATTATTCAATCCTCAGTTGGGATGTCAGCACTTACCTTTTTGTTATACCTCATAGACTGGTAACTTCTTCTGGTTTCACCTTTTTACTATGTGAGATCATTGCTCACTAATTATATCGGGAACGGTACGAAGACTATTGTTTCCCTTTAAGCCCTTAGGCTTAGTTTTCTGAAGAGATGTCACCATTAGCAGATGATGATCTTCCTTCTATTTTCTCCTCAGCGGAGCTCTTAGATTCCTTCTTGAACCAAATCTTCATAAGTTATTTTATAGTCTCTTTTCCCTTATTATCCTTTTGGTTAGGAGTCAAGTTCTTTTTGACTGGTTTAGCAGGCTCCCTTTTCTTGTTCATTGGCCGGTTCCTGCACTCTTTGGCTACATGTCCAACTTTTCTATAGTTGTAACAAGCCATCTCGGTTGCCTTACATGGATTTACCCTTCTATCCCTATTCTTAGGTGAATAAAACTGGGTATTTCTATGGCCATATGTTCCACAGTTAGCATAGTTGGTTGTGCTCTAGTTTACATTCCTCTTAGGGAGTACTGGTCTTGATGGGGATCTGGATGCCATAGTTCTAGACCTGTATCCATCTGCTTTATGTCCAAACTTGTTGCATGCATAGCAGTAACCTTTGACCCTTCCCCTGCTTCTATTGGACACACTGTTGGGAGGTGACATACATTCAAAGGTCTTGTCGCCATACTTGTAACAGTTGCTGCAGTACCTATTAGAAATGAATGGTTTCACCGGTGCATTTTTGTAGTCATTTGTTTTATGACCTAGTTTACCACAATGATTGAAAGAGGTTTTGAAGGTCTTCTTACTTTTATCTTTTTTTGGTTTCTTCTTTTCCTTCTTTCCCTTCTTGACTTTAGAGGATTCATCGATTTCATTATTGCTTTGACCGGTGTACCCAAGTCCTGTGGGATCCTTGTGCTTTCTTTGAGCCCTCAATTGCTCATCAAGCTTTTATGAGCTTTCATTGTACCTTTTGAGTGTCTCATTTCTCTCTTCAAGAGTCTTCAGTTGTTCCTTTAGTTGATATAATTCAATAGCTAGTCTTTTGCATGCATCATCTTTATCATAAAAGTTCTTTTGCCTAATAACATTTTCTTGAGTTACTATCTACATGTCTTCTTGAAGTTGTAAAACAACAAGATCACTTTCTCTTACCGCATCTTCTGCCAAATTTCTTTCTCTTTCAGAAGTCACTAGTGATTTTATGACACTATTCCTTTCATCTTTAGCTTTCCTCTTTTCTTCAATGATTTTAGTCATTCTTGAAGCATTATTTTCCTCCTCCCTTTTCAGGTTGGAGATTTGATCAGTTAGACTTTGATTTTCTCCATAAGATTTGAGACCACCTCTTCTGCTTCATCAGATCCACTTTGCCCAGAGAGTTCCTCAATTATTTCATTGCTCTCACTCAATCACAGAGGAAAATCCTTTCTTCTTGCAAGGAACCTACTTAGTTTATTCTCAAGAGAAGCAATTATGTCATTGGTTTCCTCAAGCTACTTTTGATACCTATATCCCTCCATGATCTTTTACTCAAGTGGTTAAGATTTATATCTTTGAGAACCAAATGCTCTGATACCAATTGTTAGTCCTAACCGGTTACTGAGAAGGGGGGGGTGAATCAGTAAATACAATTTCTAATTCAATTTATCCTTATATATATTCTTGCAGAATTAAAAGAATATAACAACAGTCATAAAAAAAATTTGAAATACACAGGTCAACACAACATATATACATGGAAACCCTCGGTTAGAAGGAGAAAACCACAGTGGGACAAAACCCACAACTTTACTACTACAGTAATAAAGGTGCCATGTTAGAGGCTTACAAAGCACTGGTAAGAGTGCTACCCTATTAAGGGATTTGGTAGAAGACCTGTTAGGATCTTAACCCTGTAAGGAGTCACCTGGTAAGAGGACTTTCAACACTAATAAAGATGTTACCCGATAAAGGTATTTATACAGAGAACCTATTAGGGTTCACCCTATTTAAGGGATTGGAATATGCTTCACAATCTAAAATAATTATCTATGATGACACTTTCTATATGATTAGATCATACATGTTACCCTTTCCTCTACTTGGCTGTTGAGCCTTTCTCTATCTTTCACTTCTTGTGACTGTAGCTCCTCTTAGAAGATATCTCTCTCCTGCTCTTAATATTCAACAACAATTCTTGTGTGTCCTATGACCTATATTTATAAGAAATCAATCCTATCAAAAATACTTCTCATAGTTCTGCCAAGTTGTAAACTCACCCATAAATCAAGCATGCAGAAAAAGCTTGCAAATTGATCTTGAGTTTACCTTGAAATGCTCATAGATAAAACAAATCTAATTTTAGTAAAACTGAAAAAGCTAACTCCAGTTCTAACTGAGAATGCTCTGCATAATCTAGTTCAAATTATCATGCATTAACTGGTAAAGTACTTGTACCCTATTAGTCATACCTTCCTTGTATGTCTCCCATGACTGGTTGAAAACACTTAGACCGGTATAATCGTTATTGGTTAAGGTACACTGCTTACTCCTTTAGTCTATCGGTTCGTAGTTATGAGTACCAATGTGATGCACCGATAGTCCAGTGGGATGAATGTTTGCCTTTGACTTTACCAATGACAACTTAAATATGTCAACAATATATATATATATATATATATATATATATATATATATATATATATATATATATATATATATATATATTATATATATATATATATATATATATATATATATATATATATATATATATATATATATATATATAGATATATATATTTGCTTATATGTATAACAATATAGACATACACGCATACATAGACACATTATTTGTGTTTACATATATAGCTGTGAAAAGAAAACACATTATTCACTTGATACCAACGTATCTATTTTTTTAGAATGTACAAGTATGAGAGATCATTTTTTTAAAAAAAAATCATTTTTCTTGTCATATAATTCAAATCATATAGAAGAAAACCATAATCATAGAAATCTATCAAATATTTATTCTAATATCTTGCTCCATTAAAATGTACGTTCTACATGAAACTACATGGTGTGTGTGTATGGGTTCCCATCATAACCAATTTCCCCAGTGCCCATCTTTGACTCATACTTGCACTCACTAGCATGTTAATAAGTTAGCCTACAAATCATAGCTGAAGCATAACGAATAATACTTTCAACATCTATTCATTTGTGTTTACTAATTCTATCATATTTGTCCAAAATAAAATAATCAAGAAATGATTAATAGCTAATATAATCTAATTTATTTATTATATTATTAAAATGAGTAAAAAGTTGGGATGTGAAAAAAAATCCTAACATTTTTTATATATCTATTTGACTAAGGTCCCAATGTAGTATTCATCTTAGATATCTTCTTTGGAGGATTGGGAATCTGCTCAAATCTAAGATTTTCTTACTAGAGTTTGCTAAAAGATATTCCTACAAAAAATGAAGAGTGAACTTTTTGATGCATCTAGTGTTTTCAAATGAAAAATCTTGTGGCTTTCATGGTTCATTCTACTTTTTTATAGTGTTCCCTGGATGCTTGGCTCATTCTTTTTGATGTTTCCCTTTTTTGGGGGACTTCCTAGGGATGGGGAGATGCATTAGGGATGTCCCCTAACTATCCCCAAAATTTAGTCAATCTTAGGAAATTCCCTAAAAATGGATGGATGTTGATGACTTTCAAATTGGATATAAGCTATACTTAAGACATCGGGTGGCATTTATGATGTTTATTGATCGTCCCCTTTTTTCTAGCACTTGTCTAAAACAAAAAACTACTCAAATGGTTAAAGATATTATTTTATTTTATTTTGGTGGACCCCACTCCTCAATTGACCCTAAATGGGAAAAATAACCCATTTTAAATGCATTTGAGTTCATTTTGCGCTTGTCAAAAAAATCTTGTAGGTTGGAATAATGTTTGACTCACAGGGAACTCAGATATTGATGTTGTGTTAATAGATGCATATTAGGGGCAACATTGTTCTTTCCTTTTTTGTGTTTTCATATCATAACTGTAAATGAAACTTGTTTCCTTTGAGCATTTTCTCGTAATTTTTATTAGTTTTCTAATATCACATGCATATTGACAATGAATTGTGGAAGCAATTTGAATTAGTGTTTGAGTTTTGCTAATTTGTTTAACTTTGATTTTCATGTGAACTCTCAATTTAACACAAATTTTATATGGTAAGGACCTATAATGTATATTGCATTCTTTATCCATGTTTTTATATAAATATTAAAAATTTCTCTATATATTTTCCTATTTTTTATATAGATGTCTCCTATGCCATCCTAAAAAATGGATCAAAAAAACTGAGACTTAGAAACATGTTTCGCCATCCCCCTATCTGAGAAACTCAATGTAACATAGACTCTTTTATATTAATATGGATTTGACATTATCTCCTTTCAACTTTAATTCGAGCTAAACATTAAATCTATGGTGACATGGAATCCTAGCTTGTCTTTAGTGACCATTTTCAAATCCTTTCTGTATCGTCTTAAAATGGAAGCACTTCCATGATAAGAGCATTTAGCCCTCTGAGTAAGTGGTTTGGGGTCATGTTAAGTGCCTTGGTCAGGTCTTTGCATGTATTTGGCTTTCTCCCCGCTTTCCACTTCTTCTCGGCACTTGATTTCTTCATTCTAGGTGAAATTAGGGTTAGGATCCTAAGGATTCTCCTTAATTTCCCTCTTCCATGGCTCTATTTTCTAGGTAGGATTTAGAAATAGGTCCTCCTAGCCTTCATCACATTATTCATAGGATTTTATGTCTATCCTTGACATTCTGTCATGTTTTGATATCATTTCTAGGTTTTTGGGCATCCTCGGGACCTCTTGACCTGGTTCTAACTGAATCTGGGCCCAGGGTCAAATTCGAGGTTGATCCTGACTAGGTTAGGATTGAGCTCGAACCTGACTAGGTCAAGATCGAGGTCAAACCTGACTAGGTCAGGTCCAACCTCGATTTTGCCCCCCTCATTCAAATTTCCAGAATTCTGGATTTTCGGGCATCAAGCTTTCGGGATATTTATTTTCCCAGCTCCGGGTTAGCCATTTTGGGTTTCAGGATGGTAAATCCTTTAATTGCATTTAATCTAGGTATATTTTCTAAAGGTTAGGACCTAATTAGAATTTAATTCTCCAAGGTGGCCCCTCTAGAGGATTGTGCCCTAGTTCACTATAAAAGGAGGCCTTCCTCTCTCATTTTCTCATCCACAATCAAGCAATTGACATCCATTATTCACATCTCTCCATCAATTTTTCATGCTCAAGCACTCTCAAGCATTCAAGCATTCAAGTGTTCAAGCATCCATCCATCAAGGAGATCCATTGTTAGCCATTGAAGGATTCAATCTCTTTGGAGCCCCCTTGAAGATCCATCTTTCTCCATTCATCCAAGCCTTTTCATATGCAAAGATCAAGTCAAGATTGGTGTTGAAGATCAAATGCCATTGATTGGAGACATCCTACATTCATCCTACATCCATTGAAGCATTCCTACTTGTGGATTTGAGGATTTGAATCCTCTACAAGGACTTCAACATAAGCGAGGTGATTTGTTTCAATTACTTTGTTTATGCACACTATAGTTCAATTCAATTTCAAGGTTAATTCCTAAATTGGGGTTTGACCAAGGCAAACCCCCCATACAACAAAAACTCCCATTTTCTTGCAGGTACAAGTGCAAAATTTTAGATCTGAGGGCGAATTCGGATACCCTTTTCGAAAAACTTCTGAGATCTACGAACAGAATTCGAATCGGACTTCAAATAAAGAATGTAGCATTTGACCTTTTATGAGGGTCAAACCCGACCTGAGCTCATCTTGGAGAAAGATTTTTGGATTTTCTCTGTCTTGGCATTTCTAGTCCAGAACAGGTTGCAGAATTACCCGAAAGTATACACAGACATTAGAATTTGACATTTTCCAGATCTGCCCTAATTTGAGGTTAGTATTTGTATTTTAGTTATTCCATATTTCAAGCATAATTTCATTCATAGGAAAATATTGGATTTACTCTCTCTCTCTCTCTTCCATATTCATCATAAATTGATTCGATTGTGTATTAACCTCTTGGTTGATCAAATTGGATCTCTTCTTTGAGAATTTGGGTTTGAGAATAGATCTCATATTTCCCCCCTTTACATCTGAATAGAGGTGAATCCATTTTACTACTATTCACTTCTCTAAAAACTAGCTTTGGAATGAGTTGGGGTCCTAAGACCGTTGTATTTTTAATTCCATTCTCCAACAAACCTCCATATTTTTCTTTTTTGTACATGATTGAGGCTTTTCTTGTTCTCTTCTTTATAGAGCAAGTCTTTCTTTCCGTCACTATCTTATTCACTAATTTTCCTATGCCTTTTCAATTTATTTCAATCTTTACTTGAATTTTTTTATTATTAGGAATTTTTGGAGTTGTAATTTTAATTTGATACATACAATTTTTTAATTTCTTTATTTCTTTTTCAAAATTATGTTGATTTTTTAAACGTGATATTGTTATCGGGATTCAACTATGTAGTTTTTGAGTCAAACTCGTTGACCCATGTTTCATGAATAGTGATTCACAAGAACTCATCTATCATAAGAATGAATGGAACACTTAGAACTCATTGCATCTAGGTGATACTCACAGAGAGAAAGAATTGAGCCTTCCTGGGAGGTCATCCATCCTATTTGACTCCAACTCAAGCACACTTAATCATGGAGTTTCCTCCAAGGTCAAGCTTTCTTATCTTGCAACCTCATTTGTAAAACCTTCACCAAGTGTTGTTCATTATGAATCGTTCATTATAGAGCCCTTTAATTCATCAATTGATAAGTAGGAGATATTTTTCACAACAATTCAAATTGTGATATTTCTATCAAGATTCAACTATGTAGTTTTTTATTCAAACTCATTGACCCATGTTTAATGAATAGTAATTCGCAAGAACCCATCTCTCATGAGAGTGAATGGAACACTTAACACTCATTGCATCTAGGTGATACACGCATAGGTGTTTATATAATGAATGGTTCATAAGACATAACACTCGTTGATTTTTTTTTCAAATGGGGTTGCAAGCTAAGCGTAGTTAACCTTGGAGGAAATTCCAGTATTAAGTGTGCTTGAGTTGGAGTCATTCTGGGATGGGTGAGCACGTAGGAGGGCCCAATGCTTCACCTCTGTGGGCATCACCTAGATGCAATGAGTGCTAAGTGTTCCATTCATTCTCATGAGATATGGATGCTTGTGAACCAGTACTCATGAAACATGGGTCAATGAGTTTGAATTAAAAAAACTATACAATTGAGTCCTGACAACAATGTTACAATTTGGCTTGTTGTGCAAAATATCTCCCACTTATCAATTTTTTTTTTGTCTTACAAGTTGTGTGACGAAATTGAATTCTATTTTTTCGAAGTGGAAATAAATACTTAGATCTTCCATTGACATTGTTTTATTTTTAAATATATAGTAGAAAGAGGTGACCACCTAAAAGAATTATTTTGTATACCCACATTTTCATGGTGGTTCTAATTTAAAAAGGCTAGATCCATTGTGTTGAACTACCCTCAATCAATTCAACACTCATGAATTTGAACAAAGGTGGTGAATGAAAGATTTCATAGATGAGTCTAGACTCTTGAAATAGCTCGAGGTGGAATAAAGTTAGAATACAGTTACGTGTCATGTTGGTGATGATGATAACATGTTCCTTGACCGAGGTTCAAATCCTTCGAAGTACAATCAGACTTCAATCGACCCCTAGACAACATTACCACAATTATTCTCCTACTCATATCAATTAACCATATACGAACACGATACACTTATAAAACCACCAGATAAGAACATCTTAATGGCACGGGCTAAGCTCCCTACAAAACGCACCAAATACAAAAAAACGTCAAACTTTTTTTTTTCCAAATTCGCGAAAACACGGTGATTTTTTTTGCAATTTTTTTGTGGTTTTCGACCACAAAATATACAGAGCATGAAAAATAGATGCTGAAAATTTCGCGAAAAATCTATTGTGTTTTCTAATTTTTGAAATTTGGTCAATAGTAGATTTTGTAGAGAGCTTACTCCCGTCACATCTTAATTACCTTGCCTCAACCTCTCTTCAAATCGAACAATTAAAAATCTCCACCATACCCTAATATTGAAAACTTCAAAAATAACATCAGTCTAGAAAATCAACTTCATCCGCAAATAAAAACAAAAAAAACATACCAACATCCCAAGAAAATTAAGAACAATCCTTGAAGATACACACCTATCTCACCTCTCTTCACATAAAGCCAATAAACAAGAAGAACTTAGAATGGCCCACCAATTTCGTTGAAAAAATCTCTAGATTTCCCTGTCGCCGCTCCCGGAACACTTTTCTCTCTCTTAAATCGATACGAGCAATGCGTACACGTGGCAACGGGTCCCACCGGTTATTTAACGGGATTTTATAACTGTCGACCTCCATACTCAGGGCATGTTCTACTAAAGCTCAAAACGGAATATTTAATAGGGTAAGAAATTATTTTATTCTATTTTTAATGTCTGTCTTGCCTGGTGACATGAAATAACGAATTGCTATTGAGTGAGTGAATGTCAAAATTGTATGCCAAATGCATTGTGTTTTCCATATTTTATGTTGATATTTTGCAATTATAATGAGAAAAGGACAAATGGGTGACACCTATACAAATATGAACAGTAGGTGTACATAAAGATTTGATGTTTCTTCTGCAATAAGTGTTATCCAAGGAAGTTTTATGTGACAAGCATGTGCTCATCATGCATGTATCTAGCCTATCTTATCAACCAGCATTCAAAGTTTTTTTTGCAATTTATGGGGGCACAATTTCTGTGTTACATTTAAATGATTTAGTTCCTTAAAGTCAACTTTAGTTTTAATTTGGAATGAGTCTAATTTTGGAGAATAGTGTAAGGAAAGGTTGTTGCAATTATTTTCTATATAAAATAGTACTATCATATATGTTTGTTTGAAAAATTAATTTTGGATAAAAATATTAATAAATCGATGAAAATATATCGAGTTATGTTAATTTGTATTTTTATAATCATATCATTTTGTGTGAAGAGTTATGAGAGAATATTTCAATATAGGATTTAGTTTGTTAAATTAATCTTATTTAGTTATATTTTCAAAGGATTTGAATCTTGATAAGTGGTATTGTAAAAGAATGTAATGTCAACTTTATTAATTAAGTTAAACTAATTAAACTAAAGTTTTTTTATAGTTATTGTGTTTGAATTGTATGAGTATTTTTAATAGGTGTAAACACCACTTTTAATATAATTGGGGAAATGGCATTCAAGTGGGACATTTATTTAAATGTAGATCTAGAGTAGTGTAGATAACTCAAATACATTTATTTAGAAGATGTGGATAGGCTAATTTCAAGGTGTGTATATTTGTGTCTTTAGATAGACATTTAAGATGTCAATGCTAGGAGCATCTATGAGTTGAATGTGTACAATGTTGGTTTATCATTAAGTGTTTCTATAAAATGGTGTTTCCCTTTGACAAGTACGGAATCATGTATATTCATAATGTGCCTTATACATGACATTTATTAAGCATTACTAGAACATTTCATGTTCATTCATTTGTACAATATATAACACATATTTACCCAAAACTAAAATGTACATCACATTAAATGAGTAATATGATAGTATTGTTTTTCCAAGGAATCAATTCTCTCTTTTCCAACTTTTGTGTTGAGACTTGCATTATTATTTTAATTTTTTAGAGCAATCATATGAAAATTGTGGTAAAAATTTTAGTCCATTCAAATACTTAACATATGGTATAATTAGACATGTTATCTATTTAACTTGTACCAATTGTTTGTTTGGGAAAAGTAAATCGTTGTAATTTGTGTATTGTTCACGCCCAAGCTAACCATAAGGGTAACTGCCATATATGTCCCTTTTGCATTGGCATATTTAGGATAATATCTAGAGATTCATCTTCAAATGACATTCTAGAGTGATTGTCAAATTCCACTTCTAGATTTATACATTCTACACCAGATACATCTTAGAGTGTTATTTTAGTAGACTTCTTTTATCCATAGATTAGAAGGTTAGCATGACTATCACATCCTTTGCAATAAATAAATTGACATCCATTAATCATATTGACCTCTTGATGAATAGGTGTCCACTTTAGTTGCAATTCTATGTGCTAACTATTTTTTCAGTGAGCACATATTTTTTATGTTATGGTTATGTACATGATCATTTATTTTTTGATAAACTGTAAAAAGGGAGGTTTTGGAAGGGTCCCAACCCTTTTACAACCAAGTTAACAAACATGTTTCATCTCTAGCAATTCTTCCTCTAGTTTGAACACCTCGATTCCTATCACCAATAATAGAATTTTCAAAATGATTAATCCTTACATACCATGGAGTCTTTAGAGTAGGCTTTGTAGCAGACCCTTCAGTTACAATTTCTTCCTCATTACCCACTGGTTCTACTTGTTCTATTGAACCATTATGATCTTGAATCTGATTCTACACTTCCACAATTTGATTGTCCTCATGTTCTTTCTAATCTCTACACATTTTCATCTGCTCTAAAATTTGCACTTTCAACAATCTTCTTCAGTCTAAATTTATAACATTTGTATGCGTTGGTCTTAGTAGAATATCCAAGAAATATTCTTTCATCACTTCTAGGATCAAACTTACCAATATCCCCATCTCTTGATATAACATTTGCTTCCAAAAACTCTAAATAACTTCACAGAAGGAACATGACCATGTACCAAAGTTCATAAGGGTCTTACCAGTTCCTTGTTTTATTTGTACTTAGTACAAGGCGTGTATTACAGTACTCATGACTTCTCTCCAGTAGATCTGTGGAACATTTCCTTCAATCGTCATGGTTCTAGCTATGTCTAGAATAGTTATGTTCCTTCTCTCTGCAACACCATTCTGTTGCGGGGTCTTTGGAGCAGAAGTCTGCCTCTTTATCCCATGTTCTTCACAAAAATCATAAAACTCACCAGATGTGAATTCTCCACCTCTATGTGATCTTAGGCATTTCAATCTCTGTTCAAACTCTGTCTCAACCATCATCTTGAATATCTGAAAGTTCTGAAAGGCTTCTGATTTCTCTCTAAAAAATGTAACCCACATCTTTCTTGAATAATCATTGATGAATAACATGAAGTATCTATTTCCTTAATAACTTCTTGTCTTAGTATGATCACACAAATTTGTATGCACCAAATCTAGCAATCCATTAGAGGTGTATGACTTACTCTTAAAAGTAGATCTAGTTACCTTTCCTGATTGACATCCTTGCGCATATTATTAGGATTCATCAACTTAGGCAAATCTCTTAGTAGTGCCAACCTTCACCATATTATCAAAGTTTATATGAAAAAATATTTTATACCATAACCAACTATCATCAACCTTAGCCACCAAGCATTTATTCTCGATAGTTCAAAAATGAAATATATTATTTGTAGACCGTGTAATAGATGCAATTAGTTCTCCAATACTTCCAATGATTTTGCACATTCCTTCCATGAATTCCAATCAGGAGCCCTTATCTAGTAGTTGTCCAACACTCAACAAGTTATGTCGTAAGCCTTCAACATACAAGACATCACCAATGTTATTATTTTCATCAAGAGTAATAGATCTCTTTCCTTTAACCAAACATGAAATTTTGTTACCGAATCTAACAACACCGTCATCATAATCTTCAAGCTTCACAAACTTATTTTTATCACAAGTTTTATGATGTGAGCATCCACTATCAATGACTCATTCATCTCTTTTAACAACATGCAAAACCAAGCCTTTTTGTTCATTAGGATGATCCTCTTTAATATAAATAAACACAATCTCTTGTTCACTAGCACTAGCTTCATCATTAGTCACACCTTCTTCAACAACATTTAAAGACTTCTATGTCCCTTAGGGTGAAATTTATTAGATATGAGCTTAGGTTATTTAGAGACTTTATTCAGCACCTAGATGCAATATGACCAATCTTACTACAAGAAAAACATTTCAAATGCTACTTTCTTTCATACTTGTTGGAGCCCTTAGGTAGTCTTTTTACAATCAAGGATTCAAGTGTATCGATCTTCCTCTCATCTTCCATGATCTCTTCCCATTTCTTGGCATAGTAGTTGTCTTTTGTCATCTTAGAGGAACTCTCTCCCTTATCATACGTAGTCACACTGAATTTGAATGAAATTTCAACTTTCAAAAGTTCCATACCAAGAGTTGTCATCTCATAAGCACATAATCTACCAGTCAAGGACTTTGCCAAATTTCCAACATGCTAGAAAAATCACCAAATGTGATTACCAGGATCCGCATGGATCATCAACACAGTTATAAAATGATCCAAGAATACTAGTAAGTAATAGGAATAGCTTCCTGAACCTTCACATTATCTCAATCTCAAAATCAAAACTCATCTTAGTACTGATCATCAACAATATTGAACACAAAACTCTATCACACTAAAAAGATAACTTGTCGAACTCTAAATCATGAACACCACCATTAGAAGAAATAACAATAAGTCCCAAAAGTAACACCAGCTTTGCACCAACTGAATAATCCAATTTGATCCATACCAAAGGAAAAATTCAACTTCTGACTCATCCTGAACAACTAAAACAATGAAATACAATAAACTAATAAATCAATCATAGCTCACTCAAATTGTCATGCGAACCTCTGCAAGTTGACCAGAAGCAACTATAGACATATTTGAAACATCATCTAGAGTCGCAACACACTTGATCTTCAACATATCATCTGATCATCTAAACGACTAGAAACAGACTAAACACATTGTCTACAATAGAAATAATATGTTGACATCAATGAAAAAACACTAATGTCAACACACATAGTCAAGGTCTATTCAACAATCTCTAACATGCTCAACATTGTTCATTATTTTTAGATTTTTACAGTGTGTGTGGGACCTAGTGTTTGTCTCCTCATCATAATGGGGTGGGCCTTATGGTTCCACATGGTCAGGTGGTACTGATTCTTCTTCCATCGAGGCATGGTGGATTTGTTTGTGATATTTGATGGGTCTCAGTTGTTGTACATTTTTTATTATTGCATGGAGAACTTCATTGTATATATGTATCATCTCTTGTATCATGTATCATGTATCATTTGTAATTTACTATGTATCAGATGCTCCTCAAAGAGGTTTGATGTAACTATGTTCTTGATTATGTAATCTTGTAATAGGTAGTTGTGATTATAATGATGAGATAACTTTATTTATCATATTGTAAGATTTGATTGTGTTGTAAATGGATTAAGTTAAATGCCATGATATGTATATTATCATTACTTTGATTTAAATGTTGTGGTTGTTATCTTAAAAAACAAATAGGAGCATTGGATACTAATTCTTTAAAAATAACTTAGAGATAATATTATCATTCATGCTTAATGAAATGAAAATGTTACGATGTTAGATAGTTATTTAGATATGTTGTATTTAGGTTGCTTGAGTAGCGACGTTAGGGAACCTTAAAGGACATAGGTTAGAATGGAAGATAATTTCACTTTATGATCTTAGTAAATGTAATTGTGAAATGTTGCCTATTAATTCCATAATCATAATTCGTTATGAAATCCTAATTGTAAATTTAGTTACACTTGTTCTTTCTTTTAAAGAAAAAAAACTATTTCCACGTTATTTTGTTAGTTAGATGTTGTCCTGACAAGTACCTTGGCAGGGCGCTACAAGTCAAATATAACAACATTTGATGACCAAAATACTCAATTCATCATGTTATTAGTAAGTATCTCAATGATCTCATAAATCATATTTTTAATCAAATAAACACAAATTATGTTAAAAAATAGAAAATATGATGTAAACATAAGATAACTTTATGACATCAATTTAAACATACTACATAATCTAACATTTGTAATCATACATTTTATAAGCCAATTTACATGACTTGAACGTGGGTCACCTTTATTATTCTTTATTTCACAATTTTGCGCTCATAGTTTTGGAAAACCATTCTTATTTTCTTAGATCTTGGCCTATGTATAGCTTATATATAGCTCTTGGGATAGAGATAAAATATTCACTATTCTTGTGATCTCTTTCACACTAGTTGATTTCAAATTGATATTCTAGATTATGCTTATAATGATAGATTAGCATGGATGGCATAATTATGGCTATAAAGAATGAATGATTTAAACATGATGCATTGATTTATATTAGTAGATATTGTTGATTTATATTAGTAGATATTTTAGATTATTGTTATTATTTTACATACAATATATAATTATGACTAGATGAGTATGTTTACATAGAACTAACTTTGTTGCTTTTTAATCATATCGGATTTCATATATTATTTATCTTTCCATTGTTGGATTGTTATTAGTGAAATGTAAATATGATTTCAATGTAATTATTTAATCTAACTTTGGATTAGATTTTTATACCTAAAATTAAGGTGCAAAATGAGATGTGTATGGAATTTAATTAATATGTGCAATTATAAAGATTAGAGGATTGGGTTAGTTTTCAAAGTGCTTGAACAGGTGTGGTTAGTTTTCAAGGAGAAATAAGCGCAAAGAGGAGAGAGAGGAGGGCAAAATTAGGTTAACGCAGGTATGGAAATTATTTGTGAATGGTTTGCCAGGGAAGAGCCAGTGCCCTAATTTTAGCATTTGCTGATTTAAATCGCTTGAAATTTGGCTTCCGTTATTGTTGGTAGATTTTGAATGAAAAAGATTTATACCTATAAAAAACATTTCACAATGAACAAATGCGTATGACTGTTTTCGTCTGAATCTGTGTTTGTTTGTTTAATGGCTGCAAACTTTATTGGTCAAGGTTTGTTGAGCTCAGTAAAATTGTTCTGTTAGATAGGTTGGAGTTTAAATCTGAAAATATTCGTTTTTATTTTATATATTTTATTTTTCCTTTTTCTTTAAGATTTGAATTTGGGACTTTTATTCTAAGAATACAATTTTTTATTGTTTGGTCAATTTAGACATTGGAGAAAAAGAAAGAAAGAAAGAAAATTCTTGTCGGTATTTCTTGTGTGCAAGTTAAGTCGGTTTGATCTTGGAAAATTCTATGGTTAGACACATTTGAGTCAAAATAGTAGTAGGATGGGTAAGATGTTCGAATGTTCCCAATGCTTCACCATTATAAGTTTTCACTTAGATGCAATTAGTGTTAAGTGGACTATCCGTTCTCATTAAAAATGAATTGGTATGAGTTACTACTATGGAATATAGGTTAGTAATATTTTTTTGATGAAAACGGCTTGGGCTTGGGTCGATTGGCAAGAGCTTCCTGTGGTAGACATGAGGTCATGAGGTGCAGTCAACCTTCAACCATGTGTTACCAAAGGGTGTGTTGTGCCAACACCATCGATCATGTTAAAAAGTTTACCAATACACTACAATTTATAAGAGGTTTACTTGATTCCACAGGTATATAATTACGTTATTGTGTTAGATGAGGTTTTTTACACATTATTGCCTTTCAAATTTAAAACATTATTTTTATGGGTGACTTAAGTCATCTATCCTATCAAGAGGTGATAGACATAATTTGATTATTTCTCCAATTCACTTAAACATTTTTTTTAATTTATGAAAGAGTTAGTTTAACTTTGTTTTGCTTAGAAAAATGAATTTTCTAGTTAGAACATTATTCTATTTTGTTTAAAATTATTTATATATTTGTTGAAGAATTATTCTGTAGTTTTTTAAATAATGAATAGATTCATTAAACTTTTTATAAATTTAAAGGATAATAATATAATCTATAGAAAAAAGGGTGGCAAAAAGTCACAATCTTAGAATTTAGAAGAGATCAATTTCAAACAAAAGATAATAAGTTATAGGGCCAAGCTTAAGCATGTCATAAATATTTTAAGTAGCTAAAGCAATTCTAGGCATAGAAGGGGGTCTATATCATAATGTTTCTCTCATATATCATCAAGAGTATCATTCAAAGGTTGTTGAACACATATTGGAGAAATAACCAGTTCTAATAGAGGAACTTTGTGGATCTAGGGCCAACTAGTAGTGCCATGCTTGTGAGAGAAGGCTATCATAAGTGTTGGGGCCAAATGTGGGTAACATTATCTTTATCTCTTGAAGGTTGAGAACTATGAGATTACAAACCACAGTTTATTTTGGTAGACCAATTGCAACCTCATCAAAATCCTCTAAGAAGAAGGAGATGAAAGCGTAACAATAGTTTAGGGAGCATTGCTTTGGTGCACCAAAAGCTCCTACAAATAGGCCACTTCAAGTGCAAATTTGCTAGCTTACACTTGAGTTTGCATTATCATAATATAGTAAATATTAGCTGTAGTATAAAGAAATAAATATATGTTAATGAAACATATTGAAAAAAGAATATAATTTCTCTCCAAATCTTAAGAGGATCCACACTTGAAAGCATGTAAAAAATGGGAATGCTTGAAAGAGAGACAAGGCCATTCCCCTAACAAAACAATGATATGAACAAGGAACATGTCTAAATGACCAGAAATAAATTCCAAGATTCTTAATTTATTATGTGAAGCTAGAAAAGATTCTTAAGGGTCACTAATTGTCCAAATAATTCACAATGGAGGTTAAGAACTCCCAAATATATTGAAAAAGGACCAAGTATATTACCTTGAAAAAATAATACATCAAAGTGATTCAATTTAGGCTCAAGAACAACTAGGCAAATAATGTGAAATATTTAGTGTCATGTTCCTATTTAAGATTGAAGTTGTTAGTAATCAATTACCTAACCAATCATAGGAAGATGATGAGAAAACTACAAATTAAATATCCTTTGTGGGGCTTTTAATTATGAAATGACATATCAAGATACCATTTCCAATCCTTTCACCAAGATTTCAATGATTTGACCCCTAATTGTGTGGTTCATCTTAGGAGGAATGACATCAAGAATAACTTGAAAGATCTCCTAATCTTGGTTAGACAATTCATATTTTCTTTTGATCTCTAGACAAGAAGAAAAACTCTTGTTTAAAAATTTTCAACACAAGGATCCATGGTACTCTGGCTAGATAGTATTCTTGACAAGACGGAATGTGATACCATCAAATAGATTTTTATTTGATTCCAAGGCCATTGCACTCATTACCTATCTAGAGAAGCCAAGTATTGATTTAGCCTCCCAAATTTTTCAAATGCTGGTAAAAAAAAGTGTCTTGATTTTGAATTTATCTCCTTCACTTGATGAGACTACTTGGGTCCAAACCTTCCCGCATTAACAATCCAAAAGGTGACATAATTCATTTTCAATAAGAGCCCTAAGAATCTTGTTGTCGAAGGGAAATAATTTACCAATAGATTAAAAGAAAAACCAAACTATCAACATCATGGGTAAGATTAATATTCTTGAGAAACATGATAAAATCCATGGTGACCATTCCTAAAGGCCTACATAAATTCTCTAGGAAATTTTCTATTATTACAGAGGATTAGGAGGGTACATAGAGCAAAAACAATAGTAAACATGAGTAAAACCCAACATTTTAGAATAGTTTTGAAATTTTTCATTTAAAGAAACCTAGGCTTTGTGATATAGTAATTTAGTCTTTTCTCAATCTTGAAAATAACTACTTGCTAGAGGGTATTAGGAAAAATATGAAAAGAAAAAGGGATACCAAGAACTAAATTATTTTTCTTGATTGGTTCATTTCTACTTAAAATTATTTTTAACAATCTTGGTTTAAAAGGAAAATATTTCTTGTGGTCGCAGTTTTTTTCCACTAGATACTTGAGCTAGAGGCCAAGAATAAAAGGATAATGGCGTTGAACAACCTACTTATATATTTGTTGGGTATGAAGCACTATATAATGCACTGAGAGAGGGGGGTGAATTAGTGCAGTAACCAATTCAACAATTTAAACTATATCTGATCACTAGTTACAAACAAAACAATAAACATATTATTAATGTATTAACCATTATTGATGATCTCACTCATAAACATAAAGTAGTAAATGGAAACCAATCATCAAAATCATTAACACATGTGACACATTGATTTTGGTATCGTGGAAACCCTTGTAAGAGAGAAAAACCACAGTGCCAGGGATGAAACCCACAATCTTCTCTACTGCAATGTGGATGGTGCCATGTGAAAGGCTTACAAAAAACCTTTCTGATAGTCATTCATCTTGTGAGAGATGCCTAGTACACTATAAGATGTACAATAAAGACCTTTTAAATTCTACCTCATGTGAGGATTGAAACCTCGATCTAGAGATTCACCTTGTAAAAGGATTTAACAACTAAGACCTGTAAGAGTCTACCTGGTGAAAGGATTTAACTTGCTACAATTGTGAGAGAACAACAAGTAAATGATTTGTAGTAGCACTCCTTGCCTGCAAGATCCTTTATGTCTTGTAGCTTCTTACACTTCCATACTAGTTGTGACTCAAACCTCTCCTTCCAATCTTATCACAATCTTCTATACCGGTCATTGATTGATCTTGCAATTAGTTTTTCTTCACAAAACTATCTAACCTCATGTATCATTCTCACAGATAATATTTTATATGATTCCTTACTATTTTTTCCACTTAAACAACAACATTGATTTTGCCTCTTAAGTGTTTAGCTCTCCTCTCACTCAATTCACCAATCTCGAGACAGTAATACATTTTGCTCTTGGAATTCAAACTTTCTTTTAAGTCATTTTACACTTTAGGTTAACTTCTTGTAGAATGTTCCAAATCATTGTTAACCTTAGATAAAATCATTCATACAATTAAACCAATAGAATCTTGACAACTCAAATAACTTTCATAACAAACCTCACCTCAAAATCTGTGTCGATTTGTTGTTTAGCGATCAAAGAAATAATGTTGCAATGTTTATTCTAGAATACTGATTAACCATTCAAATCCAAATAACACATTAACATTTTAAGAGTTGGTCGTACAATTCATCTCTAACATGTTTTAATACATCATCTTGTGAAACCACTCGTAATATTTCAATCTTCATATCCATTCATCACTTTTCCATCATATTGTTGTTCTTCCTACTTACCGGTTGTGTCACTTAATCAATTTTAGATTGTTTAGATTAGATTCTTCATTATCGGTCATTGTCAATTGAGTTGATGGATTGTTTAGTGTGCTTTACCGTCAATGACAACATTTGACCAGACGGGTATCATTGTTTTTTTTCTTTCCTAGTTAGTTGATCAATGCCAACAATCTCCCCCTTTAGCACTGATGGAAAACCTTATCAATTTTAATATTGTACAAAACAATGGAAAAGAAAATGAAAATTACATAACACATTGTTCAAAGTAGCTCACAATAAAACTTAATCAAATGATTTTAATTTCATTAACTGGTAGTACTCCATGTATAATATTGTTTCATTGCTCCCCTTTTCATGACACTTCAATATAGACATAACATATAAACAATATATTCACATTTACAATTTCACCATATTGTTTTTTTAATCACATTCTCCCCCTTTTGTCATCAAGGATAAAGGTGTAAATCAAAATTGCAGTCCACATTGCATTCAGTCAAATGACTCTACAACTTGTCAAATATAACAGTGTAAGTTGTCTTTGCTGCACTCAAAGTAGAATCCCAAGTTTTCCTTAAGTGTGCAAGTACAATATTTTGACCCATAAGATTACCTGAAAAATCTTCTAATTCATCTAGTGTAGCTGGTTCAAGTTGTCCAATCAAGTTCTCAGCATTCTTAACACTAACTATCATTAAATCAATAGTAGGAGCCAAAAATGAGTTCAATTCATGTAAAGTGTTCACCTTTTGTTCATGCTCATCCTGAATTAGCTTTAGCTTATCTCCTAACTCTCTGACTTTAGTTGCATAAACTATAGAACTACTAGAAGTTACATCATACTTCTCAATTGTTTCAACCAATTCCTTCTGAAATTCTTCTGCCTTCTTATCTATATCACTTGTAAACTCAGATAGCTTTGACACTTTTGTTACTATTCCACCAATAATTTTCAGGTTACCTTTTCCAGTCTCAACTTCTTTCTGCAAATTTTCTTTGTCTTTGGTAATCTTGGCCTTTACCTTTTCCATCTGTTTCTTCTCATAGGCATCTTCATCTATAGACATTGAGACTCTATCCAAAAATGATGTATCTTCCAGAATTAGCTTTACTAACTTGTCCAGTTGATCAATGATATTATCATTTTCATCAATATCAACATCAGGTACTAAGGTGTGCAATATATCCTTTGTTGTTTTGATCACTCTCTCCTTTTTATTCTTCAATCTTGCCTTGTTCCTCTCAGCTTGTTCTTTTAACTTATCTGATAGTGCCATCATTTCATTAGGACTCAATAGTTTGAAGTCTACCTTTTCTAAATTCATTTCTTTAATGGCTTCCTCTTCCTCGAATACTTTAGGAATATGTATATGTATTCTTCTCTTCTTCTTCATTGACTCATCATGCTCCAACTTTCTCTTAACCGGTTCCTCTTCTGTTGTTGTTGTCTAAACATTGGTAGGGGTTACCAATTGTATAGATGAATGTGTAGCTGGAGGGGTAAGTGTAACTCTTGGTGATCTATTTACCTCCTCATAAGGTATTTCCTCAATAACTATCTCATCTTTCTTTTTCTCCTCTATTTTCTGCTCTTCTTGCTTCTCTATTTCCTCTACCTATGTAGGGATGGCCTCAAGAACTTGCTTAATTACCTCTGATGGAACATAAGTGCTAGGGAAAGAGGGTGAACCAGGTGGTTCAATGATTACTAACTCATCTTGGTTGAATTCCTGTTCTTCTTTCTCAATAGAATGCTCAGGTTCATCACCTTCTTCCTCTTCATCTCCTTCCTCTTGAGCTCTTTTAGATCTATCAATATAATCTTTCCAAGTTTTAATTGTTTCTTCATGCAGACCCTATGTTTCTCCTAACATAATCCTAGTGATGTTTCTTTTGATAGGAAAAGGATCCTTGTGTGCATCAACAAAAGATTTGATTTCACTGACATCTAATCCAGTATTACACTCCATCAATGTTTTCTCTCTTACTTCATTGTCAAAACCTAAAGCATTCTTCCATCTCCCATGTATTATGTCAAACAAGTTTTTAGAAATATGACCTCTAATTTTTGTAGGACCTCTATTGAATTTTTTCATACTCTTTATGACTACAGTTTCCAATCTTCTCTTGATCTCATCACTATGACATAAATCATACTTCCTAGAAACTCCACCTAATCCTCCAGAAGTTTCAATAGCTTGTATAAATTCATCAATGGAAATGCCTTTAGAAGTTTTACCTGCTTCCTTTACTTCTTTCACTTCCTTATCCGAAGGGGTGTCCTCATCATCAACCTTTGTTGACTTATCCTTTTGTCTAGTTGATGTAGATTATGTGCCTTTAGCTGCTCTTGTTGGTGTTCTTCTTGTAGGCATTGGTGATGAGGTCTTTGTAGGAGTCTTCTTTGCTTTTTGTTTCACCTTTCTCTTATATGTTTTCTTGGGTGCTATTGATGTTGCCTCTACCTATTGTGCAGATGATGTTGAAGGGGCCTCCAATTTTGCTTGAGATGTAGAGCTCTCTTCTCCAAACTTAGCCTCTAGCCTTGTTTTCATTTTCCTTGTTTTTTCTATTAGTGGCTTCTTCAGTTCAAACTTAATTCTAGAGCTAGCTTCTTCAAATGTTCCAAACATTTTATTTGTTTTATCTATAGATTTACTTATCAATACCTCTGCATGTATGTCAATCTCATCTTCATAGATTTTATAACCAATTATAGGTATCAAGAATATTCTAAGCACAACAGGTTGAAGTATACATGTTCTTGTATCTACTAAGAAACATATTTCATCCTTATACTTTTGAATCATACTAGGTGATATCCTCCACCTCTTGTGCATTGCAATTTGGAAACTTTTAAAATACCCCCACATGTGAGTATCTAATTGGTCTCCCAATTCCTTAATGTAATCAGAGATATGTGTTACCATAGGTCTATCTTCCTTCCTTTCAACATGACCTTTCCTAGGGAAATACTTTTGAAAATAAAAGAAGATACATACAAGAAATAACCCATACTTTAATGATTTCTTCTTATCATTTGTAATCTTTTCCCTATTAACAACCATCTGACTAGCTAGAAATTCACATAGGTTGTACGGTACATTCTCACTTACCAATTTGTATGCAACATGTACCACTCCATGAGGAATGTTGTTGTATCTTCTCGACTGATAAACCTTATAACCAAAAACCATCGCTGCAAATCTCACTGCATCATCAGGGATATCCATCACAGTCATGGCTCCCTTGTCTCTTTGAGATTTTGTCAATTCTGCAACCAATTCTCCAGAAATTTTCCTTAGGGTAAGCATTTCAACAGTAGCACTAAAACCTATAACTCTTCTAATTACTTCGCCAGTGATCTTGTGGTTCTCATCCAACTATAAGAATTGGTAGTGAAACCTGCTCAATACATATCTCTTTTAGTCATTGTGAAAACAATTAGGTAAATCAAGTGCACTTAGAATGCCATTGTTCATCAGATGTGCGTATTCGTTCTTCAAGCTTCCATTTTTACACAACTTTACATATGTTGTTTTGATATCTTCTTCTCCAAGTTCCTCCATCTTGTTATGAATAAAATAACGTAGGTCCTTGACCAACAGGGCTCCAAATGGTATTGACGATAATGCTCTATCTTTGTCAACCTCAGCAACCTTCATAGGATGAAACTTGAATTGTAGACGCGGTTCTTCAACATGTGCAATTAGAATAGGAGTATTAATCTTTTGTGCCATCTTCAACTCTCCTCAACAATCAAAATCACAAACTCAACTTCAATCGATCAAAGTCTTCACTTCAACTCTTGCTCTATTTACATAGGGTTTAGCACTCTCACTCTCCAAATTTAAGTAGACGGTCGCTCAATTTCAGTTCACACTAGCTCATAAATAGTTCTTGTGAAAGAAAAGTGTGCAAATGATCTCTTATCATGTATTTATAATTCCATTGGGGTTTTACCATTCATTCTAGTTATTTTTACCTGATCAAACGGTTAACCATCTTATAGTTACCATTTATTCATTAAATGCATAATTCTACCATTCAGTTCACTTCCAACATTAATCTTTTACAACGGTTGAAAATTTTTCATAATACCGTTAAGGATAGGTACAATGACATCACCTCATGTCTTAGTAAGCTAATTTGGATTACTTACCAATAATGTTTAGGGGACCGGTGTATAGGACATTTGTGTTGTTCCTCTTAAGTTAATTTTTTGACCTAGTTAGATGATGAATTGTCAACACTCGATGGTTGAGATCCCAATTCAAATGAACTAAGTCCTCCTTTCTTAATCCAAATTTTCTTCATATTACTTCTTACTTCTTCAACATTTACAATCTTCTTTCCTTCATATTGTAGTGACCAGTTCATTGGACTATTTCTACGATATCTTGCTAGATAACCCACTCTATTACATGCATAAAATATCATGGCAGTTGATCTCCATGGTCCATAATAATTTCTCAAATTCATTCTTCTACAATTTTTTGCAATATGTCCACAAATTCCACAGTTTGCACAAATTACATCAAATTGATGTTCTCTACCATAAGTGTTCACTGGTGGCTTAGGTGATCCATAATTATTTAATGTTGACCTACACTTCATTTCTTTGTGTCCATACTTATTACAATTGTAGCAATATCCCTCAAATCTTTCTCAAAACTTAGCATTAGGACTATATTCACTTTCTCTATGTCCAAATTGATTACAGTTATAACAGTATCCATTAAAAGATTGAGTTTTAGGACTTATCGGTCAATATTTGCAAACATTTGATGTGTGTCCTGGCTTTCCACATGAGTTGCAGCATGTAGGCTTTGATGTTTTTATTCCTCGACTACTAACATATGACTTGGATTCTTCTTGTTTCTCCTTGGTCTTTGATGGTTCTCATGTTTCATGTGT
Organism: Chamaecyparis obtusa; assembly: GCA_027943335.1. Taxonomy (NCBI): domain Eukaryota; kingdom Viridiplantae; phylum Streptophyta; class Pinopsida; order Cupressales; family Cupressaceae; genus Chamaecyparis; species Chamaecyparis obtusa. The sequence goes on along the minus strand of BSBK01000770.1, from coordinate 991,992 downwards.
ACTCCCTCTAGTGTATCCTAATTCAAATCTGTCATTAGGTTTCCTTTGATGATTAAGTTGTTCAAGGATCTTGAGGGTACTATCATGTGTTAGGATTAATAAGGCAGAAATAACAATTACATGAAAATATAACCAATATCAGAAAACAATAAACCACACAGAAGATAACACAAGACACAAAGATTTAATGTGGTTCATCCAATCCCTGGGCTACGTCCACCAACAATGAGTCCAATATTTTATTATCCAGTGATTATAACTTGATTACAATATGTAATCCTCTTACAGCTCAATCTCGTTGCAAGTACTAAAATGCTACATAATGAAAACCCTAACCCTGAGCCATATTATACAATATTTTGCCGCTTTAGGGTTATAATGAGTTACAATATGTCGGCCCAAAAATAGCTAAAAATATGTCAATGAGGTTGGGAGGAAAAGTGTATAGTACTTTCCTAATCAGTCACCACAAGCTAACAATCTCCCACTTGGTGACTGATCAGTATCCACACTACAAAACCTCCCACTTGGAGACTGATCTTGTAGCAATACCACTACCATATGAAGCTGCCACTAGATCGAACCACCCTGGGCTCAGCTGTTCCTTTATTCTGTTCAGTCTAGAAGACCAACTAAAGTTGAACATGATTTCAACTTCTCCCTTGTTACTACCTTTGTAAACATATCTGCTGGATTATCATCTGTATGAATCTTTTCCAGCTTTAACTTCCCATCATCCAAAACTGACCAAATGAAATGGTACCGCAACTGTATGTGTTTTGTCTTTGAGTGCAAGGCATAATTCTTCGCAAGATGAAGGGCACTTTGGCTATCTGTACGCAAAAAATTATCCGTCTGTGGATGTCCCAATTCTTCCATGAAGAATTGAAGCCATATCATCTCCTTGGCTACCTCTGTAGCAGCAACATACTCTGCCTCTGTAGTGGATAAAGCAACCACCTTTTGTAGTCAAGAAATCCAACTCACTGTTGTCCCACCAACAGTAAATACATAACCTGTAGTACTTCGACTGCTATCTATATCTCCTGCCAAATCTGAGTCAACATAGCCTTGTACAGTAGTAGTAGAACCCCCAAAGTGTAAACACTTACTGGATGTACCTCTCAAATATCTAAGAATCTATTTGACTGCATTCCAATGCTCAATACCAGGGTTACTCATATATCGGCTAACAACTCCCACTGCGTGTGCAATATCTGGCCTAGTACATACCATAGCATACATTAAGCTCCCTACAGCTGAAGCATAAGGTACCTTAGACATTTTTTCCTCTTCTTCTGATGTCTTAGGACACATCTCCTTAGTCAATTTCAAATGACCAGGCGAAGGTGTGCTAACATCTTTGTCATTCTTCATAGAGAAATGTTGCAACACCTTCTCAATATAATCAGCCTGAGATAGAGACAACTTCCTATTTTTTCTATCTCTAAAAATTTTCATACCAAGGATTTGTTTTGCTGCCCCCAAATCCTTCATAGAAAATGAATGTGCTAACTGTTGTTTCAACCCCTTAATGCAATCCATGTTAAACCCAGCTACAAGCATATCATCAACATATAAACATAAAATAATGTAGCTGTCATCATCCAACCTCTTAAAATAAACACAATGGTCAGAATGACACTGACTGTATCCATGCTCATTCATAAAGTGTCAAATTTAATATACCACCGCCGAGGTGCTTGCTTCAAGCCATATAAACTTTTCTGTAATCTACACACCAAATTCTCCTTACCCTTGACCTCAAATCCTTGTGGCTGGACCATATATATTTCTTCATCGAAATCACCATGATGAAAAGCTATTTTAACATCAAGCTGCTCTAAATGCAAATCCTCAGTAGCCACAATACTTAAAACAGTACGGATAGAAGTCATTTTAACAACTAGAGAAAATATCTCATCAAAATCAATACCCTTTTTCTATGCAAATCCTTTTACGACTAACTTGGCTTTAAATCTTTTCTTACCTCCATCCTCTTCTTTCAGCCTGTAAACCCATTTATTTTGTAAAGCCCTTTTACCTGTAGGTAACTTGCATAAATCCCAAGTGTGAATTTTCAGCAAGGAGTCCATTTCCTCTGTCATTGAAGACTCCCACTGAATCTTTGTATCCACCTGCACAACTTCATTATAACATTCAGGTTCATGAGCATCTATTAACAAAATAGAATACAAAAATGGAGAAAATCTTTCTGGAGGTCTACTTAGCCTTGTTGACTGTCTAACATTCATTGGGGTGTGTGGTATTTGTTGTTGTTGTTGTTGCGGAGCATAAGGAACTACTGAAACATCATCTTTTGGAGTATCATCCAGTACTACATAGTCATTTTCTTTCTTTTCATGATGTTGCAACAGATCTTTGTACAATACTTTCTCATTGAATATGACATCCCTGCTTCTTACAATTTTATGATTTTCAAAATCCCAAAGCCTATAACCAAATTTATCAATGCCATATCCAAAAAATACACATTTCTTTGACTTAGATTCCAACTTGGTTCTATTTGTAGAATCTATATGTGCAAAAGCTTCACAACCAAAGGTTTTGAGAAAAGAATAACTCACCTTCTTATCACTCCATGCTTCCTCTAGAATACCACAGTCCAAAGGACTAGAGGGGCCTCTATTGATTAAATAAACAATAGTGTTCACAACCTCTTCCCACATATTTTTGGGTAGCCTAGCATGCAACCTCATACTCCTTGCACGCTCCATTATTGTCCTGTTCATTCATTCAACCACTCCATTTTCTTGTGAAGTCCTTGGTACAGTTTTTTGCCTACGAATACCATTAGAGGAACAATACTCTTCAAATTTTGTGCTGCAATACTCACCACCATTATCAGATCTAAGACATTTTAACCTTTTACCAATCTCATTCTCAACCAAGCATTTCCATTTCTTAAAAGTTTGAAATACATCAGATTTCTGTCTAAGGAAATAAATCCATACTTTTCTTGTTGCATCATTGATAAATGTAACATAATACAGAGAGTCACCAAGGGAAGATACCTAAGCTTGTCCCCATACATCTGTATGCACAAGATCTAATCTCTCATTTTTCTTTTCCTTCCCACTCTTCACAAAACTAACTCTCTTTTGTTTTCCATACACACAACTCTCACAGAAATCCATATTGACACATTTCAGACCAGGTAAAACTTTCTTTGAATGAATTAATTTCATACCTTTTTCACTCATGTGCCCGAGTCCATTGTGCCATAGTGTTGTGTTAGAATATACAACAAAGGTTTGATGTTCTTCTTGCTCAACTACAACCACTGTTCCTGAACATCCATTATCTTCTGAAACAATTAAAGTAGAAGGAACAATATGACCTGTAGAAAGATATAAGGTGCCTACTTTCACACCTTTTGCTACTACTAAGGAACCTTTTGAAACCTTCCAATTTATATCATTAAAAGTAACTATGCAACCCTCATCACCTAGTTGCCCTACTGAAATTAAATTCCTACTCAACCTTGGAACATGTCTTACCTCTTGTAGTAGCCAATGATTCTCATTCTGCAGCTTAATCTTAATTTTTCCCTTTCCAACTATCTGACAAGGTTTAGTATCTCCCAAATAAACTAGCCCAAAATCCACTTGGACATAATCAAGAAAGTAACCTCTATGGGGTGTAGCATGAAATGAAGCCCTAGAATCTAAAACCCATGAATCATCAATACTTTCTAAAGAAAGAATCAAAGCATCCTCTTCAGATTTATTACTTACCTCATTTACCTCCTTGTTACCTTCTTGTTTATCTCCTTTATTTTTTTGAGACCAGAAATATTTCTTCTTATGACCTGGTTTTCCACAGTACCAGCAATCATTTGACCCTTTGGATTCAAACCTCTTTCCCTTTGATTTTCCTCTTGATTTCCCATGATTTCCAAAGTTGTTTCCTCTCTCATTGGTTCTACCCCTGCTTTGTGCATTTAAGACACTACCTGATGTGGATCCACCTGAGCTTTTCCTATGAATTTCCTCACTCGGAATAACACCAATAACGTCATCATATTTTAGGGTATTAGAACCAAAAATATAATTACTAACAGCCATTACCAAGCCATTCCAACTTTCAGGCAAAGAACACAAAATCAAGAGAGCCCTGACTTCATCAAAAATAATATTGATAGAAGTTAATTGACTGGTAACTATATTAAACTCATTGAAATGATCAGCAAATGACCCACCTTCCACCATTTTCATATTAAACAAATGCTTCATGAGAAATACCTTATTTAAAGCGGAGGGCTTTTCATACAACTTCGCTAGGGTTTTCATCAAATCTTCAATCGTCATTGCTCATGTAATATTGAATGCCACCGATTGTGCTAGGCATAGTTGAATACTACCAAGAGCCTTTCTATCAAGAATTACCCAGTCCTCATCAGAAATGCTTGTCAGTTTGTTGGCTTTTCCTTCCAATGACTGCCATAGATCCTTCTGATAGAGATAGTCCTCCATTTTCATTTTCCATAATTGAAAGTTCTACCCATTAAACTTGTCAACCTTCAGCCTACCCTTGTTTTCCATTGCTCCCACTCAACCATGAGACTCCCACTAAACCGTGAGATCTTCCTGTAGAGGATAACTGAAAAACAACCCCGCTCAGTTTTTCATTCACTTCTCTCAGGGTTTCATTCTCAATGATAACTTGTTCATTTTATTCATGTGCATCATGCAAATGTTCATGCATTATAGCATCCTCTCTATTGATATGATATCATTATTCTTCCTTTGCTTTCATTGCCTCTTCAAGTTCTTTCCTTGCATCTTTTGCAACTCTCTTTTGTTCAAGATATTCACACATAGTTTCTAATGGTCCTTCAAATTCCTTCTTCACATTTGATAGTTCTTTTGCCAATTTTGCATTTTCCTTCATGAATTCATCTAGGGCTTCTTGTGCTTCATTAGACATAATTCCTTCTTACAATTGGTCACAATAGTCTTGTTTATCTCTTAACCTTTCAGTTAACTACTTTCTTATAGAAAGGGATTTCCTTAATCTTTCAATTACTTGCTCAGGAGTATTTCCTTTTTCCATTGTGCTCAACTCAGGATCTTTTACTCAAGTTGCTAGACTTTCCTTCAGAGTACCAATGCTTTGATACCAATTGTTGGGTATTAAGTGTTATATAATGCACTGAGAGTGGGGGGGGGGGGGGAGGGGGTGAAGTAGTGCAGTAACCAGCTCAATAATTTAAACTATATTTGATGTAGGAGCATCCTGGGTGTAAGAGAAATCTTGCATCACCCAAAAATATTTATGTTTTCTTTTTCAATAAGGGCTATTTTGTGCAGAGCTGCTATTTATGGAAATTTACTATTTTTTAGTATGTTGGTCATATCATCTCAGAATGTTCTGATTTCACAGTTGGAGGTTCATCTCAATCATTTCAGCCTACCAGTTGAGTTTCATTGCCACATCATCTGTATTGGTGAAGTTATTGAGGTTTTTGGGTACAAAATATTTTAGGTCAATTTTGAAGGCCTTAGAGGCTCCGGATCACGATCGACCCCCGATTGACTGGCGCTGTAGATCTTGTCTTGGCATTTCTGAAAAGTGGTTACAATAGAAAAATGGTGCTGCGGTTAAAAAGTTATGGCCTCTGGAAGTTGGGCTACCTAAAAACATATTTTGTATTTTCTTTGAGCCGACCCTATTGTAATAATTGTAAAAGTAAAATAATTCCATGTTCAGTCGGCCTAAAAGGCTAAATTTTTGGAACCTTCTCAGGCAGTGGAAATTGCCTATATAAGGAAGGCCCGTAGTGTTGTCTTAGGTAGTTCGGGACAATTCTGGGTAGTAGATCTGGGTATTGATTCGAGGCTTTGTCCTACAGAATATTGTAAGGGAATGCCCATGTGGCTTTGCATATTGTAATTTTGAAAGTTTGTAATTCCACATTTGTGGAGATAATAAGAAGCCATTTTTTTGTTCTTGCATATTGTTGTTGTTTCTCTATTTCTGTTATGTGTTTGTGGTATTAAGGGGAGCACCCTTCATCAATATTTGATCACCGGTTACAAACAAAATAGTAAATAGATTATTAATGCGTTAACCATTATTACTAATCTCACTCATACACATAAAGAAGTAAATGGAAAATAGTCATCACAACCATTAACACATGTGACACAATGATTTTGGTATCGTGGAAACCCTTGTAAGAGGGAAAAACCATGGTGGAGATGAAACCCACAATCTTCTCTACTGCAGTGTGGAAGGTACCTTGTGAAAGGCTTACAAAAACTCTTTCTGAGAGTCATTCATCTTGTGAGAGATGCCTAGTACACTATAAGATGTACAATAAAGACCTTTTAAAGTCTACCTCATGTGAGGATTGAAACCTCAATCAAGAGATTCACCTTGTAAAAGGATTTAACAATTAAGACCTATAAGAATCTACCCGGTGAAAGGATTTAACTTGCTGCAATTGTGAGAGAACAACAAGTAATGGGTATGTAGTATCACTCCTTACCTAAAAGATCATTTATGTCTTGTATCTTCTTACACTTCCATACTAGCTGAGACTCAAACCTCTCCTTCCAATCTTATCACAATCTTCTGTATCAGTCGCCGATTGATCTTGCAATTAGTTTTTCTTCACAAAACTGTCTAACCTCATGTATCCTTCTCACAGATAATCTTTGATATGATTCCTTCCTATTTTTGTCACTTAAACAACATCGTTGATTTTGCCTCATAAGTGTTTAGCTCTCCTCTCACTCAATTCACCAATCTCGAGATAGTAATACATTTTGCTCGTGGAATTCAAACTTGCTTTTAAGTCATTTTACACTTTAGGTTCAACTTCTTGTAGAATGTTCCAGATCATTGTTAACCTTAGATAAAATCATTCATACAATTAAACCAATAGGATCTTGACAACTCAAATAACTTTCATAACAAACCTCACCTCAAAATCTATGTCGATTTGTCATTTAGTGATCAAAGAAATAATGTTGCAATGTTTATTCTAGAATACTGATTAACCGTTCAAATCCAAATAACACATTAACATTTTAAGAGTTGGTCGTACAATTCATCTCTAACATGTTGTAATACATCATCTTGTGAAACTGCTCCTCATAATATTTCAATCTTCATATCCATTCATCAGTTTTCCATCATATTGTTGTTCTTCCTGCTTACTGGTTGTGTCACTTAATCATTTTTAGATTGTTTAGTGTGTTTGACCATCAATGACAACATTTGATCAGATATGTATCATTGTTTGTTGTCTTTCCCAGTTAGTTGATCAATGCCAACAATATTGTCTTCATCGCTAATAAAAGTGAGGAATGAAATAAATTAGGAAGGGAAGTCCTCTTAACCATGGTTTGAGAAGTTGCATGAGCCAATAAATAGCCAAATCCTTTTGTTCCAAGCACATAAAGGGTTGGAGAAAAGGAAAACTTTGACAAATAGATCAAATAATTCCAAACCCAACTCTTCGTTGTTGACCACTAATAGTAATTTATAGAGTAAGGAATAAATAAAAAGCATTGCATAGAATGAACAAAGCGGGGACCAAGCCAAAGCACTTGAAGCATGAGAAGAATAAAAAAAGGTGCTCATTGTAGTCATTAGTAAAATCAAATTTGATATAATGGTAGGATTGCTAAGAGAATCAAACCCATTCTATTTCTTTTCAAACACAAGTTATATTTTCTAAGATAATTTTATATTTAATAAAATTAGTTTGTTGAAATTGGACAAGTTGAGGAAGAAGATGCATACATTAAAGAGCTAGAGCATTGGAAACAGTCTTGTATGAGACATTGAACAATGAGATAATATTCAATGGTGGAAGGTGTTGGATGAGGTTTCTCTGCCTTGAAATGGTGGTTAGAAGGAGACATAATGTTGTTCGCTCCTTTGACAAATGATGGTGCCTCTCTTGGATTCTGGTGTTGAGTTTCTCCACCCTTCATTGCTGGTTTGTGATGGATATTGTTGTTACTAGCGGGTTTCTTTTTATTTTTTTGGTGTGTTTTCTTGTTCAAACTATCCTTTTTAGCGGGTAGGAACAATGGTTTTTCTTCTTTTGGTGGCCAAACAATTGCTAATAGTTTTCAAGAGTTGATTTGGTCTTTGGTTATTTTTGGTGGAAATTTGTAGCTGATTTTGGGGCTATGCTGGATCCTTTTGTGATGGGGTGTTTTCTATTGGCCATGGTGAGGAATTGGCACACTCAATTTATTTCTTCCTCTTTTGTGGTTCCTATGGAGGTGGAAGAGTTTCCTATGGAGGTGGGGACTTTCTTTGTAAAGGAGGAGGTTTATAACTTTGGGCAATCTTCTCCTTTCTATGGATGCCTAGTCACAAGACAAATTCATGGTTGGATCTCAAGTCTGGTTATATATTCCTCATTGGATCCTATTGAGGTGGGCTCCTTGTCTATTGTGATGGAAAGGAGTTTGGATAATAAGGGGGTGAATCTCCGGTTGGAGAAATGTTGTTCTATACTACATTTTAATTTTTGATACCATTTTGTTACACATTGTGAATTCTTGGGGAGTCTTTCAAAATCCCTATACCTTTTTGCGCCACATGTTTGGGTGTTTCTTTTCCACTGGTTGTATGTTGTCAATGGTCTCTGTTGGCCCCTGTATTGTAGGTGGCCTATCTTGGCCCTTAGTTTTGTAAGTGGCCTTTTAAGGAAGGCGAGTAATCTTATGATAATGTTCCCTTCGTGGCCTTAATCTGTAATAGACAACACCTTTTCTAATATGTTGTTGATCTGTCAACAACCCTCAGACAATGGTTGTATAAGGGTCAGGCCCCTTGTTTTGGTTGTTGATTGATATAAAAAATGTTCAATGTGATAAGTTCTAGTTGTAAATTTATTTAGGGTTTTGAATTTAGGTATTGATTTGATATTCCCTTTATTTATTAAATTTTCTATGGATTTAGAATAAAATGACTTGAGATAAACCTTACAAAGATCACTACTCACTATGTCCCAAAGACCTTTATAGAATTCATAGGGAAATCCATCCAAACTAGAAGCTTTATCCTTAGACATTTCAAAAGTAGACTCCCAAATATTCTTTGGTGAGAAAATGATCACAAAAAAATGCATTATTGGTTTGAAACTTGCTAGGGAACTACTTTTAGGTTCTACTACAAAGTAATAGCCCTAGCTATTTTTTTTTGTTGGTTTGAAACCTGCTAGGGAACCACTATTAAGCTCTACTACAAATTAAGATTTCTAGCTATAATGTACTCTTGAATTGCAAAAAGCTTAGTCACAGTGCCTAACAAATTATTAAAGAATGTCAAGAAATTTTGTTAAGCAGTTTCTACCATTGATTTCCTTAATGATTTGGGATTTCTTTGATTTTACCAATACTTATGAGAGAAATATAATAAAACCACCTTGAATTGCTTCCTTCAAAGAACATAAAAAGGTGGAGAAAGTAAAAAATATATAAAATTTATCCTCTTTTACATAAAGAATGTCCATAACTAGAAGCTATAGTTGACCATATCAAGTGGGATATTTCCTCAAACACTATAACATATAATTCATGAATGGGTGTTGGGTATGTGTCATATTCTTATAAAGAAATAACTAACATGCCTACAATTTTTCAACTTAATCCATCTAAAAGTAAAACTTATGTTTTAAACTTTAAAAAGATGTAAAGTAATAAATTATAATACTAATATTATTATATCTGTACAATATCTTAAAATATATGGATAAGATCTATAATATTTATTATGAGAGAAAAATATTGAAGGTTTCAACATTCATTAAGTGAGATAGAGATATTCTTGTAACTTATTAATCTAAGTGAAAAACTTTTTTTATTGTACATAAGTAGATTATGGGTATAACATTGATTCTGTTGTTGGAACAATTTTAGATTTGGCGTGTTAATTTTATTTAAGAATGGTTTGAAAGATTGAATTCGTAGACCTTTGTTGATGATGGACATACAATTTGGATGTGTTATGCAAGAAAAAAACCCTTTAAGTACACAAATTAGAGATTGGTGTGAGCAATAATTATTAGCAATATGGATTTGTTGTTGTCATTGATGTAAACCTATTATGTGCATTTATATGAACCTGATGTGTGGTGATTAATAGAGATCTGAAAAAGAGTATTCACATATTGTTAAGGTGTTTGGTAATGATTATGAGTTGGTATGTGATTTATTCGAAAGGTGGTAGTATGGGAAGCTTGAATATGAAAGATAGAGTATTTAAAGTCCTTATGGTAGAACACTCTGCATTCTCCTATGACTGGTTTCTATTAGGGATGATTAGTTGGTATATATAACTCAATACACTCTCCTAATGAAGAAACTAATCTTCTATTAAGTAACTCTTCATCCTAACATAAGCTCATTTAATTATTGACCAGGAATGTATCTTAATCTAGGATGGCACCTACACTATATGTGCAACAAAATCAATCTAGCATCTATCAAAAGCATAGAATTGAACTAAAATACAAGTGCATTAAAAGGAATCGAACACTAATTCCATTCACACAATTTTGGTTGTGGGTAAGATAATGTGGCTACGTGTGAACAAAAAAACTTATACAACAACTTTATTAAGAGTAACTACTTAACAAAAATCTATTACAAGAATCTTAATAGAAATTCACATGCACTTTTTTAACTATGCAATTAACTAACTTGCATTCACCAATTTAATAATGCATATTATCAAAGATAAAACTAATAGAAATGAATTGCACTAAGTTGACTACTATATAAATATGAATGAAATAACAACTAACTGTATTATAATTCTAATAGAGAGTTGTGTCACCTCAAGTGACACTTTCTTGAGGAGTTGTAACCTTAGATTAATTCAAAACGTTTCTTAACAGAAAGTCACCATCCACTTCTAGTCATTATAACTAAAATTACAAAATGATGGAAGACTATAATATCGATTGTGATCTAGCACAAAATCTAGTAATATATTCACTAACCATCACTCATAGGAACATCTTGCATTTAAAGGGAAATCCTTAGAGAAAAAGTAACATGACCTTATACATCTTTATTCACACATGTCATCTTCCATGAAGAAATTGACTTATGCTAAAATAGGAAACTATTTAAACTAAAATAGAAACATGAAGCGTTGAATGTAATCCAATTATCCATTATGGAACATGCAGTCATGTAGGAACAAATCTATCTTCTGGTTGGACAGACACCACCAATCATAAAGTCTTTGTTTGAACCATGAGTGGAAATAAAAAAATTAAAAGCATTGTGCTACATGAAGGTTCATTGATTGTACCTTTGACCGCATCCTCCATCATGGTAGTAATGTATGCACATTATCTGAAGCTCACTTTTTATGTCTTGAGGCTACAAGTTAGCTAAGAAATAGGGAAAAACAAAAGCATGTCGATTTATCTCAAAACATCACATAAATTAGAATGGATTGTTGCTTCACGCAAAGTTATGAGATATATATATATATATATATATATATATATATATATATATATATATATATATATATATATATATATATATATATATATATATATATATATATATATATATATATATATATATATATATATATATATATATATATATATATATATATATATATATATATATATATATATATATATATATATATATATATATATATATATATATATATATATATATATATATATCAATATATATATATATATATATATCATAGTGAATCCATCATAGTATGCTTAAGTATCGTAGTCTTTAGGAAAGTATGAAAAATACCATAAAACTAACCCCAAAATACCCAAAATGACACTAATTACTAGACTCATCACACCCCCCAAGTTAAGCTTCTACTTGTTCTCAAGCAAGCCTATTATTGTAGAACAGAATAAAAAGTCTATGATCTACACATTGGGAAACACCTATGCCCTCTATCATATAAAAATATTTTCTACCCTTAATTTGCTCACATATTTTATATTCCTTAGCAAGGTTCACCAATTGTCCACTCATCCAGTGTGGAATTGGATAGAGGAAGAGTGGTGGCTGAAATTTTAATGGAAGCCAACTTCTTTTGCTGTCCAATTTTGTACATGTGTATCTTGTTGCTCGTGACTCCAGTGCTATGCAGTTATAAATTGAGTATGATTCCTTTTTCTTGAGTTCTTGGGTTAGTTGAGATCCTCTTTCCTGACATGCATCTTAATCTCCTTCCCCTCCACAATAAATAATTCCTTAATCTGACTATAATCATACAACCTGGACTAATCAACCTTATCTACAACTATGTTCCTACACATCATATCTACTCATTCATGAATAATTTGCTCAAGTTTTTAACCTTCTAGTGTAATGTACAATGGATGGCTTTTCTCCCTTTCTTTGTAGGTTTGTTCCAATTCACCTCTTTCTTTTTCATTCCTAAGGTAAGAGATCAATGCTCTTATCTATATATCTCCTACATATAAAAGTGGGTTCCAGCTACAATTATATGGAACAACTAGATTATGCACATAGAATGCACAAAGTTGCCATTGCATCTCTTGTGGTGCCCTAGGAAAACAAATAAGAAAGGATCTTGGAGTAACCAATGAAATGGGAAGATCACTTAACAATTGACTAATTTGAAAGCACAATAGTTTATCCTACAAGTAGAGTGAGTAAACTATTATTGGTGGTTTGCAACTTTGTAATTGGTTAGCTTGGTTGGCCATGTGTTCTAAGGCAACTTTCAACTTTTTTATTTCCTCTTCTTTTTCCTCTAATTGTGTGTTATGGGAAAGTTGAAGATTCTCCTTTTCTTTAGCCCATTCATTCTTATACCACACCAACTTCAAATGAAACCGCCACATTTACATTCCAAGAGTTATTGTTGTATGGATAGGTGATGGCTTAGTAACAACCTCTACTTCTACAATGTCCTCTTTTCTAACCACCTTCTTCATGTGTTGTGTTTTAACTTGTGTCTTTAGTTTCTTCATTTGTTCTACAAGTTCATGGTCTCTATTCCATGACAATTCCAATTGCTCTTCTAGGATTCTGGTTTTTTGTAGTGTGACTTGTAGCTCATTTTCATTATTGTCATCAATGATTATATATCTAGGTTCATTGCTTAGCATTAGCTCTGGTTTCACTAGAGAGACAAAAGGTGTAAGACAATCTATTAGAACATTTTTCTTAGTTGGAGGCTCAACCTCTTGTTCTTCTATATTCAGAATATCTTGTTCCAAATCAAAATCAATATTATGCAATTCATTCTCTTTATATGACTCTTCAAATTTCTCTTTCTTTTCTTCTTCTTATAATTGTCCTTGCATGGAGGTTTCATCATCTTGATATTCGTTGTTCTTCTTAAACCATCATTCTCGTTCAAAATATGGATCCTCATTTGTGAAAATATGCCTCAAAAACTTTGATGTTTCACCCCTCTTAGTAAGGCGTCATGAACACCTTTCAAGAGCCTTTGTTTTATTGGAAGACTTTTTCTTTGTTTTTTTTTGTTATGCCCTAACTAGGGGCTCTTCAAGTATATCTTCTAAATAACCCTTTCCCCCAGTTTCTTCTCCACTCGAGCTCTTTTCATGATGCATGGGTTCCTCATTTGACTTTTCTTCAACCCTTATCTCTTTTTGCATGATTTTGGAGGGTTTTTTCTTAGAGACTTTATGCCCTTTTTTTTCTTTTTTTCTTTCTTCCCAGAGGAAGAAGAGGGATAAGAGTCTTTCCATTTTCTCAAATGGGACTTAAGTGAAGATGTATCCCTCTTTAGTGAAGATTCAAATCTCTGTTCTCTTGAGGCTACATGAGTCTCCACAGTGGTTGCAGATGATTTTTTCCTGGGAGTTTCAAATTTCCTCCTCTAAATTGCTTTATTCATGTGTAATTTCCTCTACAATAGGAGATTAGGAGGATTTAAACCCTCATTTTCTAATTGTTCATTATTTTTCTCATTTCCCTCATCTATTACTTGTTTATGAGGGACATTCCTAAGGAGTATGTTAGGTAAATTATCCCACTCTTCAAATTCAACCCAAGAAATATTAGGATACTGATAGAAAGACTATGTTCTGCCAATAAAGAAACCAAAAAATCATGGGAAAGAGAGGACTAAGCTCCCTTTTTTCTATATTTTGAAGCTATTCTAGTTAACATCCTTTGAAGATAATTAGGCAAATTGACCAACCTATTGTACAAACAAATGAATCATTAACTTGAAATGGGAAGTATATAACATAGAATGGTGACCATCACACATTAAGTACCTGATAATGTGAGTCACGACATTCCTCCAAAGCGATGGCAAAGATAATCATTGTGCCCTAACTTATGGACTCAAATTCTTCACCTGACCTTGCAAATTCCCTTATGAAAGACTCCACATCTAGTGATGGTGGGTATCCCTCTCTTTTTCTAGGAATCACTAAAACCTCTAAAATTGTAGCCTTGGATACATCTGCTCTGATTCCCTTGATGAATGCCTTGTTATGAACAAAGGTCTCAACAAATTGTTTTGTGATTTCATGATTGAATTCATTCGGTTGGAGAAAATAATGAATTCATCCAGCTCTTACAAAGAAAGGTAAACTATCTACACCCTTGAGCACCAAATTATGATCAATGGGTTCTCTATGAATTGGGTCACCCCATGACTACTTTCCTCTTTTCATTGATTCTAAACAATTCTCTCCTCCTTACTTGCACTTACTCAAATGGAATCTCACTACTCTATGTGTACTTCTTCTACACGATGTTTCTTCTGAAAGATATACATCCTTACTGGAAAGACTCAATGTGAAAGACTCAATGTGATACAACTGATTTAACACTTTGAATTCACAAATAAATATCATATACAAGCCTTAATTTTATTCAATAATTAATACTACATCTTGCAAATAGGAATGCACAAAATATCAAATCAAATCTGATGGCAAAGTGTGACATGATGACATGTCAATTACCTTATTAAAATTTCAACCCAAAATATTACAACTTGCCTAGTCACACAAATGATGGATAAGTACTTTACACAAGTGGCATGACACATCCCCCAACTTAAAGTTCCATTTGTTCACAAATGATGACTAGAAAGGGAGGTACATAAAATATGTAAGTTGAAATGACTAAGGAATAAATAGTATAGACAATAATAATATTCTGTGTGATCACACTAATCAATAAAAATTAAATGACATTAAAAGATAAAATAGAAGTTGTGTACCTTGTGATGTAGCCAAGGACATGAGTAACCTCAAAGAAGTAATTCCAATCCTTGCAGCAAGAGTCACACAACGAAAATACTATAGAATAATTGAGAGATATGCAAGATCAACCTTTGTATTATCAAATAATCAAGTACAATGGACCTGCAACATGCAGTCTTACATTCTAGGCATACAGGTACGATTATGACCTTTAATAGGTTATCTTTTTATACTATCTTTCACATGCTCCCACTAACTAATTCTAACTACTATTTCTCTACTTACTTTCTCTACTCATTAAAGGATGAATTGCATAAGCTTATAAAGCCTTCACAAGCATCAAGTCGGCCTGAGAAAGATTACATTTTCTAAGAATAGGAAAATGTATTACATTATAGGTCAAGACCTAAATCATAAGAATCTCCCATGAATAGATACAACGTGATGAGAGAACCCACAAGTGGGTTAGCCATGAATATAGAATCATCGAGAGATGAGACATGAAGCTTTTCCAATCAGGAAAATCCTTCACAATATCGAAAAACACAAAATGGTTGTGAAATGTAAAGAACAAAGATGTCCCACCAAGAATCCAAGATATCTCATATGCAAAGAAACCAATCAAGGTACAAACTTAGGTGAAGGTAAAACATGATGCTAGGAACACTCCATTAGGTATGCAGAAAACAACTAATCCAAACTGAAGGAACGTTGGAAGAAACTCAATGGCGGATAAACTGGAAAAAAATGAAGTAAAATATTTTTGGTTGATGCAAGATTGCCAAGAACTCAAGATGCTCCTGCACGAGACACCCAAGGTTATTTAAAAGTAAGCCTCTCACTTTCCTGGGGCTAAATGAAAACCAAGATGGTCAACCTCAGCTTGAGAAATTTGAGAAGAATCTTCAACTGGTCTGTCTTTACATTTCACAAAATACTCCTTAAACTGTCTACCACTTATACTTCTGCCAAATCTACTATCCAAAATATCTTGTATCTTATCCATCTGCTTCTTAGGATACTGTTGTTCAACCATTGATCCACCACGTTCACTAAAATATGTCTCATGATACTCATACAAATCTACAACATTGAATATAGGTGATATGTCCATGTCATTCGACAACTCCACTTCATATGAAATTCCTAAATCAAATCTCCTCAAGATCTTACACAGTCCAAACTTCTTCATCTTTATCTTGTTATATTTTGCAAATAGAAATCTACCCTTCTTCAAATAAACCATCACCTCATCTCCTACTATAAATTCCTTATGTATTTTCTTCATATCTCCTCTCTCCTTATATTTCTGGTTCATCTTCTCCAAATGTTGTCTAACTTCATCATGCAATGACTTCATAACCTCTACAAATTCTTCTCCTTCTACACTCATCTTGACCTCTTGACTGATATTCCTTAACTCTGATACTCCCTTAGGGTTCATGTTTGTAACTATCTCAAATGGTGTCTTCCCTGTACTCCTATTCATTGAATTTTTATATGCAAAATCTACTTGTGCTAGGACTAAATCTCAATTCCCAATCTTCTCTCGAACCAAACACCTTAAAAAATTTACCAAAATCATATTTAGCACCTCCATTTGTCCATATATTTGTAGATGAAATGTAGAACTAAACTTCAATTCAGTATTCATCTTCCTCCAAAGTGTCCTAAAAAAATAACCATCAAACTTATTATCCCATTCTGAAACTATACTCTTAGGTAACTCATGCAACCTCACAACTTCTCTAAACAATAAATCTGCTACATGTACTATGTCTATAATTTTCTTACAAGGAATGAAATGTGACATCTTAGAAAATCTATCCACTACCACAAATATAGAACCATTACCTCTTCAGGTCTTTGGTAATCCAAGTATGAAATCCATGCTAATGGCTTCCCACGGTCTACTTGGTACTGGAAAAGGTATATACAATCCAATATTATGACTATTTCCTTTATCAACTTGAAAAATTTTACAACTATGAAAAAATTTCCTTACATCCTTAAGAATATGAGGCCAAAAATAATTATCACTCACCAAAGCCATTGTCTTGTCAATACTAAAGTGTCCAACTAATCATCCACAATGATTTCCCTTAATCAAATTATCTCTCTTTGAACTCCTAGGTATACACATTTGTGATCATTTGAATAACATACCTTCTTGAATGAAATAATCCAACCATTTTCTTCGGTCTTCTACAATAGGTTCTCTACAAGCTTTCCAAGGTTCTAAAAAATCAGGGTCGTCCTCATACAAGGTCTTGAAATCATCAAATCCTAACACTTCAACTCTAATCTCTATCAACAAATTCCTTCTTCTACTCAAAGCATCAGCAACCTTATCTAACGTACCACTCCTATGGTTAAACACAAATGTGTAACTCTACGAGAATTCAACCCATCTCATATGTCTCTAGTTCAACTTACCTTGACTATTCAAATATTGCAATGCTTGATGATCAATATACAACATAAAATCCTTAGGAAACAAGTAATGTCTCCACTTCTTCAAGGTTTGAACTATTCTATGACATAAAATTACTGATCATGAACCAAATATCTTCTCTTTGCATCATTCAACTTTTTACTGAAATAAGAAATAGGTCTACCCGCTTGAGTTAACACTGCTCTAATTGCACTCCACTTGCATCATAATCCACTTGAAATACCTTATTGAAATAAGGTAAAGCTAACACAAGTTGTTTAGTTACCTTTTTCTTCAATAATTAAAAACTCTTTTGTGCTCCATGTGTCCACTTGAACTCTTTCCTATTTCATTTCATTGTCTCATTCATAGGACTACAAATCAAACTAAAATTCCTAATGAACTTTCGGTAGAAACTAGTCAATCCATGAAATGATCTTACCTCTCCAACACTTTTAGGTGTAGGCCACTCAATAATTGCTTTAACCTTCTTAGGATCCATCTTTAATCCATTTACTGAGATCATAAAACCGAAGTACACTATCTCTTCTTTCATGAATGAACACTCATTGATGCTTATCAACAAATTCTCTTCCCTCAATCTTTGCAACACTTGTCTCAAATGCAACAGATGAGCCTCCTTTCTCTTACTGAAAATTAGAATGTCATCAAGGTAAACAATAGAAAACTTACCCAAGAATTTCTTCAATACTTTGCTCATCAGCCTCATGAAAGTACTCAGTGCGTTGGTTAGTCCAAAAGGCATCACTAACCACTCATACAATCCTTCATTTTTCTTGAATGTTGTCTTTCATTCAACACCTTCTCTGATTCTGATATGATGATAACCACTCTTCAAATCAATATTTGTGAAATACTTTGTCAACTCAAATAACCCATTATATCATCCATCCTAGGAAAATGAAACCTATACTTCACTGTGATCTGATTAATAGCTCTTGAATCGGTACACATCCTCCATTATCCATTCTTCTTCAATGCTAATAATATTTGTACTGCACAAGGACTCAAATTTTCTCTAATCAAACCTTTCCTCAAAAATTCTTGCACTTGTCTATTCAATTCTTCATTGTCTACAGGTTTCATCTGATGTGGTTCTTTATTAGGAAAACTAGCTCTAGGAATTAAATCCATGCAATGCCTAATACTCCTTACAAGGTGGCAATCCATCGGGCACATTATCTGAGATTATGTCTTCATACTCTGTCAGCAACTATTTTATCTCCGTAGGTTGTTCCTTTTCTAATTTTGAATCAAAATTCTTATGGATCAATGCATAACGCATACTATCACACTTCATGCCATCCAAGGATTTCCTTACTTCAACCAAACAAGCTCTAACACTGGTACATATCTCACTTTTATGAGTCTCTACTGAGGGCAAAAATACTTGTTTCATCCCATTTGCAAAGATAGTATACCTATTCCTTCTTCCATCATGCAAAACTTGTCTATCATACCACCACGGTCTTCCCAACAATATATGACACACATCCATAGGCATAATATCATAAATAACTTCATCCTGATAAGTTCCAATTTTCAATTTTACTAAGCATTGTTCACTTACTAATATCTTATGATCATCCTTGATTCATGCAATTTGATAGGGTTTTGGATGCTTCAACCTCTACAACTACAAATTGTTCACCAATTCCTCTAAAGCTAAGTTATCTAAATGTCCATTGTCAATGATCACTTTGTAACATTTTCCTACAACTTTGCACCTTGTCTCGAACAAACTCTTCCTCAACAACTATTCTTGATCCGACTCCTCATGACATAGGGCTCTTCTTATCATTCAAACTACTCCATCCTCTAGTTGATTCAAAGATTCAATAGATGTTTCCTCCACACAAGTAGATTAGTTTTTGTTTTGAGTCCGCTTGTTTGAATTCCCTTGGGTGCATTCAATGGCTCGATGTCCTCCTCCACATTTGAAATAGGTTCCTCCAAACACTATTTTTTAATCTCTTCCATAACTACTTGATCCTCCTCCTCGATGGAAAATCCTATCATCTCTTCGGTATGAACTCTCTTTTACCTTAAAGTCTTCCTTACATTTATTCAGATTTGAATAAGATCTTCCACCTCCTACAAAGGTTCTTCCTCTTTGAAATCTTCCACCTCTTCCTCTTTGTCTTTTCTCTTGCCTCTTATTCAAATTTTCTTCTTCCTTTAGAGCACAATGGTAGGCTTCTTCTACACTTTTCAATTTAACCAAACTAATTTTATCTTGAATTGAAACCCTCAAACCATTCAAATATCTATCAATCCTTTCAACCTCATCATTTGTATGATCGGATCTAATATCCAACCTATAAAATTCATTAGCATAGTCCTTTACACCAAGATCCTTTTGCTTTAGGTTTTCCAATTTCCTTAACAAACTTACTTGGTAATCGACATGTAAGAACTTGGCCTTCACAATCCAATCCCAAGATTTTATTTCATCCTCCTCTCCTTTGTCTATTGGTCTCCAAATGCCCCCACCATAAGGATGCATGTCCTCTCAACTTTTTGCAAGCTTCACCTTCTTAACATCAACATTGCCTTAATAATCAAAGTATTTCTCCATCTATGAGATCTAGTCAATCAATTCATCTGAATCCAACTTGCCATCATAATGAGGTGGATTGAAATGTGGTCTAGCATTAACCCTAGTCGGGGCTCTTAAAAATATATCATCTCTTTGATCAAGTTCTAGTTTCTCTGCAACTTCTTCATTTGCTTCCTTATCTCTTTCCTCTTCTTCATCACTCACATCCTCAATATGTCAAACTCTTCTCTGGGTCATTTCCACAAATTCTAACCTAGTTGCAGTTTTTCTCAACATTTTCAATACTTCTAGTTCTGCATCTTGTAATACCCCAAAATTGGCACCTTATAATTTCAATCAATTTTGGTGCATTTTCTTCAATTTTACATCATTAAAGTCCTATTTCACTAGGCAATTTTCTCTCTCCTACCTGACTTTATTTGACTTGGTGTCAATTGCAAAAACCCTAAATTGCATTAATCTTACACTATAATTAATTCCTAAGTATTCAACTTTTATTAGCTAAATAATCCCTATGATAAATTGATTTAATTCTAAAGTCCTAAGTGCTTTAAATTAAATTAAACTCAGCCCCTTTGGCTATTACACATAAAAGGAATTAATATTACTTGGTTATTTGAATGGATTATCTTATTTGGATTTAATAATTCAAAATATTTGAAGGGTCACCCATATGTGGCAATAATTCATTCTTTTAATTAAGTAATTCCTCAATATTTATCTCAATTGGGAATGAAGAGTCAACCATTTCATTTCAAGAAACTCTTCATTCCTTCTCTAGGCTTGTCTATATTATGAACCTTCTCCTTCATTCGAAAAAAATGCAATTTGAGAGCACATAAACTATAGCGAAATTTAGTCTCAACTATTTTCATATTTTCAAGCTTTCATTGTACATTAGCTTAATTCTCATTTAGTGTAATTGCATTCTCATTTAATATAGTTTTCTTATTGGTTAATAGCTTAATTCTCATGTTTATTTCAAGCTCTTTAGATTAGAATTTGCGTTATCATATCTCTTTCAAGTTCTTAGATTAAAATCTGCACTTCATTTTAGATTAATTACATCTCCATTATAGTTTAATTTTTCATTTGTTTATCTTTCAAGCTTTCAAAAATCCTCC
Source organism: Chamaecyparis obtusa (assembly GCA_027943335.1). NCBI lineage: Eukaryota > Viridiplantae > Streptophyta > Pinopsida > Cupressales > Cupressaceae > Chamaecyparis > Chamaecyparis obtusa. The sequence continues at coordinate 970,636 of BSBK01000770.1, read as the reverse complement.
ATCTTAGTTTGGTCTTTTGGTTGTTGGCTCTCATTCTGAGAGTAATTCAAAGACCCCAACTAATTAGGAGGCAACAGGTCAAATCGATAGACATTGCGAATTGAGTACTTCATACTCACCTTCATAATTTCGATGATCAAGCAATGACTATGTTGTGTATATGGTTGGATTAGAGGTCCACATTCAACTATAGACATTCTGGCACCCACCATGGGGCAGAAAAATTGATTTCTGGCCTCATCAATCTCAAACATTTTTTTGACTTCTGTAATCTGTCGTACGTCCGTACTTCTCTATGTACGGAAGTTCACACAAGATTTTTGAACGTACCATGCAAATTTTTTCTCCCTGTAGCACTCTCTCATGCGAAATAGTACTTTCTTGCGCAAGCCCTAGTACTTTCTCACATGCAGCGCATGACTTTCTCGTGCGAATTTTTACTATCAGACATTTAAAATTTCTAGATTCTGCAATTTACTATTGTTTTTTTTCTTGACATTTGCTTTTTGTTTGCTGTTAATTTCATAATATATGTTTCTGTCACAACATAACAGTGGTCTACAGGGCGCTTTGTCAAAGATCATAAAAACTTGCTAACAGTTTGCTTGCAGGATGGTTGGCGAAAATCATTTAAAATGTTGTGTTTGTTTTATTGCTTTCATTCACATAGTATAACTAGGGCTTTTTAAAAATTTCTCAAGGGTCCTGATAGAAAAGTAGGGGAATAGGCTCTTCATTACGTGGAAGTGATTCCCATGGATGAAACTGATACCCAGATGTTGCTAGAATGATGGATACCTAGGAAAGCAAAGCAAGGTAGTGAATCTTTAGCACTTCTACTTGCCAGGGGATTATGCTCTTCTCTCTTTGAGAGAACTAGAAACCCAAAAGCTTGTGGATTTGGTGGAGTGAAGCTAGCTCAGTGATGAATATGCTTGATGTGTTTGGGTAAGGTGAAGAGTTAGAAAAGTATGCTCTTCTCTCGTTGAGAGACATAGAAAATCAAACCCTCGGATCCAAGCCAAGTTGTGTCACCTTTATAGGGCCTGCCAGAAGTTGAACCTCCGAGAACGACCCAAGTGAGTATGCACCTATCATTGATGATTTCACCTCACTATAATAAAGAATGCTTTTTTGAGTCTAAATAATCCAAAACCATGTTAAATTCCTTCTCTTTATTTTGACTATCATCTTGAGAAGGCTCTGTCTGTTGTACTGAGCGGTGCCGCTCCTAGCCCAGCTTGCAGGGGTGTATGACTTTCAGGTGTTGGTGTGGCTGGGAGGCCTCAACCCTATATCGGGGGCACTGAAGGTTAGTGTGAATGGAAGCCCACTAAAAAATTTCCTTAGTTAGTTGCCTACCTGGATCACCTCTAAAAGGAGGCATAAACTTTGCACAGGGAGGCGGAAGAATCTATCCCGTAGATTCTCACCATAGGCATGCACCTAGATGCTTGAAGGTGGTAGATGATGCTGGCCCCTTCCTCAAGGGTAACCTTCAAACATATACTATTGAGTCCTTGGAAACACCAAAAACATGGGTGCCCTCTAGGGGTTGACACGTCTGTGTGAGGTGAATGCATGTGCATAAGCAGTGAGGCAAAGGTTTTGTCTTCTGACCATTTTTTTTGTAGGGATAACTATGTGTTTGTTATCAAGTCTTAAACTTGTCCACCATGATTAAACAAAGACTCCCATGACACTGCCAAGTTGCTTTGTCCTTGGTAGGTATGTTTGCGACTACTTCTTGTGTCACCATTGCTTGATCAAAACTTCATGCTTGTAAACGAATGCTTGAAACCTTAATACTAAGATTGTTGACTAAACTGTCCTTCAAACTATTTGGAAACTGGATTTTCTATCTAAGAACCATTTACGCTGTGTCCCCAAATTTGTCTTTTATCTCAAAATCTGCATTAAATTGACAAACATTCATATTTTCCCACACGAAGTTTCAGAAACTAAGCATTTTCTCATGCGAGATTTCATTCTCTCATGTGAAGCCTAGCATTCTCTCGCGCAGCCCAGTGTTTTCTCACACAAACCTGTACCCTGGTTTTCAAAAAAGAGACTTATTTCCCATTGACTGGTGAACTGTTTACCTGATCTGGTTTTCGTCTGAGGTCTATTTGTCCATTTTCCCATTGTTCACTGTCATAAACTGAGTGTCTCAAGCTACGAACCGATCGATTATTGCTTTGACTCATTTTTTCTCTCCTTTGTTTGTCTTATCTCTTTGTTCTTTTGTACCTCGCATTGTGATAGTCTCATCTCGGCTATTCTAGCCATACTCTTGATGACTCGTGCCAGGTGCATCTCACATCTTGGTTGTTCTAGCCTTTATCTCCTTTTTGTTATTCCTAGAGACAGAGTATTAGCATTATCCTGAGTCTTCTCTCATTTCATCTCCGTCTATGACTATCATGACTCAAAGTGGAAACACTTATCCCATTCATAATACTAGTCAAGGTAGAGGTAAACTATGTAATTAGGAAACAAGTTGTCCCGAACCTATCGTGCAATCTGAACATTGTGAGGGATCCTCAAGTTCTTCATTGAGTACTTTGAAAGATAGCCTGTCTCAATCACCTCCAGTATTCAAAGAGTGTTTTAATTCATTGTTTCAAGTGCAACCCAGTTTTTCATTTCAAGAGCAAGACAACTCATTCTTCCAAAACAACTCATTATTTCATAACTTTTGGAGACCACTTCCTCAGACTAGTCCTATCATTGAACCTATCGATCCTGTTGATGATATCGACTCATTTGAACCTATTGATCCTCTTGATCCTGTTAGAGCACCAAAATTTACCTTAGCTGCACCCTTTCAGCATTTTTCATATCATTTCTCTGAGTCTTCATTTGCTGCACAGTCCTATGACAAGATGGGAGATCCATTTGACTTCCAACTAGGCAAATACAACCAAACTTATGATCAATCTCAAAACAACCTACATCATGGTCAATATTCCAATGACCAACGTCATGCTCAACCTCAAAATGAGCAATGTTATGATCAATCCTAGAATGATCAGAATCAACATCAAGCTCAAAACAAAGCTCAAGATGGTCAACCAGCATATCACTATCATCCTGCCCCTTTTGATCAGAGTCAAGATCAAGTCCCAAGCATTTATGAGATCCTCGACAATGATGGTGATGACACAATAACTCAAAATGACATAGACGTTGCGAAAACAAACAAGGGTCTTATTAAGATGATGAAGATCCTCCTAGAGGAGAAGGAAAAATACTTTCTTGAGTTAGCCAAGCAAGGGGCTAAGTTACCCCCAGATTATCAAGTTGAAACACTTGTGGCTAAAGAAGAAGAAATTGAGACTGCTAAGTTGCAAAAGATGGTCCAAGACACACAAGATCAGATTAGCCAACTTGTGAAGAATAAGGACAAACCCGCACACCAATTCACAATAGAGACCATATGTCCTTTCCCCTTTGACAGGAGTCTTCACATGCCACCTTTTCCCAGAGGTGTAGAGCTCCCTAAATATGACAAATACTTGGGTGCTACTGATCCCCAAGATCACTTAAGGGAGTTTGGCACTTTATCCATAGAATTCATGCATGACCAAACATGTCTTATGTGCCTATTTCTGCGTAGCTTGGGCAGACCAGCTATGGAGTGGTTTTATCGATTGCCCACTGGCATTAAAACTTTTGATGAAATGGCTAATCTGTTTCTCCAACATTACTCACATAATATTTAGCATCTGGTCAACATCTAGGATCTTTGCAATTTGAAACAGCGACAAGGGGAATCTTTCCTAACATTTCTCCAAAGGTGGAGACAATAATGTACAAGGTGTCCTCACAAGCTACTAGAGTCCGAGAGACTCAAAATTTTCTTGGACAATCTTGTCCTAGACTTCAGATACCAAGTGCAATTACAAGGTCCCCTAACCTTTGATAGCATGATTAAACAAGCAGTGCGAATAGAGGCCTTTATGATCAAGAAAGGGGAATTGACTTTGAACAAAGACAATAAACAAGGATCTTCAAACTCAAACAAAGATAAGGGGAATTTTTTCAACAAGAATAGAGACGTTGTGAATGATGGAGTGGTCGACAATGTGACCCCGAAGCCTGCTAAGTCTATTTTCAATCTCTCTTCTAGCATACAAGTGATTAAAGCTACTGAAAATCCTGCGATGGAAAATCAACAACCTTCAAGGTTTTCTAGGAACAAACCTTGGGCATCTCGACCCAAGCATGAATTCACTTCCTTGGGAGAACCACTTGATGTGGTCTATAAAACTCTTGTGCAGAATCAGATACTTACTCCTTTGGAAAAGCATCTTTATGACCCACAACCATGACCTCATTGGTGGAATGACAATGCATACTGTGACTATCATCAGAATAAGGGTCACAAGACTTCTACTTGTCTTCAGCTAAAACATAAGGTCCAAGATTTGATTGATAGTGGTGACATTGTTGTGGACAGCCATAACAAGAATTCAGACCATTAAGCATTTAAGGATCCCTTCCCTCCTCACGAGAAGGGTGAATCTTCAAACACTAAGAATACCAATGCTAAAGTCAATTACATGTACACTAACAATGACAATGTCATTGGTATGATCGAACTTGTTGAGGTTGAGTATTGTGACGTGATTACTTTTAAGGGGAGTGGTGATGCTCCCAAACCTAAGACTCCTTTCATCTTGCATAGTTTTGTGTCTCATTCGTCTGAATCTGAACAACCTCAGGATTGTGCCAATGTTGTTACTTGATCACATGGAAGGGTTGTTTTGAAAGGTCCTGATCCTCTTGTATCTGCTCCGAAGCAAACTGCGGATAAGACTAGTGTTGGCCCTGCCAACAAGAACACAAAATCGGTCCCTACATCTAGCTCAACTAATTATAGCATATTAGATCAACTCCAATGAGCCAACACTCAGATTACCATTTTTGAGCTGTTGAATATATCGCTTGCTCATAGGCAGATTCTAGATAAAGCCCTCACCAAGGCAAACATTCCCAAAGATCTTGATCTCGACTGATTCAAAATCTATGGTGGGTCATTTGACCTTGCCTCATTATTTTTCCTTCTTTGAAGAAGATGATCACTCTCTGAGCCATCCACATAACGCTCCCTTGCATATAAAGGTCATGATAGGTCCTAAACATGTCCGCTGAGTGGTCATAGACAATGGTGCTAGTCTCAATATCTATTCTACTAAGTTTCTTACCTAGCTAGGTTATGATGAGGATTGTATAGACTCTCGCAAAAACATTACCATCAAATCTTATGATGAAGAGGAACACAAATCCCAAGGTTTAGTTGTGCTACCTATCCATGTAGGACCTATTGAGAGAGATGTTACTTTTCAAGTCCTTGACATTCCTCTTGCCTATAACATTTTGTTGGGTAGACCTTGGATTCATGAGATGCAAGCTATTCCGTCCACATACCATCAATGCATCAAGTTTCCATTTCATGGAGTGGAAGTCACTGTGTCTACTAATACCAATTATTCTTGCAATACCCTTGTGTAATCTGCAGATAGCTTTGTTCCAGCTAATAGAGAGTCCACTAAGTTCTATGATGCTAAGCTCAAAGAAATGGAACAAACCCCTTAAACTTAAGGATATAGGCATGGGAGAATACCAAATTGAACCTGTGCTATCACTGGCTACTCTCCCTCTGTCTCCACATCTTATGGGAGACCTTCTGAGAGTAACAAACCTTTTGATGACTCTCCTCAAATAGTCTACGATGACACCTTTGTATGGGCCTCTACACCTTTAGAAGATGAGGATGAAGAAAGGGCTATCACAACTTCGATCTATAAAGGAAAAGAAACATCTAAAATGACTACTCCACCTCTAGACTTATAAAAAGAGCCATATAGTGAGGCCTTCAAGATCATGAAGCGTTTCGGCTATAAGGGGAGTGGTCCTATAGGAATGAATGAAAATGGTTTTTTAAAACCCATTGAAGCTACAGATCACCGCACAAAGGATACTACTAGCTTAGGCTTCAAAAAGATCCCCTTTCATTTAGGGATAAACAAATTTGTGCCAGAACCTGAGCCTGAACTTGAGCCAGAATTTGATGATACTACTCCAGAGGTAAATCCAGAGGCTAGCTCTGATGAAGACACATTCCCATATCCTATTCCTCTAGAATTTGTTGCACTCTTTGTAGAATAGGATGAACCTGTTATACCTATCCACATGGTAGAGACTGATAGCTAGTGATTCCAATGAGACCACTTCGGTACATAGACTCACATATGACCAATGGAAAGAAATGAAAATGGCTGAGTCTAATTCTCAGGGTGAATGGTACATACCCCCACATTTCCAAGAGTAGTTTGAAAAAGATCGACTTCAGCAAGCCATTAATGTTGCAAGAAATGAAGATGAGTTAGATGATATAGCTAGTGATAATGGAATTCCCACATCAAGTACTGACTCACATGAGTATGAGTTTGACTCTTTGTCTGATGCTACTTATGATAAAGATATAGACATGGTGCATACCTATGAAAGACTTCTTGAAGTAGGTGAAGGGTCTAGCATTAGGTCACATGAGTTAGATGCCACTAGTGTTAACTTGTCCTCTACTTTCAATGTGAGGTCTCATAGGGATTCGAACACTCCTTTGGATGAGATCGCTCTAAGTCTTGACTTGCTCATCTGCACTTTTGATGGTTATACCGTGAACACATTTGAACCAGTCACTACTTCTCTCTCACTCAAAAATCCCAAGCTAATAAACTGGAACTCCCCCTCCTCATCCAATGAAGTCCTAACATTCCAAAATGATTACGCTCTATCCTGTTACCTCCATGCTATTGAACCTGTAATGTCCTCCACCAGCGAAGGTAGTGTCAGCATGACAGAGGTAGATATCAAGTATCTTAATCAAAAAATGAAAAGAAGAAAAAATTGATGCTCTGATGGTGAAAACCACATTGTGGCAGTATCAGAGCCAAAAATAGTAAAAATAAAAGACGTATCTGAGGGTGAAAACCTCTCTAAGGTGCCCAAGGATGAGATACTTGATATGCTTTCGAGCCACTTTCAGGAGAGATAATCAGTATTGATTGAGCTGACACAACCAATAAATTTGGGTACAGAGGCTATTCCACAAATTATTCATCTAGCATAGTCATTATCTACAAAAGAAAAGGAAGAGTTCACTAGCTTCTTTCAAAGAAAGAAAATAAACTTTGCATGGACTTACTCTAACATGCCTCAATTAGACCTCAATCTAATCATGCACCATCTGTCCATTGCACTAGGTATTAAACCTGTCAAACAGAAGCTTCGAAAGATGCATCTACACATGGCACTTTTAGTCAAGGCAAAGCTAGAAAAGCTTCTTCAAGCTAGTTTCATAAGGACTATTGACTATGCAGAGTGGATTTCAAATATTGTTCCAGTCACCAAACATGATAAATCCATTCGTGTGTGCATAGATTTTCGGGATCTAAACAAGGCATGTCCAAAAGATGACTTCTTTCTGCCTAATATTGATATGATAGTGGATATTGCAGTAGGATACGAGATGTATTCCTTGATGGATGGCTTTTCTAGCTATAATCAAATAAAAATTGCACTAGAAGATCAAGAAAAGACTACTTTCAGGTGTGCTTGGGGCACCTTTTGCTAGAATGTCATGCCCTTTGGGCTTAAGAATGTTGGAGCAACATACCAGAGAGCTGTCACTACCATTTTCCATGATATGATGCATAAAAAAATGGAAGATTATGTGAACGACACTTTAGCCAAAATCATGTAGCGAAAAACTCATCTTACAGATTTGGGTCCCATACTTGACCACATGGAACAATTTAGTCTCAAACTTAATCCCAAAAAATGTGCATTTGATGTCACCTCTAGGAAACTATTGGGTTACATTATTTCAGCTAAAGGCATAGAGGTTGACCCTGAAAAAGTTCGAGGTATTATGGACATGCCTCCACCTAAAAACATTAGTCAAATGAGAGGACTTCAAGGAAGGCTACAATCTATCTGGCACTTCATTTCACAGTTGGCTGACAAATCACAACCATTCACTAAAAATTTGCATAAGGGTGTGACTTATGAATGGAATGAAGAATGTGATAGAGGACTCACTCAAATTAAACAGTATCTTTCTAATCCACCTATATTGATGGCTCCTATTCATGGGAAGCCACTTATACTATACATCTCAGCAACGAACACATCTTTGGGTGCTCTCCTAGCTCAAGAGGATTAGAACAACAAAGAGAGAGCCATTTATTATATCAGCAAAACATTGGTTTCATATGAAATGAACTATTCTGTCATTGAGAAAGCTTGTCTAGCAGTAGTGTTTGCTTCTTAGAAGTTGCGACATTATATGCTCGCTCACACTACAAGGCTTATTGCAAAAATTGATCCACTAAAGTATTTACTAAGCAAGTCCGCCCTCACGGGTAGACTAGCAAAATGGGTGATGATACTTAGTGAATTTGACATTGAGTATGTGGAAAGAAAAGCTATTAAAGGACAAGCAATTGCTGATCAGTTGACGGAAGCTCCTCTAAAAGATCATCAACCTTTGAAAATTGAATTCCCACATGAATCCATCATGCTTCTCACACATCAAGCTTGGAGCATGTTCTTTGATGGATCATTCACTCAACAAGGCTCAGGTGTAGGCATTCTATTTATAACATCTCAAAGATACTCATTATTAAAAGCTTATAAAATGTTGTTTCCCTACACAAACAACATCACCGAATATGAAGCTCTCATTAACGGCATGAAGATAGCCATTGAATGGCATGTGGATGAGTTCAAGGTCTTTGGAGACTCTTAGTTAGTCATCAACCAAGTTAATGGTATCTATCAAACAAAAGATGACAAGCTAATGCCTTACAAATGAATGGTGGATGATCTCAAATAGTATTTTACACACATTTCTTTCCAGAAAATTCCAAGGGCAGACAATAAAGTAGTCGATGCTATGGCCATTCTTGCCTCAATGTTACAAATGCCAGAAAATGACTTCAGACATGAGTTCCTGGTGGAGGCATTACACTACCCTGCCTATGACATTACTGAATCTAGGATGATCTATTATGTCATTGGACATGATTCATCCCGCTACCACCATATCTATTCCTACCTCCGTGACCAAATCATTCCCGACACCTATACCCAGAATGAAAAGCGTCACCTAATTCATAATGCTTCATGGTATGTCATCATAGAAAATGACTTGTATAGACGGTACCCTCCATAGGTGTCTAGAACCTGATGAGTCCAAATGTGTGTTAGTTGAGGTACACGAAGGTATCTGTGGGTCTCATTCGAGTGGTATGATGTTAGCTCAAAAACTTATTAGAGCTGGTTACTACTGGCCAGATATGGAGAAAGAAGTTGTTCAATATGCCAAGGCTTGTAAACAATGCCAATTTCACAAAAATTTGATCCATGCTCCTACTAAAGAGCTTATTCCTTTCATTAGTTTCTGGCCATTCCAGCAATGGGCCTTTGATTTGGTGGGTTAGATACATCCTTCTTCTTCAAGAGGACATAAGTTTATCATCACAGTGACAGATTACTTTACTAAATGGGTTGAGGCAGTCCCTCTGGCTATAGCTGATGGCAAGTATGTGGCTATGTTTATACTGAACTATATCATTTGTAGATATGGTGTAACCTCATCCATTATCACTGAAAATGGGGGACAATTCAAGAACAAGGACTTAAAAGAGTTATGCACCAAATTTAGGATCATTAAAGATTGGTCATCTATCTATTATCCCCAGGGTAATGGACAAGTAGAAGCTTCTAATAAGACAATTCTCAAAATCTTGCATAGAACAATTCATAAATCTGGTAGAGATTGGCACCTCCAAATTAATCCGACATTATGGGCCTATAGAACAAGTATCCGAACACCAACGGGGGCCATGCCCTTTTCCTTGGTTTATGGAGTAGATGCAATATTGTCTATTGAGGTCGAGATTCCAACATTGTGAGTCTCTCTGAGGGGCCTCATCACTGATGAAGAAAATAGAATATCCTAGCTTCAAGAGCTAGAATTACTAGATGAATGTCGGAAGGTGGTGTTTGATCATCTTCGAGCATACCAAAAGAGAATGTCCAAAGCCTATAATAAAAAATTCAGACAAAGAGAATTCCAAGTGGTTGATCTCATCCTGAGAGAAAACACCAAGAATCAGCAGCAGCGGGTCTGAAAAGGGAAATTTGAACCAAACTGGCTTGGTCCGTATGTTATCACTGCAGCATTTGGGTCTAGCGCATATCAACTCTCCACCACTCAAGGAGAATAGCTCAAAGAGCCTATCAACACACTTCACTTGAAGAAATTCTACAACTAAGGCATTCTCTGTGTGCTTATGTACATACTTATTGATCCTAAACAAATCTAAAAAATGATATATTGGCAAAAATCCTAAAAATTGCAAAATGTCTTGAAAAAAATGATCATCTTAGTGAAAACCTGGCAAACAGGCACTTCGATGTATCTATTATCTTGGTGAAAACCTGGTAAATAGGCACCTTTCTAATAATTTAAAAAAATGAAAAATTGAAAAATAAAAAAAAATCAAAAGATCAAAAATACAACAAAAAATGAAATATTCAAAAATACAAAAAAATCAAAAAAAGAGAATAGAACAAAAAAATTGAAAAAGAAAAATGTGTCGTTGATAAAAACCTGGCAAACAGGTGTCATGGTAGCAAAAATAGAATCTCTACCAAGATGGTGAAAACCTGGTAAACATGCGCCTCTTGTTTCCTGAAGCTATATCTCATCTCAACACCATTTGGCTCTTGCTTTCCTGCATTAGTTTTCTTTCCCGCTTTCCTGCTTTAGTTTGTTTCCTACTTTAGTTCGTTCCTTGCTTTAGCTTGCTAGCTCATGCACTTTATTTCAGTTGTTTTCAAGATTTTCCTTGACTCTACATGGATTGGAACTGGTCACACCTGGGGGCACCTTCCTGGTCTAGGGGGCATTTTCCTATCACTTTCGGAGACACTTTCTTGTATCAGTTGCCAGTGGTTCTCACTGCGCTTGCCTACTGATACCTAGCTATCACTTGGATCTCTCGCCTTGAGGATCCCTCATACATCAGTCACCAATGGTTCTCACTATGTCTACCTGCTGATGTTTCGCTAGTACCTTTGAGACCTCTCTCCTTGAGGATCTCTCTCGTATCAGTCACCAGCATTTCGTGCTGCGTCTGCTTGTTGATACTTCATTTAACACTAATTTTCTCTTCAAGATGACTTTTTTTTGCGTTGTATTCTTCTGATTCGACTTCAATCCGCTTGAACACAAATTTAAACTGAAACTAAAATTGAATTTGTGATTCTCTGAAGCATGTTGAGCTTTTCTTTTGTGTGTTGTTCTTTCACTTTAACATTCCTCCTCGAGCAACTCTAAGACGTCTCCTCGACCGAGAGAAGCGAAGACTGGGGGCATGATCTTTCCTTTTCTTTCTATTTTCTAGTTTAGTTCTAATGATCCAAGGAATTCTACATAAGAGGGGTGTCCATCTGTAAGAGCCTTCATCACGTATTGGATAGCCATGTGTACCTTGACTCCTTTTATATGGGAACTTTGGTGACGTTGGTTCTTCTCCTTGTCTATTTTGGGTGACTTCTTTCTGCTACAAGTAAAAAGTTGCTAACGCTCATCCTGCTAAGTGAACATAAGGGTGACTGGGAGCATTCTTTTATGAAAGAAGGAACTCTTGTGTGTCTGGCGTGTTTGTATGCAAGCAACATTCTGGTCATTCTAGCAGTTATGCTTTAATGCTTATGTTAACTTGCTAAATCAAAAGGAATAGGTGTTCCGGTCATTCTAGCTTCTTGTGCCTTAATGCTTACACCTCATTTTGACAAATCTAAGACTTATGTCATATTCATATTCTCATGATTGCAATGTCAGTGAGGATTGTATGGCATCTTGCGATCGTCTTGTACCTAAAAAAACTCTATGATGATAATACGGTGAATCCAACAACCAAGTCTTAGGGTTGCGTTTAGCTTAGGCTTGCATTTTCATTCTAGGCTTGCATTGAGATAGTGTTTTGGTGCTCTCTTGATTGTCTTCTTCTACATCTATCCATTGAAGGTTCTCATCTTTTGTCCCGGGTTTGTCTTGGCTACACAAGTGTCTAGTCCTCACTCTCGATCTTTGAAATATCTTTTTGATTAGTACCTATCATATATTGCTACATCCTACAAGAGATGATTAGTACCATTCTCATTGCATTTACATTGCCATATACATACATTATTCATTTACATATCCATATACATGTGCATCCATTATAAGCATAAATCAAATCATACATTGCATTCATTTATCTATCATCTATCATTACATTTCACATTGCATATTCATAGACCATCATAAAATAAACATCTGCATTTCATACATAAAAAAAAAACATCATGTGCATGTCATATCTAATCCATACATCTAAGCATATAGGAAACATCTCATAAACATCAACATTAAAGAAATATATAAACAAGTACAATGATATCAAAAAAGACAATCTCATATATATCTTGGTCGGATCAATGTCATGTACAAAACAATGGTGCTACTCGAGCACAGTATCAAAAATTGGCTACAATATGTGTATCAAAATGAGCTAACTCTGCCTGCTACCACCTCAAGGAGGTGGTGGCAGTGGTCCCTATGTTGGTGCTTGTGGAGGTGGCATCGGTCTCTATACGGGAGGCATCAGTTTCTTTGGAAGTGCCTATGGTGGTGCCTATGGAGGTGCCTGTGGTGCTCCGACATACTTAGAAAATGGCGGCACCTGCTCTAACAAATCTAGAACAACTCTGACATAGGCTGCATAGTAGTAGGCTACCTGAGTAGACTCATATCTCACCTTTAGCCATGCCCTCACCAACTCCTCTCTAAGCTCTCTGATCTCCTAATCCCTCTTAGTCACCTACATCTCCTAGATGATGACTCACATATGGAAGTCATCTCTCTCTCATTGCACCTGCCAAACTATCACTCAGCTCTTCTTGAGAGCCTCATGCACTTGTTCTATCTAAGTTGGCCCCTGTGTGGCCTGATCTAACATATCAATATCCTCATGTACCTATGCCTCCTTGTCAGGAGGTGGCTGCTAAGAGGAATCTCCTGTCCTCTGTCTAGTGGACCTCTATTGGGTCCCACTACTCCCAACATCGGCATCTGACCCCATAGTCCTCGAGGGGATGTCTGTCTATGCTGTCCTAGGCCTCAATACTCTCTGCCCAGGTCACTCTAATGGTACATATTGTTGGACAAGTACCTACTATTGCTACTGTTGTCCCTGTGGCTGTTGTACAGGCTGTTGCTGTGTAGGCTGTTGTTGCGTGGGTTGTCCCATCATGGTAGGATCTATGAATCTAGGGATGGGATGTGCCAAGAAATAATCTCTATATGCAGGTGTCATCCCTGCATTGGTGACATCCACCATGTAATCCCATCACGCTGTAGGTACTCATGCCTTTATAGTACACCTCCCCTAGTCTAGTCTGGGTTACCAGCCCTTCTTCATCTCATCGACGAAGCGAGCGTATGTGGCATACTCTTGTGAGCGATCCTGTGGCCTCCCAAACTGCCTCATGATGCATGTGAGCAAGAATCACTCAATAATGCTAATGGTACGTCCAATCAGTGAACATGACACAAACATATGAGATAGCTCTCGCTGAGTGTCATCCCAAGGCTCTGTAGCAATCCAAGGTCTCCAAAAAATTGTTGCCATATCATCAAGTTGTCCTCACCACTACTCAGTCTTACCCAGCATGGGATGGGTCATAGGTCCTGTGTATCTGTATATATAAGCCTCGAGGGCCTATCGTGTATCATGGAAAATTGGCCTACAAATAGGGAGATGCTCCCAAGCCCAGATCTGCAAAACCAAAACTCCAGCCGCCATGGTCTTGGTTCTTTGATACACTACCTCATGCATCTTGTGGTACATTTGTGCAAGCATGCACTCACCCCATCCAAATCTGATGGTTGGCCTATCGAGCATCCTCTGCAACATGCGACCCCAGCTGCACTCTAATCCATGATGTCCCCTATTTGAAACCAAGTAATAGCTCAAGAATATGGCTAGAATAATCACTAATCTATGAGCACCATTGTATTTGCTAATCAGGTCCTCCCATGAGATGGCTCGGCCCATCACTAAATCATCTCTAAATATGGCCCTCAATGCCAATGTACCTACGCTCAACTGTATGTCATACTCGACTCGAGCACCATGGAAGGGTATCTACAGGATCCTGTAAATGTCCTCGGGAGTGACTGTCATCTCCCCCATCGGCAAGTGGAATGTGTTCGTGTCTGAATGGAAACACTCGACTAGTGCGCCTAGAAGATTGTGATTTACCCGAATGTTGGTTATATCATGCAAGAACGACAATCCTAGCCCCTCAATGTGGGCACTCTCAGCCTCGGTCAATCTCTGAACTAGTGTGGTGATGACAGGGTGGTGCAACCGGAAAGTGACATCTGGGAAGTCAACCTGCAAAGCAAGCGACAACATTGGATTAGTATCTCAACATGATGGTTTCTCAAGGCAACAACATAAAATAAGGCTACACATCTATCCTAGACATGACTCTGGAATGTCTTGGCTAATTTTATGCAAAATTGGAAGAAGACTCAAAACATTGCAGCAGCATCCCACGCGAGGAAATTGTTCCCTTGCGTGAGACAAGACCTCTTCCCATCCAAGAAAGTGAAATTTTGCATGATATACACTAGTGCAAGATTTCAGGAAGGCCCTGGGCGAGGAAGCCCTGTCCCATGCAAGGAAACCATTTCCTTGCATGAGGGCAACTAAGGCTAGTGTGAGGAAACTGTTTCCTCATGTGAGAGTTGAAGAACTAAGCCTAAAACATGCTAAATCTAGCCTAAACAACCTAATAAAGCAGTTAAAACTTGAAACACAGGATGGTTTATCGACTACTCACAAGTGGGTCATACTCCGACGGTCGGCTGTGGTGTCAGGAGTGCTCGAATCAATGTGTATGCACTAGAACACCCTCCATTCTCTCTCAGAACTCTCAAAATCGCTAGAAGACAAAGTGAATAATGATTTGAAAATGACCCCTCCGAGCCTTATATAGCTTTTTGACCTAATTTTCAAAGGGCTCCGTTTTGCGCAAAAATTGCACCCTTGGCTAAATCGATTGCTCTGAATCCATTTTTGGGATCGAAATTGAAATTTGACATCTCTAGATGGCTTAAATTGCATTTTAAATTCTAGGATCCTTTGGGATCAGACGCTTGTGTAGTCAGCCTTCTGGTGTCATTTTCCTACCAAATTCTCATCTCCTCATTATTTGCTCGAGATCTTCAATGTTTTCATCAAAGTTATCTCTAGTCAAATTTGGTCAACCATGGTCAAACTTGGTCAACAGGACCTTCAAATCACTCCAAATTGCTTCTGCAGCTTCTCGAATCTAGTCTGATTACTTTTGCTCTGCAACCTCTTGTTGTCAATCATCCTTCTGATATGTCATCTTTCGATTTCACTCCCGAGGGGGCAAGATGATTGCATCATTTGAATCTTGTCGAACCAGTCTCATATCAATTTGATCTAAATCAAAGTCCTCACTGCTTGGGGCATCTCTTCTCTAGGGGCATCTTTGGGCCTCGTATCTTGTCATCTTGTCATCTATCTTTTAGGTATCTAAGAAATCTAACTCAGATCCTCGAGGATCAAGCTTCGTTCTGGAGATGGTTCTCAAAATCTCATTAGGTATTGGGGCAATCTAACCCTAATTCCTGAAAGTCAAGCTTCATTCTGGAGATGGCTCTCGAAATCTCTTTTTAGACCGTTATCTAGGCAATCTAACCTGAGTCTCAGAGGGCTAAGCTTTGTATTGGGGCAATCTAACCCTGATTCTGGAGAATAGTCCTAAATCTTCATCTCTCATCATTTGATCAATGGGCATTGGGGCAATCTAACCCTGATTCCAGTCTCTTCTCAAGTTGTCATTAGATCGTTGTCTTCGCAATCTAACTTAGACTTCAGAGAATCATGCCTCATTCTGGAGGTGGTTCTACAATTCAATCTATTTCGGTGTCTTGGCATCCTAACCTTGACTTCCGAGGGTTAAGCTCCGTTATGGGGATAATCCTGAAACCTCATCTATCACATCAGACTATTCTTTGAATTAACGCGCTGCTCACATATCAATTCAAAGAGGGGCAAATGTAATACCCCAAAATTGGCACCTTATAATTTCAATCAATTTTGGTGCATTTTCTTCAATTTTACATCATTAAATTCCTATTTCACTAGGCAATTTTCTCTCTCCTACTTGACTTTATTTGACTTGGTGTCAATTACAAAAACCCTAAATTGCATTAATCTTACACTATAATTAATTCCTAAGTATTCGACTTTTATAGCTAAATAATCCATATGATAAATTGATTTAATTCTAAAGTCCTAAGTGCTTTAAATTAAATTAAACTCACCCCTTTGGCTAATACACATAAAAGAAATTAATATTACTTGGTTATTTGAATGGATTAGCTTATTTGGATTTAATAATTCAAAATATTCGAAGGGTCACCCATATGTGGCAATAATTCATTCTTTTAATTAAGTAATTCCTAAATATTTGTCTCAATTGGGAATGAAGAGTCAACTGTTTCATTTCAAGAAACTCTTTATTCCTTCTCCGGACTTGTCTATATTATGAACCTTCTCCTTCATTCAAAAAAAAAGGCAATTTGAGAGCACATAAACTATAGAAAAATTTAGTCTCAACTATTTTCATATTTTCAAGCTTTCATTTCACATTAGCTTAATTCTCATTTAGTGTAATTGCATTCTCATTTAATATAGTTTTGTTATTGGTTAATAGCTTAATTATCATGTTTATTTCAAGCTATTTAGATTAGAATTTGCATTATCATATCTCTTTCAAGTTCTTAGATTAAAATCTGCACTTCATTTTAGATTAATTGCATCTCCATTATAGTTTAATTTCTCATTTGTTTATCTTTGAAGCTTTCAAAAATCCTTCATCTTAGTTTGGTCTTTTGGTTGTTGGCTCTCATTCTAATAGTAATTCAAACACCCTAGCTAATTAGGAGGCAACAGGTCGAATCGATAGACATTGTGAATTGAGTAATTCATACTCAACTTCATAATTTAGATGATCAAGCAATGACTATGTTGTGTATATGGCTAGATTAGAGGTCCACGTTCAGCTATAGACACATCTCTCCTTCTTTCACCTCTAGCATGTCCTCAGCTAGCCATCTCAAATGAATCCTCTACAATTTGGGGTCAGATCCTCACTTTTTTACCCTGCAAAAAACCAATTCAAGACTTCGCAAGTTCTAGAATAGGGAGCTCTCTTCCACAAGGAACAAAAACTTTCTCTGTTACAAAATGATGTAGCCAAGGACAGGAGTAACCTCAAAGAAGTCAGTATGTTGATCCTTGTAGCAAGAGTCACACAATGGAAATAATAAAGAATAATTGAGATATATGAAAGATCAACCTTCTTATTATCAGATAATCAAGTACAATGAACCTACAACATGCAGTCTTACATTCTAGGCATACATGCCTGATTATGCCCTTTAATAGGTTACATTTTTATACTATCTTTCACATGCTCTCACTAACTAGTTCTAACTACCATTTCTCTACTTACTTTCTCCACTCCTTAAAGGATGAATTACACAAGCTTATAAATCCTTCACAAGCATCAAGTCATCCTGAGAAAGATTACATTCTTCAAGAATAGGAAAGCACATTATATTATAGGTTAGGATCGAAATCATAAGAATCTCCTGCAAATAGATAAAACATGATGAGTGAACCCAAAAGTAGGTCAGCCATGGCTATAGAATCATTGAGAGATAAGCCATGAAGCTTTGCTGATTGGGAAAATCCTTCACAAGATTAGAAAACACAAACTAGTCGTCAAACATGAAGAACATAGATGTCCCACCAAGAATCCAAGATATCTCATATGCTTAGAAACCAATCGAGGTGCAAACCTAGGTGAAGTTAAAAAATGATGCCAGAAACACTCCATGAGGTGCACAAAAAAAACTAATCCAAACTAAAGGAACATTGGAAGATACTCAGTGACTGAAAAACTGGAAAAACAAGAAATAAAATATATTTGGTTGATGCAAGATTGCCAAGAACCCAAGATTCTCCTGCATCACCTTCCATGATAGACTTATAGTTGTGCTGAAAAGATGAAATGAAAAGATGGTGATGTGATTGATATGACATATGGATAGATGAAAATGAAGGTGAAAATTTTGAAAAATAGTAGGAAATGAAAGGTTGCATGAAAGTGCACCATGCTCAAAACTCTGAAGTTAGGTTTTGTGAGCGACAGATGACAACTCCCTTAACTGGTATTGTTGTGTGCCCATGTAGCATTACTAAAAACAACTTAAATTAAAACCATAAACTATGGATGGTGACATGTAGTGTATTCATGTGAAGTAGTAAGTTTATTTAGGGTTCTTAAATAATTGTGAGTGAACCAAATGGTTCATTAGAAATGGGTAAGATAAATGAGATTTCATCTAGTATAGATAGAATTTTTGGAGTGAATGAAGGATCAAAATGTGAGGTGGATGGAAGGGTAGTGGATGGATTAGTGAAGGTATCAATGGAAGGGTCAATGAAAGGTGGAGTGATGGGGTTAAGGGAATGTGAATTGGTCATACTTATAGAGGATACTGAAAACTAATTTTGTAATTGTTGAAGAAACTCCTCTTTGTCATGGGGCTTTTTATACAACTTAAGCCTATGGCCATTAACTATTAAGGTAAATTGAACAAGATCAATTTTTGTAAGATTGACTACACCATTGGGATAGAGTTATTCAATCTAATAAGGTCCTAGCCATCAAGTTTGTAATTTTCCCTTATGGTCTTGATACCTAGAATCATACAACAATGACTAGTTCTTCTCATGAAATTCCTTAGTTTTGATATACTTATCATGTCATTCAGTTATTTGATGTTGCATTAGTTGTGGAAGTTCAACAAGCTCCATATGTAACTCATCAAGGGAATTTAACTATTATAGGCGTTCTTGTTGGGCTTGAGTAAGATCTATTTCAAGCTCAAGTGTTGTACACAAAGTCTTGTATTCAAATTCAATCAGAAGAAAAAAAAATTTACTATACACCATCTCATACGCATAGGGAGTAAATCTTGAACCATTATTATTTTCCATGTTGTTCTATAGGCCCGTACCGCTTCAAGTAAACAAGCAGCCTAGTCTCGCCTATGAATTTGCACTGTCTTGGTGAGAATTTTCTCCAATTCTCTGTTGGTGACTTCCACCTGACCATTAGATTGTGAGTGATAGGGTGTGGATTTTTTATACCTTACTTGATACTCCTCAACCAATTGTGCAATAAGAACACATGTAAATTATGGCCCTTAGTCAGTGAAAACTTCTCTTCGAACATCATACCTAGTAAATATTTCTTCATATAGAAATTCTGATTATTTGTAATCTCTAGCATGTGCCAGAGCTTTAACTTAAATCCATTTGGTAAGGTAGTCAATACATACTAGTATATAAGATTTTCCATTGGATTGTGGGTCAACGGGCCTGATGAAATCAAGGCCCCATCTATCAAATGTTGTGACCACTAACTATGACTATAGGGGCATTTCATCACTTCTTGTAGGGTGGCCCATTCTTTGGCATTTTGTCACATCTTCGCATATATTATATGGAATCCTTGTGGAGAGTAGGCCAATAGTATCTAGTATTGATAATTTTAAGTGTTTTCCTCTTGGATGCAAAATGTTCACCACATGACTCATCATGGCATGCTCAAAGTATGTCATAGGTCTTATATTCTCTTAGGAATCTTCACATCACATGACCAGGTTCACTATAGAACAAGTAACCTAAAATCCAAGAACAGGAGAATGTGCATTGAACAAGTTGTTTCTATTCTTTTGGAGAAAGGTTAGGAGTACCGCATTGAACCAAATAATTAGTTATGTCAGCATACCAAGGATCATAGGTTGTTAAAGCAAACAAGTTTTCATTAAGAAATGAATCATCCATCAATGGATCAGAGCATGAACTTGGCAGTTATGAAAGGAAGTCTGCCACCACATTGGTTTTCCTAGTTTATTCACAATTGTGATATTTGTACACACTAAAATGATGCACTTCTATGAACCATTACATGCAAGGTTGCTCAAGAATGAGGCCTCACAAAGCGGCTCATAGCTCTCTATGCATGGAGTTGCAAGGGACTATGATGTATTTTCTCTCAGCTAGAGCTACAAGCTTGTGACCTTGCTAGTCAACCACAAAATGAGAGATTCAAATGAGGACAAGGGCAAGAGTGCCAATATCCTCAAGAATCACTATGAAAATGCAATGCAAGCTAGTCTATGGAAATGAAAATGCAATGCAACTAAGCTATGAAATGGAAAGAACAAGTGTTACAAATCCCTCCTATTAAGCTATGTGAAGTTATGCTATTGCATGAAAGGAAATCTAAGCTATGAAAGCCATGAAAAATGAAACTACTTATGCAAGAATGTAAACTAAACTATGAAGCAAATGAAGAAATGTAAAGTAGGATGCAACAATGATCTCTAAAAAGCTTCAAAGTCTTCAAGGATTCCTGCAGCATAAGGTTAGCATAAAAACGTGATATATGCAAATGAAGGAGAGAGCTTTCCTTTTATAAGAAATGAGGTGAAATGGACCATTGAGATTAAGAGGCAAAAAGTCTTAATCAGCAGTGGAGCTTGAAAGAGGAGCAATCCATGTGCACAAGTATCCTCCAATAGAAAAATAGGAGTTGACTTTATGTCCATATGAGACAAAAAGTATTTTCTTCTTTTTATAAAATAGGAATAGTGCTTTATTTGTGCAACTTAGGATAAGATGAAAAGATGGGGCTTTTTATTTATTAAAAGGGGAGGAAATATTCCTTTTGAATAAATAAAGACTTTAGGATAAAATGGTTAGCCCATAGGATAAAAATCCAATATATGATCGAATTTAAGATTTAATCAAGAAATTGATAATGTTGAAAATATTGATTATTGATAAAATTGATTCAGGATCAATAAATCAAATAAATGGGGCCCAAAGTCTAGGTGACCATTTTTGGGTGCATACATTTTCCCCTCTTTGACTAATGTGTGATCGATTTGGGAACACATGTAGTCAAAGAATGAAGTTGAAATGTGAGATCGATCTGGGATCACAAAACAACTCAGATGTGAGGTTGATTCGGGATCATATCCAAACAAAGCATAAACAAAGGCCTTTGAACATGAAGTCGATTTGGGATCACATTCAAAGTAAGAGATAAGAATCTCAAATTTGAGCAAAAGCTCACAAAAGATGTCTGAATCAGAAAAATCAAGGAATCGGGGATGAGAATCCCATAAATACTGCCCCCTCGGAATCAAAATCGAAATCAAGTAGAGGAGAGACAGAAAATTGATAAGGGTGATCAAATCATAATAAAATCACAATCGAAGGTAAGGGTCAATAGGTTAACCATTAGGCAATGAAACATGCCCTAGTGAGGAAGTAGAAGAATAGAAATAGAAGACTAGAAATAGAGTGAATGAAAGACTAGAAAATATGAGAGACATGGAAGGAAGAAATTCCACCAAAGATTGAAGAATTATGACTCAAAAGGTCAGTCAACTACGTAGAAGAATGAGAAAATTTGGAAACGCGACTCATATTTTAATTTCAAGTCCGAAAATGGATAGAAAATGATGTGATATGAAAGACCAGAAATGAAAGATATGATCAAGAAGAATTAAAAAAATGAGCACAATTGATCAACTAGTTCGTAGATGATAAAAAAGAAAGCTCTCTCCATATGCAAGATGCAAAAACTAAACTATGATGAACCTAAGAATGCAAGCTAGTATGCAAGTGGTTGACTTGCAAGGTCACAACGCTTATAGATATCTAATTATCATCATTGAGCATTATTGGTAGCATCGTAAGATCATACAATGCACACTAGCATAACTATGTGGATATGAATATGATCTTTATCAGATGGAAATGTGGAAATCTCACCTAGGCATCAAAGACATATAGGTAAAGATGACTAGTGCAGTGAGATTACCTAAGTTTGATATGGCGAGATTATGTTTGTATCAAGACACATGAAAGTCAAGATAACTAGAAGCATGCACTCGCATAAAATAGTCAAGTATAATACCTTGTCAATCCATAGTGTCAAGTAGGACCAGCATAAATGCTCATGACAGTTAGGATCAACAAACTATACCCATAAGCAAATAAAGAAAGAAAACATTTTCTCATACCCTCAGTCTTCTAGCTATGCATCATTGAAAACTTCTCAGGGAGAGACCACTCATCAAATAAATCCTCATAGACAGCTCACAAAGAAAAATAAAGTCATCATATGTCAACAAGTTGATTGTTTAAGTGCATGTGTGTTGGTCATAGAGTCAGACTCTGATCATTGCATCTGCAAATGAGAAATATCACATCAAACTTAGACTATTGGGTAAGACATCTGATAAGTGTTAAGAAACACTCGACACAAGGGTAGTGTTAAAAAACACTGTTTAGGGTGGTGTTGAAAAACACCTGTTGTGAAATGCCCCAAGAGACAAATGCACCTAAAGGACCTATGCTAACAGTTATGCCCCCTAGACAAAGATAAAGACCAATTCCAAACCAAGTCAAATAGGGTCAAGACATGATGGAAAGGCTCAATGTCGAGGATGCATGCTAACAAATAGGAGTGCAAAGGCCTCAAGTAGCACTTGTTTCCAGGTTTTCACCACTTGGATTTTTATTGCAATTTTTCTCTTTTTTCATTTTTTGAATTTTTTGTATTTTTTCAGGACTTTTTAGGATTTTTAGGATTTTTTCAGCATCATATATCAATTTTTTTGGTATTTTTTCAGGATCATAAAATATGTACAAAAGATGCCCCTAGACAGAAATGGGCATCAAGAATAGAACTTCTTGAGGTGCAAGATGTTGATGGGATCAGGGAGCTGTTCTTCATCTGGATCTGACAGTAAATATGCACCTGTACCAAAAGCAACTGTGATGACATATGGTCCAAGCCAATTAGGTTCAAACTTACCCTTTTGTTCTCTATTCTGTTGGTTCTTAGGGTTCTCTCGCAAAATAAGATCACCTATTTGAAACTCTCTAGGGTGAACCTTCTTGTTGAATGCCTTGGACATACACTTCTGATACACTCTCATATGGTCAAAGGAAGCTTATGCTTCTCATCTAAAAGTTCTAGTTCCTGTAACCTCATGGCATGGTAATCCTCATCTGTTATCAATCCTTTGAGTGAGACTCTAAGTGATGGGATCTCTAATTCTAAAGGTAATACCACTTCAGTGCCATAGGTAAGGGCAAAAGGCGTGGCTCCTGTAGGTGTGCTAATGCTTGTTCTGTAAGCCCATAGTGCTGGATTGATTTGCAAGTGCCAATCCCTACCATTCTTGTGCACTGTCCTATGAAGAATTTTAAGAATGGTTTTATTAGAGGCTTCTGCCTGTCCGTTTCCCTATGGAAAATAGATGGAGGACCAATGTTGCTTAATTTTAAACTTCTTGCATAAATGCTTTAGGTCCTTGTTCTTGAATTGACCTCTGTTATCAGTGATAATCTCAGAAGGCACTCCAAATTGGCAAATAATATGATTCAAGATGAACAAAGAGATAGTCTTCCCTGAAGCAACAGAAAGTGGTACAACTTCCACCCATTTTGTGAAGTAGTTAGTGGCAGTAATAATGAACTTATGTCCACCTGATGAGTTGGGATGAATCTGCCCAACTAGATCAAAGGCCCAGCGCTGAAATGGCCAATGAGAAACAGAAGGAATCAGCTCCCTACCTGGAGCATGAATCAGGTTTCCATGTTTCTGACATTTTTCACAAGACTTAGCAAAGGCTACTGCATCTATTTGCATCATGGGCCAATAATACCCTGCCCTAAGCAACCTTCGGGCCATGGCAAGACCATTAGAATGTCCACCACAAATGCCCTCGTAGATTTCAACTAACGCTTGGTCGGATTCCTCCTTTTCCAAGCACCTAAGGAGCATCCCATCTAAACCCCTCCTATATAAATCACTAGAGATAAGGGTGTGGCGAGAGGTGTTATGGATGAGGTTTTAGCATTCAGAATGGTTGAATGTATCGGGGATGATGCCATCATGAAGATATGAATAGATAGCACCATATCAGGAAGACTCATGTGTGACAATGGTACAAATGACATGGCTTTCAGACGAGTCAAAGATGGGATGGTGTAGCTCTTCCACCAAGAATTCAAATCTTGATTCATGCGTCTCCAACTGAAGAAGTGAAGCTAATGTGGCCATGGCATCTGCAGCTTTGTTCTCTGTCCTAGGGATTTGTTGAAATGTCACAAATGTAAAGTAGTGTTTCAATGAGTCAACCATCTTTTTGTAGGGTATCAATTTATCATCTTTGGTTTGATACTCCTCATTGACTTGGTTGATGATTAACTAAGAATCACCAAAGACATGTAACTCTGTTATGTTCCATTCTATAGCCATTCTCAATCCATTGGTTAAAGCTTCATATTCTGCAATATTATTCGTACATGGGAATAAAAGTTTGTAAGACTTTGGAATATTGTACCCATGCAGAGAGACAAATAATACTCCAGCACCTGATCCATTTTGCATGTGGGAACCATCAAAGAACATTTTCCAAGTGCGAGTAGTCATATACAGGATGTGTTCATCTAGGAATTCCACTTGAACAGGCATACTATCCTTAATTGGGAAATCAGCTAATTGATCGGCAATAGCTTGCCCCTTTATGGCCTTTCTCTCAATGTACTCTATATCAAATTCAGTCAAAACCATCATCCACTTAGCAAGTCTACCCGTGAGAGCAGCCTTACTAAGCAAGTACTTAAGAGGATAATTTTTGCAACCAAATGTATAGTATGAGCAAGCATATAGTGTCGCAACTTTTGAGAAGCAAACACCACTGCAAGACAAGACTTCTCAATGTTATTATAATTGATCTCATAGGAGACTAGAGTACGACTGATATAGTATATGGCCCTTTCTTTCCCAGTATCATCTAATTGAGCCAACAATGCCCCCTAGGAAGACTTTGTTACTGAAATGTATAAAATCAATGGTCTCCCAGGAATAGGCGGCATCAAAATTGGAGGATTAGCTAAATACTATTTTATTTGATCAAGGCTCTTTTGGAAATCCTTATTCCATACACAAGAAGCACCCTTATGCAGTCTCTTATTAAAGGGTTGTGCTCTATCTGCCAACTGTGAGATAAACCTCCTAATTGACTGGAGTCGGCCCTGAAGACTTCTCATCTGACTAATGTTTCTTAGAGGTGGCATATCTAAAATTGCTTGGATCTTTTTGGGATCAACCTCTATACCTTTTGCTGATATTATAAATCCTAAGAGTTTGCCTGAGGTGACACCAAATGCGCACTTCTTTGGATTCAATTTGAGTTGAAACTGTTCCATGCGATTGAGAATTACTTCCAAATCAGGAAGGTGTGCATCCCTTTTTCTTGATTTAGCCAAAGTATCATCCACATAATCTTCCATGTTCTTATGCATCATATCATGAAAAATTGTGGTCATAGCTCATTGGTATGTTGCTCCTGCATTCTTTAACCCAAATGGCATGACGTTCCAACAATAGGTTCCCCATGCACATGTGAACACTATTTTCTCTTGGTCTTCGGGAGCTATTTTAATTTGATTATATCCTGAGAAACCATCCATTAGAGAGTATATTTCATAGCCCGCTATCATGTCCACTATCATGTCAATGTTTGGAAGTGGAAAATCATCCTTTGGGCATGCTTTGTTTAAATCTCTAAAATCTGTGCATACACGAATGGACCCATCATGTTTGGAAACTGGTACTATGTTTGAGATCCATTTTGCATAATCGATGGCTCTAATGAATCCAGCTCTCAAAAGTTTTTCTAATTCTGCTTTGACAAGGAGAGCTACATGTGGATGCATTTTTCTGAGTCTCTGTTTCACTGGTTTGACTCCTGGAGCTATGGATAAGTGATGCATTATAAGATTTGTGTCAAGCCCTAGCATGTCTGAATAGGTCCATGCAAAATTAATTTTCTTCTTTTTTAAGAATTGTATATATGCCTTGGTTTCTTCTTCTGATAAAGACTGAGCAAGATGAACTATTTGAGGAGCTTCTTTTGTGTTCAAATTAACTAGTTTTGTTGGCTCAATCAATACTGATGATCTGTCCTAAAAATAACTTGGCAAGTTATTAAGTACCCCATCCTTAGGTGCCTCAAAGAGGTTTTCACCCTCAGATATGTCATCTCTTTTTACTATTTTTGGTTCTGATACCGCCACAAAGTGGTTTTCGCCATCAGACCTATTTTTCTTTCTTTCTTTTTCTTTTATTTTTAGACTGAGGTACTTAATATCAGGCTCTATCATACTTGTTGTCGGTTCACTGGTGGAAGAAGCCACGGGTTCAAGAGCATTCAGATAGCAGGCAAGTTCATAGTCATTCTGAAAAGTGAGGAATCTAGGCTCTTGATGGCGCTGAGACCAGTCAATTAGGTCATAGTGAACAAGGGGTAGGTCAATGACTGGTTCAATGTTATTTATGTGAAAGGTGTTATCTCTGATGACCATACAATTGGGATTCATCAAGTCCCCTCCGAGGATACCCGAGTCGGGATTTGTCCTACCAAACAAAGCGTCAGCCACTAAGGCAATTCGAGGAGTACAATCCTCTAGTCCTACACTAAGCTCATTGGTCACATTAGGTTGGGTACTATAAGTATGGACAACATCCATGTCCAAATCAACTGTTGCATCTGAAAGTGAGTCCCATTCGTACTCATGTGAGTCTATGTCTGAATCATCATTTGGGCCTCATTTTGTAGAAGCCTCAAGGTTGGGAAAGGTTTCCCCTTCTCTAATGCTAGCATTGTTACTATCCATCATAGCTAGGATAGCAACATGTTCCATTGTCAATCTAGCATTCATATAGTCACTATCCGTCGCAACTGGGATAGTAGGACCGTCAAGTATCAAATCTTTTGATTCTCCCCAAAGAAGATTTGTTGAAGGCACCCAATCATCAAACATGTCTTGTTGATTAGAAAGATCAGGTGTGTAGTCTGAATCACTGTCACTATCCGTCGCAGCTAGGACAGGGACACCTCTCTTCTTCTTATTTTCAAAACCTAAGCCAACTGTTGACTTATTCTTTCATCTAAAAAGGGTATGGTTAAGAGGCTTAGCTTTAGCATCCAACCTATGGCTAAGGGGACCATATCCTAGATAACCCATATTCTTAACCAATGTATACCCTCACCCATAAGCTATAGGTGAAGGAGCAAAGTTCTCATTGTGTTGGTATTTTTCCTCATGATAGATCCAGTCTCTTACGGCAACTTCCTCTTTCTCTTCCTGAATAGGAACTGAAGACTCAATTAATTTTTCAAATAATGTCATTGCTGATGATGAAGGTTTCATATGTGGGGATGGTTTCCCATAAGACCGAGGAGAGATTGGCATTTTTGTAAAAGAATCAATTTTATAATCTCCCATCCCAAGATCTATGGTCTTAAACTTCTGCTGGCATTGTTCAAGTGAGATACTAGAACTGTCAGCTTCCCTATTCAAAGGTACATGTGATCCAGCAGAGATATTATTAACGGACAAAGCACTATCTCCAGGTATGCAAATTTTGACACCATTATGGGGAAACTTAACACACTGGTGATACGTTGATGGGACTGCTTGCATTTTGTGAATCCATGGCCTACCTAGCAAAATATTGTAGGCTAAAGGTCCAACATCAACAATTTGAAATAAGATATCCTTTTCTACTGGACCAATGCGAATAGGAAAAACAGCCAATCCCTTAGAACTTCTTTCTGCTTCATCATATGCCTTGATTGTGATCTTTTTCCTTGTGTCAATGACGTCTTCGAAATATCATAGAGCCTTCAACAAACTCATGGTACAAATATTGAGCCCCGCACCCCCATCTATCAATACATGCCTAACACAAGTTTTATGAATCATGACTTCGATGTGTAAGGCCAAGTTATGTGGGTGACTGATGGATTTGTCATCTTCTTCTGAGAAAGTGAGGTAATGAGGGCTAGCCAAATGGTTGACCATATTCTGGAATTGATCAATATCTAAGTTGTTAGGGACACTGGCTACTTGCAAAGTGTCCTCAAGGACACGCTTATGCTTAGGGGACAATTCTAAAAGTTCAAAAATAGATATCTGCACTGGTGTACATTGTAATTGGTCAATAAGGTTATAATTGGAATCAGGACCAACAGCAGATTTAGGAAGAACACCCTTGGACATGGGCTGCTTAGACTTGCTAGAGCTAGGACCTCTAATTATAATGGGAGCTTGAGCCTGACCCCTAGTGATAGCATTGAGGGATTGAGGCATCCTTCATGAGTGAGGACCTCTTAGCACCACAACGGGTCCTTCATCAGACCTTGGAGTTGAATCCACATCATATCCATAAGGATCTTTCCCTCTCATCATGTTGATATTATCATCAGTCGCTTCAAGCATATTAATAACATTTTCAGCATTGGTGTAGGCATAGTTGATAGCCACTTTGCCCTGCTTGTTGTTAGAATTTTCTCCTTTCTCATATTTGGGCAAGGGTTCTTTAAAAGCCTTATGATCTGCATTGGTAGTTAAACCATCAACTTGTAATCGCCCACTTTCAATGAGGTCTTGGACAAGATGTTTAAGCCTAAAACAATTTTCTATATCATGTCCAATTCCATTGTGGAAGACACAAAAGGCTTTCTCATCCCACCAATGAGGTTTAGGATCGGGTATGTGGTGCTTGGCAGGATCCTAAGGTTGCGCCAAATTATGAGCAATTAGTGTCTTGAAAATGTCTGCATAGGAGTCCCCAAGTTTGGTGAATTGTCTCTTTTCCTTCTTAGGTTTCCCTTGATACTTGGGTTTATTCTCTTGTTGTCCTGAGGACGCTTGCAGCTTCATGGCTTGCACCGCATTGGAGAGATTAAGAACTCCTTCATTCTTAGGTTGTGGTGAGTCAACAACTCCTTCATTGACCACCTATTTATTCTTGTTCCAATAGGAGTTCTTTTTGTCCTTATAACCATTATTGTTGTTGTTTTGGCCATTGTTGTTATTAGTGGATTTAGCCAAAATTCCTTGTTCTTTTAGGACATCCTCTATGCGACATGCCACTTCTACCATGGTATCAAAAGAATTAAATGGTATATTTCTTACCTCATATCTTAATTCCGGCACTAAGTTACTCACAATGATGTCTATTCTTTCCTCCTCGGGAATTGTCCTTGAATATTTTGAGCACAAACATCTCCACCTTTGTAGGAAAGTGACAAAAGGTTCTCCTTGAGTTTGTTTAAGTTTGCACAAATCAAGCATTGTGACTGACCTTGATAGATTATAAGCAAAATATTGAACAAATCTTTGGATGAGTTCTTTAAATGACTTTACTGGAGGAGTAAGGTTGGTGAACCACTCCATGGCTTGACCTTTGAGACTCCTCGAAAATAATCTCATGAAGTAGCAGTCTTCATGATGAAAAGAAAAGCTCATTATGTAGAACTGTCGAACATGGTTGTGAGGGTCACCAATGCCATCATATTTGTCATAGGTTGGAAACTCAACTTTCTTAGGGAACTCAACCAACACCACACTCTTGTCAATCGGGTTGGGACATATGGAGTACAAATTAAATGTGCTCTTAGGAGCCCTCATCCTTTCTATATCCTTCTGCATTTGCATGATCACCTCATTGGTTGAAGGATTATGTTTCTTAATCTTTTTTTGGACGTCAAAATCATATGGAACTTTAGCACCTTTGTTGATAAGGCTTTCTAGGAATTGATCTTGTTTTGTTCCACATATCATTCTACATATGCTTGAAAGGATGGTTCTTGTTGCATAGTCATAAAATCCATATGATCAAATTTGGCATAACTTCCTCCATGTTGTGAGCCATGATGTGCTCATTGGGAGGGTTGCTTTGAATGTTTATGAGGTGATCATCTCCTATGATGATCATATCTTGAAGCCCTTCTTCCTCTAGGGCTCGGGGATCGTGAGGGTGTCCTTGATCTTTTTCTAGGACTTGGCGAAGGGGTAGATGGGGGTGAGTTGGTCCCACTATTGGTTCCCCTCCCATTGAATCAGCTTTGGAGTTGTTGTGCATAGAGTCTATCTTCTTCTTCTTGGGCGACTCTCTTCCTTATGTCCAATAATGCATGTTCCTCTTCTTCTAATTGTCTAAATTTCTCCTTTTTAGGGGCTTGTTCATCCAAATAGGCTTTCTTCTCCCTCTCAATGCTTTTTAATCTGGTATTTGCATATCGAGAGGTATCTTTAAGTGGAGAGGATGGTCTCGAATGCCTTATTGCATTGGCTACATTTATGTGGTGATCACTAGATTCATTGTTCTGGTCCTCTTGTTGTGACCCTGAATCTGAGTGAGTTTGCTTATGATGTCTCTCAACTCGCTGGTGAGCATCAAAATACCTCGCGTTGTTGGGAGGTGACCCGGGTGGACTAGCATGAGAAGAACCACCGTACTCTCTCCTATGTCGTTGGAAGATATCCTCAAGAGTTTGATTCATGGCTTCTCTTTGTTGTCGAGTGAAAGTGTAACTCATGTCCATGCTTGATGAAAGTGGTACAAAAGAGGTGCTCACTTCACTAGGATTAGCTTTTGGATTAAAACAAACCTCAGATTCACTCTTAGGTGATTGATCAAAAAGGGGTCCTTTTCCCTTATGCTATCGATGAGTCTTAACGGGTGGTAACTAGCTAAAGGCAACAGGGGGTTGCTTCCCTTGATTGACTTGGTACCTTGTCGTAACTGACATGAAAGAAAGATACTCTCAATGATAAGGTGACCTCTCAAAGTGTCAGCGCCAAACTAGGATAATCAAAGTCCTCTATTGTCCAAAGAGAAATGAAAAGATAGAAAAGGGGCTTTACCAACACTGTCAAAGAGGTGTTTCAAATCAAAGGGTGACTACCCTTGCACTTTTGAACTAGGAGGTTGGACTAGGCCAAAAATATAATTAAAATTGAGATTTAAATGAAAGTGATTTGGACAATAAGAGCACTAAAATTTTCCAAGAATGTAGCTAACAAGCCTAGAGATGAGCCTTGTTACCAAGAATAACCTTCTAACTTGACAACTATTTCCAAAGTGACTTTGTAAATCAATTAATGCCGTCCCTAGAGAGCAAAAACTAGAGATTTAGAGTAAAGACAGGCTTCCAGTGACAGGGTAAATCATCCACTAAAAATCTGATCCACCAAGAACAGATTGAAAATGGCCAAAACTAGGCAGACTCAAAAAAAGTTTCAAACGATACTTCACCCTAAGCCAGGCGATACTGTTGCAAAATTGTTCAACTTTTGACCAGAATTGTGTAAAATTTACATTTTTGGGTCTGTTTGATCAAAAAAAAATTTGGTCTAAGGGTTGATGTTTTCGATCTCAATCACAATATCAACAGGATTTTGACAGGTTTGCAAACAGTGAGGGATCAAACGTGTCTTCAAGCACTTGAAGCAAGGGCAAAAGCAACCTTGCCAAGACAATCAATTGTGATATGAAAAAGCACCCTATGAATGCTACCGATTGTTTGTATGTTGAGAACGTTTACACTGGTATCACACAACCGAAGACAATTCAAGTAAATCTATCCTAAAAAGTCAAGGCTCAATGTGTACCAACTTAGCCCACAACTTGATGCCCCCTTGCCTCACACCAAGTGGTTACCCACAAGAGATATTGGCTTTGTCATGAAAGTGTCAAACGACACAACCAAAGGGACACATATGGTGAGTATCTTAAGGTGATCCGGGTAAACCACTTGGATCAATCCTTGCACTAAGAAGATAAGCGGCTAAACAAGGTGGCTTCTATTTATGGTTCTTAATAAAGATTTCCATTCATAACACCCCTCTTGCTCCTCATAAAGGACTAGGACCTTGTGGCCTCAAGAGTACCTTAAGCATTCTTATTCAATGTTTTCCCCATGGTCGCAATCCCATGAGCTACTCACATCAAACGAAGATAAGTGTTATGTCTACCAAGGTTTTTGGTGTTCTTGATAGCCTTGAGATTATAGTGAGTTGGAATCACTTGCCACTAAGGAAAATGATGACAAGGTTGTCTCCACTTGAGTCATTCCTCTTGATTACTCAAGAGCAAGCCCGCTAATGGATTCTAAATCTAAACAAAAGGTGGATTAATTGTTGAGGTTCAAGGTTTTTGGTTCACCTCAAGGGTGAAGAGCATACTCCCCTATCTCAAAAACTTCTCCCAAACACACCAAGCAAAGTTCATTTACCCTCTTGTTTTCAAAATTCAAAGATGGGTCAAGATTTTCTGGTTCACCAAAATGGTGAAGAGCATACTTCTCCTACCACCCAAGAATTCCTACAACAAGATCTTAAGTGCCAAATAAATGAAACAACTAGTTTTTGCCACACTTAAAAGGAAAGCAAATAAACAAGCAAGATTTTTTTATTTTTTATTTTTATGCTTGGGCAACCCTACAAAAATCATTAGTAGCCCTCTTTGACATGCATTCTTTTGGCAAAATATCTCAAGCAAGTGCACCTACAACCACAACTTGTTAGGCCCACAAGGTTAGCAAAATCCAAAATCTAACAATGGTTAGCACATGAAAAATCAGATAATCTGCAAAAATAACTAATCAAATGAAAAAATCTGAAAATGAAACCATCATGGTTGGATTAGGCTTGGAAAGACCTTTCCAATGATATATAACACTTAAAATTTTGATATCATTTGCAAAAATTTCTCAAAAATAGCAAATAAACTAGCAAAATTCAACAGACAATACCAGGTGACATTTAATAGCTAAAACGTGACATTTAAAAGCTGGCAGGCATGATTAAAATGTGCACAGATGATAATAGAACCTGCAAAGGCGATAAAATATTTTTCAGACGCGCAAGCAAAACCTAAAAAAGCGACAAAATAATGTCCGGACGCGCAAAAAGAACCTGCAGAGGTGACCAAAGAACATGCACAAGCGACAACAGAATATCCAGATGCGCAAGCAAAATGCTCAAAATCCTCAATAGACTGTGTAGAGGCGGAAAAAGATTTCTCGCAGGCAGGCGTGAACGGAATGCTCACAGGCGTGAAAAGAATGCTGAAAGGCGGGAACAAAATGCTCGCAGTCGTGAACAAAATGCTCACAGGCATGAACAGATTTCTCGTAAGCAGCATTTCTCCTGTTTGCACAAAAATGATGAAAAAGTGACACTGAAAAATATACGAAACTTGATAAAAATGTAGAGAATGAGGCTTACAGCCCCACGGTGGGCGCCAGAAATGTACACACTAAAATGATGCACTTCTATGAACCATTACATGCAAGGTTGCTCAAGAATGAGGCCTCACAAAGCGGCTCATAGCTCTCTATGCATGGAGTTGCAAGGGACTATGATGTATTTACTCTCAGCTAGAGCTACAAGCTTGTGACCTTGCTAGTCAACCACACAATGAGAGATTCAAATGAGGACAAGGGCAAGAGTGCCAATATCCTCAAGAATCACTTTGAAAATGCAGTGCAAGCTAGTCTATGGAAATGAAAATGCAATGCAACTAAGCTATGAAATGGAAAGAACAAGTGTTACAAATCCCTCCTATTAAGCTATGTGAAGTTATACTATTGCATGAAAGGAAATCTAAGCTATGAAAGCCATGAAAAATGAAACTACTTATTCAAGAATGTAAACTAAACTATGAAGCAAATGAAGAAATGTAAAGTAGGATGCAACAATGATCTCTAAAAAGCTTCAAAGTCTTCAAGGATTCCTGTAGCATAAGGTTAGCATAAAAACATGATATATGCAAATGAAGGAGAGAGCTTTCCTTTTATAAGAAATGAGGTGAAATGGACCATTGAGATTAAGAGGCAAAAAGTCTTAATCAACGGTGGAGCTTGAAAGAGGAGCAATCCATGTGCACAAGTATCCTCCAATAGAAAAATAGGAGTTGACTTTATGTCCATATGAGACAAAAAGTGTTTTCTTCTTTTTATAAAATAGGAATAGTGCTTTGTTTGTGCAACTTAGGATAAGATGAAAAGGGGAGGAAATATTCCTTTTGAATAAATAAAGACTTTAGGATAAAATGGTTAGCCCATAGGATAAAAATCCAATATATGATCGAATTTAAGATTTAATCAAGAAATTGATAATGTTGAAAATATTGATTATTGATAAAATTGATTCAGGATCAATAAATCAAATAAATGGGGCCCAAAGTCTAGGCGACCATTTTTGGGTGCATACAATATCAAACCTTGCAATAACAAGAGCCAACTTACTATATGCCCACTAACCACTAGTTTGTCCATGAGATAATTTATGGTTTCATTGTTAGTGTGAATAACTATAGGATAGCTAGAAATGTAGTGTCTAATTTGTTTTTTGCATAAATAACAAGAAGCATCTCTTTCTTTGTGACTGTATAATTCATCTCAGCCCCTTGTAGATTTTTACTTATGTAGTAGATAGCATATTCAAGATTACCTTCTTTCTAACCAAAAATAACTCCTATTCCAAATCCGATGCATCCATGTGTATGTGGAATGATAGCTTCCAATTAGGTCCTCCAATAATGGGTTCTTGTGTGAGAACCTTTTTGGGAGATTCAAATAATTATTAGCAATTGTTGGTATATTCAAACTTGGCATTATTTGTGAGTAATACATACAAAGGTGTTGCTATCTTGCTAAAATCCTTGATAAAACACTGGTAGTATCCTTCATTACCAAGTAATCTTTTAACATCTCAATGTTTCCATGGTGTTGGCAACTCTTGAATGATCTATATCTTGGCAGTGTCAACCTTTATGTTGTGTGTTGATATGAAGTGGTCGAGAACTATACCCTCCTCCATCACCATAAATTATTTTTCACGATTAAGAGAAAGGTTATGTTGTTGACATCTTTGCAATACCTTCTCCAAATTGTTTAGTGCCTCTTGAAAATAATTAGGTCATAAGTTGTAAAGTCATCCATATAAATCTCAATTGTTTCATGGGAATAGTCAAAAAAATACTAAGAACGACCCTTTGAAATGTGACTAGTGCATTGCATAAACCAAATGGCAATATTGAATATGCATAAGTATCCCATGGGAAAGTAAAGGTTGTTTCATCTTGATCTTTAGGAGCTATTTTAGTTTGGTTATAACCACTAAACCCATGTAGAAAAGAGAAGTACCTTTTACTAGAGAGTGAATCTAGGACTTGGTTGGTGAATGGAAGTGGAAAATTATCTTTTCTATTGGTTACATTCAACTCCCTATAATCAACACAAACTCATCATGTGCCTCCTTTCTTTGGAATGATGGATAGGGGTGGTACCCATTCACTATTTGAAATAGGATAAATGAATGCAACATCCACTAGCTTCTACAATTCTATTTTCATGCAATGTCTCTTAATTTTGGGTTCATTCTTCTTTAAGGTTGTCTCATTTGTCGACATCCTTCATTTATATAGATTTTATGCATACACAACCTTGGATCAATTCTCTTCATATCAATGTAATCCCAAGAAAAAGCATCAACATGTTGTTACAACATTGTTAATAAAATCTCATGTTGTGTTTGACCCAATTCAGCATTGATATTCAAGATCTTTCCCAAAGTTCTATCGGAATACAAGCTTCTATTACAAAGTCAACATCCAAGCCAGTGGTAGTTATCTTTTAACTCATAGGTATAAAATAGTATATCATGGCCACTTCAGAAGCATCATCATGAGAAAGTGGTTTATATAATGGACAAGTGAGGCAATTGATAAATTCTTCTCCTCTAGCCTAGTACATCATCCTCATCTTGACTTACAATCATGGGACTTCTATAAATCATCATTAAGGTCTATAAAGAATATTGTTCCCCATCTAATGTAGGCCAAATGAATTGTGCATCATCAATATGAGGTTGAGTTGGGGGATAATGAACCAACTTCTTGGATGTGTTCCCACTTGAAATTGTCATGTTACCAGAATGACAACCAATAAAGGCATTGGTTGTGGCCAACCAAGGTCATCCAAGGATTAAAGGATATCCTCCTAGAGTAGCCTTAGGTTGTAACATAATAAAGTCCATAGGAAATTCCCATCGATCAACAGTGATAACCAAATTTTCTATAACTCCTTTTGGTTTGACAATGGACCAGTCAGCTAATTACACTATGATAGGGGTAGGCTCGATGTTGGATAATTTGAGGTTATTCATTGTTTCCTTAGTCATAACATTTATTGTTGCCCCTAGATCAATGAGGGTATTTTCAATAGGAGTGCCATTTATATGAATATTCACAATAGGGCTACTAGGATCACTATACTCGGGGACAACTTGTGTACCTAGCATGATATCAACCAATTGACCTATGACATGGACAATTTGTGGATCTCACCTTTCCATACTCATATTCTTAAGACATAGCTCCCTAATGACTTTAGTATAAATGGGGACATTCTTGATTTCTTGAATGAGACAAATTTTGACGTATATGTTCTTGAGCTATTTTACCAAGTCAAATGTTGGCTTAGGATGATACTTTTTAGTAGCCAGTTGGACTACAAATGGAGGGTCTTTGGTTAAGCTTCACAATTCAACAGCTAACTAAGGTTATATTAGGTTACTGACGTCATTGATTGGTTCTTCATCAGTTACTTTTGTGATCTATGGAGCATTCTAACTAACAAGAGTTTTTTCATAATGAAGATGGACATCTCATGTAGTTTGGGTATTGAGTGGCATTGTTAGTATAAGCTTGTTGGACGGGCTTGTTAGGATTGGGTGAAGGTTGAGTAAGCAATCATGTACCTCTCTACTGTGGGGAAGCCAATATAATAGCTTTCTATTGCAGAAGTGTGTTAGGCATTAAAGGAGGTGGTTGGTTTAAATTTTGTTGTGGTTGTGGGGATTACATATTAGCTTGTGGCCATTGTTGATTAACTCTCCATGGTTGAGACCATGGGTTTTGAACCCCTTGCCCCTAATTATAATTGGGTGTATGGTAAGGAGATGATTGAGACCGTCTGCCTTGTTAGAGTCCCCAATTAGAATTTGCATTTCCCTACCATGGTTGGTTTAAATTTCCCCATGGCTAGGTATTCCAACCTACAACATTTTGATTGAACCCAGATGATGTATTATCATAAGATAAAATATTAGGAGGCATACCTTGTCGTTGTTGCCATGGATTCCTTTTAGAAATGTATATGACAAATGAGGATAAGGAATACTTTTGGTAACTTATTGATGAGTCTATGACTTCATATTGTTGACTTGATTATGTTGCATTAATCTATTATGAAGATAGAAGAAAAATGTTACAAAGCATTGTGGTTGGTTAATGAAGCATTCCAGTATACACCAAGCCAGTGTAGTGTATACCGAACGACAGTTTCAACCGAGCTTGTGTTCACCAACGCATTTTTTTGTTAACCGAGTATGGACAAAAGAACTAAATGATCAGTTTAGCCGAGATAAATTGATGAGCTGTAAAGTGTATGATTAAGAGGTGGAAAGATAAAGTTTGTTATGAGATCTACGACTAAAAAAATTTGAAGAAGATCTAAAGGATGGAATTGAAACGAGTCATTGACACAACTGGCGAGGAACGTTTAAGCGGCAAAACCAACGAAGGAGATTAAGAGGCAAAATCTGATGGATGAAATGAAAATGGTTTACTTGTCTATTTAAGAGACTAGGGTTTCATAATGAAAAAGATATCGGAAGAAGAAGATTACAAAGATATCACATGAATAGAGCTTCATGCATGCCTGATCATACTGGTTGAAGAAGAACCGAACTGCAGAACAATACCGAGTGTTAGAGAGCTTTACTGAGGGATAGTAAGTTATTGAATGTTGATGAACTAAATATAAATATTGATCAGAGGATTTTATGGAATTAGAATAGATCTGAACATTTGCAAAATCAAGTTGTATTGTATTCAGATCACCTACTGTTTTTGTTTAACCATTGTAATAGATAAAATCTCTTAACCGAGTGGACTTGAAAGTCTTATATGTCATTCATAGAATGTACATTGTTATCCTGTCAGCACCATAGTGAATGCTAGTTGGACAATAACTGTTAGTGTTAAATCCTCTAACAAGGTCACACCTTATAGTGTGTTTTGTAACCTTTAACAGGGTTGGCTCTTCATCGAGCTCACTTCATTAGAGTGAAAAGTTTTTGGGTTACCGGTCCCAGGTGGTTTTTCCCTTTGCAGGGTTTCCACGCTAAATCTTTGTGCTATGTGTTTATGTGGTAATTGTTTGGTTATCATACTTTACATGTTGCATATTTGATTTGGTCGGTAATCACTATGAGCATTTAACTGGTAATCGGTAAATACACAGATAGTTTAGTATTTTATATTTACCGAGCTATAGAATTAGTTGAATTTATTTTAAGTGATACATTTTGTAATTGGGACTATGGATAACTGATTCACCCCCCTCTCAGTTATTCTAACAATTGGTATCAGAGCATATTGGTTGCTTGGAACAGAGTTTTAAGGACTTCAGCAAAAATATCACAAAATGTATAAGAGGGAAGTGCCAAAGATGAATAAGGACAACTTTACAATATGGTAAAGCTGATTGAGACTTCATATATCTAGGATTGGGAATTCTGCCCTCACCCTATTGGATAATGGCTACTTATCACCACCTACAAGACATTTGACTCTTGATCAATTAAGAGATAGACATGAGCATAATGTTACCATGATGGAGATTGATGATGCTCTATCAGATGCTGAGTTTGAAGATGTCAAGGACTGCCTTACCTCAAAGGAAATGTGGGATAAACTTACTCAAGTTTATAGTGGTGATGTAAATGTTAGAAGAGCTAGAGCTGAAAGTTTAAGAGGAAGATTCGATGATATGAAAATGAAAGGAGAAAATATAGTGCAATACACAAACCGAATAAAGGAGGTAGTTAATGCTATCAGAGGATCTGGTGGTGTCAATGATGAAGATACAGTGGTAAGCAAAATTCTAAGGACTTTATTGCCTATTTATGCAATCAGAATATCTGCAATACATGAAAATAGGTTAGCACCTAACAGTACTCTCACTCTTGATAATATGATTGGTAAGCTAACAACTTTTGAATTGAACACCTATAATAATAGTGTTGTATCGTTTGTTGAGTCTTCTTTCATGACTTCTCTGAAGATCGGTAAGTCTAGTAGTAGAAGTAACAATGATGATAATGACAACAACACAGATGATGAGCTTTATGAGCTTGAAGCTCTTATGGCCAGGAGGTTACCTAAAGGTAAAGGTAGATATAGGGGTAAATTACCTTTAGGATGTTTTAGCTGCAAAGAAGTTGGTCATATTGCTGCTAGATGCCCGAATAGGAAAGAAGATGATAGAAACAAAGATCGATCTGGTGAAAGAAGCTATGGGAGAAGAAACAATAGAAGTTACCGACACTACAACAGAGATAACCGAGACAATAATGATAAAGGCAAAAAGGTATGTTACATTGCTGAAGAGAATGATACTGAGACCGACACAGATGATGATGTTGACGTTGTATTTGTTGCGATGAAGGATGATTCTGAGGAAGAAGAAAGTTATGTAGAGACAACACTCATTTCTAAAGTAAATAAAAATGATACATGGATCATTGATAGTGGTTGTACCCATCACATGACTGGTGATGAAGAAAAATTTGATCATCTTGAGCAATATAATGGAGGATCTATGAAAATGGGTAATGATACACCATGTATGGTTAGAGGAAAGGGATCTTTACTGATAAATGATAAAATCAAATGTGATAATGCTTATTGGGTAGAAGGACTAAATTATAACTTGCTAAGTGTGGCACAACTTAACAACTAAGGTCGCCGAGTAGCTTTTGAGAGAAAAAACGTAAAGATA
Organism: Chamaecyparis obtusa; assembly: GCA_027943335.1. Lineage (NCBI taxonomy): Eukaryota > Viridiplantae > Streptophyta > Pinopsida > Cupressales > Cupressaceae > Chamaecyparis > Chamaecyparis obtusa. The sequence continues at coordinate 930,594 of BSBK01000770.1, read as the reverse complement.
TTTGATGATGGAGGAAAACTTGTTGGAATAGGAGCACAAACGAAAGGTAACTTGTTTTACCTTGATAATGTTAAGTCTTCATGTTTAATAATGCAAAATGAGGATGCATGGCTATGGCATAAAAGGTTATGTCATGTAAACTTTGATAGCATGATTAAAATCAGTAGAAAGAAAAAGGTTAGAGGTCTACCTAGCCTAGTAAAGCCTGATCATGTTATGTGTCATGAATGTCAAAAGGGTAAAATGAAAAAAATCTAGTTTTAAGAGTAAAGACTATTCACCAAAGAGAATTTTGGAACTAGTTCACACCGACCTATGTGGTCACATGAGAACACAGAGTTACTATGGAGATAGATATTTCATTCTGTTTGTTGATGATTACACTATATTAATGACTGTGATGTTTTTAAAAGAGAAATCAGAGGCATTTAAGATGTTTAAATGGTATAAAGAAAAGGTAGAGAAAGAAACCGGGAAGGAACTGAAATGCTTGAGATCTGACAAAGGTGGTGAATTTATTTCTAATGAATTTACTAACTATTGTAATGAGCATGGTATAAAAAGACAAGTTTCTACACCAAGAACACCTCAGTAGAATGGTATTGCTGAAAGGAGGAATAGATCAATTGTTGATTGTGCAAGGACACTGATGTTGCAAAATAATGTTGCTCAGACATACTAGAGAGAAGCAGTCAGCATAGTTGTTTATGTTCTGAACATAGTACAATTGAAGAAGGACACAAACAAAACACCCTACGAGCTATGGTTTGGTCACAAATCGACTGTAAGTTACTTCAAAATTTTTGGTAGCAAATGTTTTATTCTAAAAGATGAAAGAAATGGAAAGTTTGACTCTAAAGGGGATAAGGGATATTTCTTGGATATTCCACTAAAAGCAAAGCTTACAACTGTCTGAACAAAGTTACTAATAAAATGATTGAAAGTACTAATGTCAGGGTTGATGAATTTGATACTAAGAACAGTGAAGAAAGCACTAGGCAACCAAAAGACTATGGTAGATTCACTTACATTGAACAACCAAAGCACCTACCGAAGCCACAGACTGTGTCAACTAGACATCAAGAAAACAACACTGAGGAATAGCAAAGAGAAACTGACGATCGAGAAGGAGCTACCAAGAAAGCACATGAACCTGAATAGGATGAACAACAAAGAAGAGATCAAGTATTGGCTACATTTGTCAGAAGACATCATCCCGAGAACCAAATCATTGGCAACAAGCAAGCTGGCATGATGACAAGAAGTAAGTTAAGACAAGGTACATGCTTAGTTTGTGAGTTTGAAACAAAAAATGTTAATAGAACAGATAGAGAAAAATAAGACATGGACCTTAGTACCTAGACCAAAAGATAAGAATGTTATCGGTACTAAATGGATCTTCATGAATAAGCTGAATGAGAATGGAGAGGTTACAAGGAACAAAGCTAGACTTGTATGCAAGGGATATGCACAGGAGGAAGGTATAGATTATAGTGAAACTTTTGCACCTGTTGCTAGACTAGGAGTCTAAATGTTACTTGCATATGAAGCACATAAGAAGTTTAAGTTTATCAAATGGATGATAAGTCTACTTTTCTAAATGGGATACTAGAAAAGGAGGTCTACATTGAACAACCAGAAGGGTTTGTTGATCCAAACAAGAAAGATATGGTATGTAGACTACATAAAGCTTTATATGGTTTAAAGCAAGCACCTAGAGCCTGGTATGAAAGGCTGCATACTTGCTTGTTAAGTATTGATTTTGTTAGAACTAGTGAGAACAACAATTTGTATATGAAAGGAGATACTGATGATACTATTTTGATTGCTGAAATATTTTTGGATGATATTATTTTTGGAGGACAAGATCATATCTGATGCGAAAAGAATTTGAAATTTCTATGTTTGGAGAGATTAAGTTCTTTCTAGGCTTGCAGGTTATTCAGCAAAATGATGGAATATTCATCACACAATCAAAGTATATAAAAGAAGTACTGAGAACATTTGGCATGGTAGATGTTAAACCAGTTGGAACATCAATGGTCACAGGCTAAAAACTGACTAAAGATGATGAATCCATAGAGGTGAACCAGACATTGTACCGATCTATGATTGGTAAGTTGATGTATGTAGTGCATAGTAGACCAGATATTGCACATGTTGTGGGAATTGTTGCTAGATTTTCTGTAAATCCTAAGGAGTCACACATGGTTGCAACAAAAGAATCTTAAGATACCTGAAGAAAACATAGGACTATGGATTATGGTATCCTAAGGAAGGGAAGTTTGAACTAAGAGTCTACACCGATGCAGATTGGGCTAGAAATATAGATGATAGAAAAAGCACCACCCGAGGAGCATTTTTCGTTGGTGAAAGACTTGTTACTTGGACAAGTAAGAAACAACCTTGTATTTCTCAGTCTACTGCCGAAGCAGAGTATGTTGTTGTTGCTACAAACTATTCAAATATTGCTTACATCAAGCAAGTGTTGGAAGGGATGAATGAGGTAATCACTGAGCCGGTGATTATATATTGTGACAACACAAGTGCAATAAATATTTTTAAGAATCCTGTAATGCACTCAAAGACCAAGCACATTTCTATTAAGTATTGTGTGCTAAAATGTTGTCACACTTCTATGAATCCTTACATGCAAGAAAACTCAAGAATGAGCCCTCACAAATCGATCCATAGCTCTCTATGCATGGAGTTGCAAGATTTGTAAAATTGCTCTCACCTAGAGCTATAAACTCATGACCTTGCTAGTCAACCACACAATGAGAGATTCCAAATGAATGTAATGCTATGCAAATCTATATGAGAATGCAAATTAATCTTATGAGAATGAAGATGAAATTAAGCTTTGAAAATGGAAATGAAAGAGTTACAAACCCTCTAATTAAACTATGTGAGATCAATCTAAAACATGAAAGGAAATGATACCATGATGATGCAACTATGATGCAAGCTAGGATGTGATGTAGATGCAAGATGAATGCCAATGATGCTCCAAATCTTCAAAACTTGATGCAAGAATATCTCCAAAAGCTTCAATGACTTAGAAAACCTGTAGCATAATAATTCAAGTATGTATTGTGTGTGCAAATGAGGAAGAGAGCTCTTCTTTTATAGGAGGTGAAAAATCAATGGACCATGGAGATTAAGAGGCAAAAGATTTAATCAACGGTGGAGAAAAAAAAGAAGCTTGATCCTTGTGCACAAATATCCTCCAATAAGAAAATTAGAAGCATTTACTTTATGTTGAGCATTTACTTTATGTCCATGTGAGACAAAAAGTACTTTTCTTTTATTTTTTATTTTATTTTTCTTTATAAATAAGAATTAAATGCTTTATTTGTGCAACATAGGATAAGAAGAAAAGTGGGGATTTTTTATTTAAATAAAAGGGGAGGAAATTCCTTTTAATTAAATAAAGGCTTAGGATAAAGTGATTTTATTATTTAATTAAAAGAGATTTTTAATTAATTAAAAGGGATTTATTCTCTTAATTAAATAAGATTTTTATTTTTATTTTCTTTTAAATTAAATAAGGCTCAAACCTTAGAAAATATTGAATTGATTATGATTTGATCAAGGAAATTGATATATTTGAAAAATGTTGATATTTGAAAATATTGATTCAGGGATTTGATAAATTGCAGAAATAGGGGCCCAAAGTCTAGGCGACCATTTTAGGGTGCATACAAGTATCACTACTTAAGAGAACAAGTACAGAAGAAGCAAGTTAAACTGGAATATGTTACATCAAAAGAGCAACTTGCTGACATATTTACCAAGCCTCTACCAAAGGACACTTTTGAATACTTGAGGACTAGACTTGGGGTTCGTCCCCTGTCTACCGGTCACTAATGTGATCTGGAGGTTGCATCAGCCTAATCTTATCAGAAGATCATTCATGTTGATGCAACATAGTTCACACTTTGGATTCTGTCTAAGGTTGTGAAAGATTTCAAGAACAACTATTTGCATATCAATATACCGAGATACATTGTATGCACCGGACAACAGAGTCACATGGCTGATACAGAGCTGTATGTTTATGTGTTTCTTTGGCATTATTGTCAAAGGGAGAGATAAACAATATGATAACCGAGGAGATTACTGGAACATCTATCTAAGGGAGAGACAATCTGAAAAAAGTCAGGGAGAGTTTTTGAAGATTTGTTGCTGAGAACATAAGGATCCTGAGAACTGGAAAGATCATATCTGCAAAGGAAAGTCTGCATTTGCAATGCTGTCATGTAACGTAGTGATTAAACATATTAAGCTAGGGAGAGCTTACCGAGCTACAACATTTGCTTACAGAGTTGTAGAATACATGTTTGGTATGTGTATGGTATATTTCATATTGCTTGAGTTGCCATCAATGCCAAAGGGAGAGATTGATGAACTACAACTAATTGAGAACCTAACAAATGAACTACAAGTGATTAGAGATCACCGAGCACTAAATTGTTATGTAGGATAATTGAATCATTCGTTTTGTTGTCATTGATGTCAACTAGTTTTGACAGTACTTATCATAGTAGTTGCAAATATCTAGACATTTGTAAAGAGGAGAGAAAAGATGAATAACAGAGATATCTACATGGAGGAAGATGGATATGACAGATGAGGATAAGGAATACTTTTGGTAACTTATTGATGATTCTATGACTTCATATTGTTGACTTGATTATGTTGCATTAATCTGTTATGAAGATAGAAGCAAAATGTTACAAAGTAGTGTGGTCGGTTAATGAAGCATTCCAATATACACCAAGCCAATGTAGTGTATACCGAGCGATAGTTTCAACCGAGCTTGTGTTCACTGATGCATTTTGTTTGTTAACCAAGTATGGACAAAAGAACTAAATGATTAGTTTAGCTGACAGAAATTGATGAGTTGTAAAGTGTATGATTAAGAGGTGGAAAGATAAAGTTTGTTATGAGATCTACGGCTAAAAAAATTCGAAGAAGATCTAAAGGATGGAATTGAAACGAGTCATTGACACAACTGTCAAGGAAGGTTTAAGCAACAAAACCAACGAAGGAGATTAAGCGACAAAATTTGATGGATGAAAAGAAAACGGTTTACTTGTCTATTTAAGAGACTAGGGTTTCACAGTGAAAGAGATGCCGGAAGAAGAAGACTACAGAGATATCGGATGAATAGAGCTTCATGCATGCCTGATCATACTGGTTGAAGAAGAACCGAACTGCAGAACAATACCGAGTGTTAGAGAGCTTTACCGAGGGACAGTAAGTTATTGAATGTTGATGAAATGAATAGAAATATTGATCAGAGGATTTTATGGACTTGGAATAGATCTGAACATCTGCAAAATCAAGTTGTATTGTATTCAGATCACCTATTGTTTTAGTTTAACCATTGTAACAGATAAAATATCTTAACCGAGTGGACTTGAAAGTCTTATATGTCATTCATAGAATGTACATTGTTATCCTATCAACCCCATAGTGAATGTTGGTTGGACGATAACTGTTAGTGTTAAATCCTCTAACAAAGGTCACACCTTACAGTGTGTTTTGTAACCTTTGATAGGGTTGGCTCTTCACCAAGCTCACTTCAGAAGAGTGAAAAGTTTTTTGGTTACTGGTCCCAAGTGGTTTTTCCCTTTGCAAGGTTTCCACATTAAATCTTTGTGTCATGTGTTTATGTAGTGATTGTTTGGTTTTTACATGTTGCATATTTGATTTGGTCGGTAATCACTATGAGCATTTAACTGGTAATCGGTAAATACACAGACAGTTTAGTATTTTATATTTACCGAGCTGTAGAATTAGTTGAATTTATTTAAAGTGATACATTTTGTAATTGGGACTGTGGATAACTGATTCACCCCCCTCTCAGTTATTCTAACATGAATTCTATTTTTGAAGGCTTTTCCTCATATATGGAAGCCACTTTCTTGCATTTACAAGTTGTGTTCCTTTGTCGACAATGTGGGTAGTATTCAGTGAGTGCAACATTAGCCTCCTACTTCTTAATATGCAATATGTCCAATTGTGTGGCCATGTGGCTTATGATATCTTCCTTCATATTTGAGAGCATATTGCTAAGCTCCATGCGAGAGAGTCCATTTGAAGAGTTAGTAGTAGGCAACAGTCAGCTACTCCTATTATTTTCAACATTGACCTTGAGTAGTTTCAAGAAAATATCTTCAAAAGTTGACTATGTTATGTCTCCTCCTCCCATTAAATTTAATGCATCAATATAGTCATCATTTACTCTCTCAAGAAAACAAGCTTGAATGACTCAGGAGAAAGTCAGTTCAGAGGCAATTTCTTAAGAGTAAACTAAAATCTCTCTATATAGTCTTCCAATGGTTCGTCTTCCTTCTGGGTTATCCTAAAGGTGCCCTCTTTCCTTAAGTCTCCACCTCTAGACTAGTCATGATACTTGTGTAGAAACTTTTCTTTCATTGTTACCCAACTACCAATAGAATTCCTGTCGAGCCCCATAAACCATCTCAAAGAAAAATCCTTCAAGGTTGTTGGAAAGAGCTTTAGCCTATGTGCACCAGTTGTATAGTCATAGCTTCAAAAAATTACATTAAACTCAAACATTTAAGTATCAAAATATTTTGTAACTAAACCATAAAAATTAGGTAGAGCTAGCGCATGGGGGCATATTCTTGAGAGCAACAACTCACTCTTGGTCTGATATGGGGAACTCAAAGGTAACAACATCTATGAGATTCTCAATCTCTTCATCAACAATATTTTCTACATGATGATCACCTTGCACAACTCGCTCTTGGTCTTATATAGGGAACTCAAAGGTAACAGGATTTGTGAGATTCTCAACCTCTTCATTAACCATGTTTTATGCGTGATGATCATGTTGCATAGGTTCCTTGTCCTTAGGGTCCTCAAGGTCTTGGAAAGGATCATTTCCTTCTATAGTCATGTTCCTACCTCTTGTTCTTCGAGTAAGTTTAATGTATCTCCTTGATCAATATATGAAGCCACTATGCCTTGTGTCTTAGCAATTTTTAGAAATCTTCCTAATGCATCTCTCCTTAATTGCATGCCATATGTATTTGAGCATATAATTGTCTCCCCGAACTTGTTAGTAGAGTGTTTAACTAAGTTATGTTGGCTAAAATCTAAATTATTGAAAAAATAACATGTATTCTACGAAAACAAACAAAAAAACAAACTATACTAGAAATTTTGAGCCTTGGCACCATCCCCAACAACATAGAAAAATACGATTAGTTTCTATTAGGGATGATTAGTTGGTGTAGATAACTCAATGCACTCTCCTAACCAAGCAACTAATCTTCTATTAAGCAACTTTTCATCCTAATAGAAGCTCATTTAATTATCAATCAAAGACATATCTTCTTGAATGACACCTAAACTATATGTGCAGCAAAATCAATCTAGCATTTATCAAAAAAATGTAACTAAAATGAAAGATAGGTATGTTGAAAGAAATCAAGCACTAATTCCATTCTTACAACTTTAATTGCGGGTAAGACAGTGTGGTTGCGTGAACATAACTTCTTATACAACAATTTAATTAAGAGTAACTACTTAACAAAAATCCATTACAAGAATCTTAATAGAAATTAACATGCACTACGTTAACCATGCAATTAACTAACTCACATTCACCAATTTAACCATGCATCTTATCATAGATCAAACTAATAGAAATGAACTGCACTAAGTTGACTACTATATAAATATGCATGAAATAACAACTAACTATTCTAATTCTAATAGAGAGTTATGTCACCTCAAGTGGCCCTTATTTGAGGAGTTGTAACCTTAGATTAATTCAACACCTTGCTTAATAGAAAGTCACTATCCAATTTTATTCATTATAATTGGAATTACAAAATAATAGAAGACTATAACATCGACTACGATCTAGCACCAAATTTACTAATACATTCTCTAACCATTATTATAGGAACATCGTGTATTTATAAGGAAATCCTTAGAGCAATAGTAATGGAATCTTTTAAAGCTTTATTCACACATGTCATCTTTCACAAATAAATTGACTTATTCCAAAACAAACAAACAAACAAACAAACAAACAAACAAACAAAAACTATTTAAATAGAACTAGAAACATTGAACATTGAATGAAAATCAATTATCCATTGTGGAACATGCAACCGTGTAGGAATACAACTATCTTCTAGTTGGATAGTCACCACCATTCATAAAGTCTCTACTTGAACTGTGTGTGGAAGTAGCGGAATTGAAAGCATCATGTTACACGAAGGTTCATTGGTTGTGGCTTTGATCATCATCCTCCATCATGGAAGTAACATCCGCCCATTATTTGAAGCTCACCTTTTATGTCTTGAGGCTGCAAGTTAGCTAAGAAACATGGAAGATACAAAAACATACCGAATCATCTCAAAATGTCACATAAATTAGACTGGATTACTACTTCACACACACATAGTGAATCCATCATAGTATGCTTAAGTATTACATATTCTTTAAGAAAGTCTGACAAAATACCATAAAACTAACCCAAAATGTCCAAAAAGACACTAATTATTGGACTCGTCACCTTGCATAAGAGGTTGATGGCTTGCAATTTTGGTTGTCATGTCTATGTCTAGTAAATATTGCACTATTATGTTTGAGGTCCCCATTAGTTCATCTGATATAGTTGTAAGTTACAGTTAGTTGATAGTGAGATTGTCTATCAGAGTTGGTCCATAGAATACTTTGCAGTGTTGTTTCTAGGAGTGCAGCTTAGTAGACATGCTTAGTATTTCCGTGCAATGTTCCAATTAAGAATTCATGTCCTGGTTTGTTCTACAAGTGAAGTTATGTCGGTATGTTGTTCAACATTATCATTTGTGTTAGTTTTTGGCAACTCAATGGATTATCCTAATTTAATTATAATCTTTTGGTCGGGATATGCATTGGAGATTAAGTTAAGAGGTTGTTATGGGTCTTACCATGGCGTGTTAAGATCTGCATTAAGCACTTGCATTGGAGGATGTTTTTGGGACCGACTGGTTAACATGGTTTATATTTTTCTAAATGTGTTTGATGTCGACTTTTGAGGATGTTGTGTTGTGTGCGATTCAATTGAATTGACTTGGGAAGACTTGTTGTGATGTATTTAGGTCCCCTTTATCTCCTAGGGTGGACAACATTGAGTGCAGTTGTTCATTGTGGTCAACTTTGTGTAAATAATGTTTATTCCTACCATGTTCAACCTAGTTGAGGGTTTCAGTGATCAAATTGATATATTTAGATGTGTGAAATTTTGAGTTGAAATATGGACTGAGAGAGAATGGTGTGGATGCAAAAATGAAAGAGTGAAAGTGCAAATATCAATTTGTATGTGCTTTGATGGTCATATATTTTTTATTGTCAAAGTTTGAGATAGTGAATGTGCGAGTTGTGTTTGGCATGATATTGGTCGCTTGACAAAGTGGTTGACAAAAAGACATTTAATGTAGCTTTTATGAGTTCAAATTCTACCACTTTTGTAAGCAAAAATAAACTTCATGTTGTTAATATGTTGTTGAAATAGTACAAAATGAGCTCAGGGTTGGATCCCATGCTGAAGACTCCATAATCTACTTTGAACAAGTAGTGGATCACATGAAGCAAACAGAATATGTTATAGGATCAATTAAAATATTTCTCAATAATAACAACCCCTATTTTTAACATTTAAGATTTAAGCAGGTGCATTTCAGGTAGAACTAGAAATTGCCCCATCAACGTAGGCTCTTTTTTTTGCGATTTAACAATCACATGGGGGCTTTAAATTGCATCAATTTTATATATATATATATTTTCTCTCTTAAATTGAATTTGCAAAATAATAAAATTTATGAGACCACCAAGTTCCATAAATTTCAAAGCTTAAGCTTTTAAACTTAAGCTGCACTACAAGATTCATGGGACCAACCACTTTAAGATTTTCCTAAAATATCTCGATAACATCTATTGAAATTCTTTAGGAAGCCCTCTCCATGATACACCGCCCTAATAAATATACTATAATACGATTTAACCACATCCTTTTTCTTTTATTTTTCTGAGCTGCAGGTCCATGTGGCAGTTCCTAATTTATCATTTGTTAAATATTACTTAGCAAACTAGAAGTCTCAATGGATTATTAAATTAATTTGTAGTGAGTAGATGTTTGGGAACTTGGTGGGCACTAGATGAGCATGTCCAATGGGTGTTCCCAAAGCATGATGAGACTCCCCCTTCTTGTAGAGCAGTTGCTTATGCTTAAATTAAATTAATTATCTCAGTTTTGTGAGTTCTTTTTGCTTTTGACTACATATTTAATGAATGAAAGATCTTAATAACATCCACTGGATCAAAAATTCTTTGGTACCAAGAATAAAAACACTCTTAATTTATCTTCGAATAAAAATTAAAATGTAATTCAAAGGAACAGGTTTTTGAACCCTGTGAAAAGCCCTACAACAATCATATGGTATATTAGAAATTGGAATTATGCTCAGTTGGACATTGTGCCCACTGTAGGTGTTTTTCTTTCTTGGGTAGTTAGAGCTATGCTAGTAATTTTAGAGGTTAATGGAAAATGAGAGATTGGGAGATTCTCCCCAAAGGAGAGGTTTGAGCACTAACACCAATACATTGATGATGGTTCAAAGTGTGTTGGGGTTGAACAGAACTACAAATGCAATATTGAATTGCACCTAAATCATACAAGTGAGGATGACTTCCAACTAAAGTTGGCAATGTCAGTTAGGAACCAATAAGTTTACAATTGAATAATGTTGAGGATCCTCAGCACTTTGAAATGAAATTCTAGAGGCCTTCAAGTAACATAATAAGGGCCCGTTTGGGTGCTGGAATTAGATTTCCGGATAATGTCAATTTCATGTTTGTGTCCATCTAAAAAATTGGAATTGGAATTTTGAAATTCCAATTTTGCCCCCAAAATGGGCATTTCATCTTCCACTCAAATAGGTGAAATTGGAATTTCCAATTCCAATTCCAATTTTTATAAAACCAAATTTAATATTTCGTGGGATCCGTGACTATAAGGATGTATATTATATTGCTATAAGGATGTATATATATACATGTGTGTATATATACACACGTGTGTGTATACATACATGTGTATATATATACATACATGTGTATGTGTATATATATACACAAATGTGCGTATATGTATATACACACGTGTATATTTATGTATATACACATGTATATGTGTATACATGTGTGTATATACATATATGTATGTATATATATGTATATGTATGTATATATACACATGTATGTGTGTATATATACACACGTATGTATATATACACGTGTATATATACACACACGTGTATATTTATGTATATATACATGTGTATATGTATATACATGTGTGTATATACATATATGTATATGTATGTATATATACACATGTATGTGTATATATAAACACGTGTGTATGTGTGTGTATGTGTATGTGTATATGTGTGTGTATACACACACGTGTGTATATGTGTATATATACGTGTGCATGTGTATACATGTGTGTATATACACACATGTATGTATGTGTATATACACGTGTGCATGTTTATATATAAACACATGTATGTGTCGTGTGCATGTTTATATATAAACACATGTATGTGTGTATATATACAGACATATACACACCATATTTAAAGAAATTAAAATAAAGAATTAAAATTCCTTATGCATCTTCTTAGTCATCTTCCGAGTGAATCAAACGGGTCAGCCCATATTCCGGAAATCATTTTCAAGATTTGTATCTTCCAGAATTGCAGCATCTTCCAGAATTGACTGGAATTGACATTTGGTATTCCAGCACCCAAACGGGCCTTTAAAGGAATAAGGAGTATGTGTACTGATTTGGCCTATTATATTCCAGAGACGTCAGTGGCGACTCAAGATGGAGTCCTGGGTTTAGCCAGCACAGTAATGATTCCTACATTGGGGTATACAGGCACAAGCCTGGACAAAGAAAATGGTGGTTATAGAGCTTGGTGCGTAGATGGTGGCTGGCTGGCCAAACGTAGCCAATTTTGCCATGTATTGACTGATGAATAATAGATATTTTAACTAGTGATTTCCACAACTTTTGGGCTGTAATAAATTTAGGATTTTTTTGTACATCGATATATAATATAATACAAATTTTTAGTGTAAATATATTTTCTTAATGGTTGCCTTCATTATTTATTTGTTATGCTTACAATTCAGTTTTTTTTTTGGAACTCGAAAAGTTTAAGTAGGTTTTTTCTGTCATATTTATTATTTGATAGTGGATTTGGAAATGGTCTTCGGCCATTTATACACAAGTCCATCTGTGTCAGTAAATATGGCTCACTCCTATCCTTTGAATCAAAGACTTAGCCCATATAAACAAGCAAATTTATTATTTTCCAGTAATGTCAGAAAACGATTTCCTAGAAGGGTAGAAATCAAGGCTTAATAACCAAATCAAAGCCTATTTGCTAATAATTTCATTATGTATTCAAGAGTTCTATGAATCACATGTTATTATGTTCTCTTATTTTCTTTTGGTTAATTTTGTGTTTTTGGGTGATTACAAAAACACAGATATAATTCCTTTGATCTTCTACTATTGTTTATTTCATATTTGGGATAATTTGAAATTTTAGAACTAACTAGAAAAGATTTGACTGTCTTTTTCTCATGGAGGCAATTAGTTTTTGACATTGCAGTCATCTGCGTTTTTGATAGCCAAAAATTCAGATCCTAGCCTGTTCCTTTTTCTTAAAGATGGTATCCAGGCCTAATTTGGTTTAGAAGACATCTTGGACTCAGACTACAATGTGGCCTAATATGATGGAAAGATTTAAGTTCCACAATACAAAAATCTGTACATACGATGTTTTACGATTCTTAATGGCAGTTCCAAACGTACCAAGTATTAGTTGTAGGATATCAGATGACCATGTATAAAACCAACTATAGCAATTGGCAGAAAATCATGTACAGATGATTTATCTTCTATTCTATTTAATAAATTCATGTTTCACTATACAACTCAGTGGGAGTTTGTTCTGAGTTTTACAATCATTTTTAATAAGCTTTGAGAAGAAGTTTCATCTTAGAGCTAAGGCTGCATCCTGAACCTGTGCCAACCATGGTAAACTTCCTAGAATTTACCACTGGAACACACCTCTCAGATTCATCCTAATCTCAAAGATATTTGCTACCCTGTTGCAAGGTTGCTAACCCTTTTCACACGAGTGTGGACTCAATTTCCAAACAGTCAGCAACTTCTTCACCATTGAGATTCTTTCTGTATTGGAAAGAGTTACTAGCCCACATCATCAATAGTGTTGCAACAACACCTCCCATTGCAAATACTAATGATCTGTATGCTGTGGATAGCTTGTCACCAATGATACCAACAAGTAAAATGGTTATGATATCACCTGTCAATATGCATACGGTTAATATTAAATAGATTTTGAATTCAATGATGTGTATAAACTTGGAAATGGCATTGATTTTCTTATGACAGTGAGTGGGATAGAACAGAAACCTGCAGCAGATGTCAAAAGCCACACTGCCTGAACAACCGCTTTCATAGAAACAGGAGCCTGTGAATATGCAAATTCCAGTCCAGTGATGCTAAATAATACTTCTGATGTTGTGAGCAGTACGTACTGAGGTACCTGCCAAAGTATTGACAACTGCTTTGCATTTCCATTTGCATGTGTTGCATTAAACAATCCGTAGTGAATTCTATTATCAAGCTTCCCATCTGTAATGGGGTTAGAATAATAGCCAGTAGACCCAGATGTAGTAGTTTTATCTATTACTAACTGCAGTAATCCTGATGCAACAAATGCGAGAGAACATAAAAACATACCCAAAACCATTCTTTTCATTGGCTTCAGACCAACTCCATGCTTTTCTAAGAAAGGATAAATGATTTGGCTGAACAGTGGAATTAAAATGAGGATGAGGAGAGGATCCAATGCCTGCGAAAGTCAATCCCAATCATATCAGACTTTAGTTATAACTTATTCATGTTATTCTACATTTATATTGTATAATGAAAATGTCTTATGCTATATCATCCTTTCAATATGATCCAGTCAGACTGCATTAAGGTGGTTTATGCTTATCAAAAGATTCGGAAGTGATTACAAAAGTAGATTCTGCCATGTATAGTGATGGTGAACGTCTTCCAGCTGCTTAAAGGTTTCAACTTCAAGCTAAGAAAATGAAAATCTTTTGGAGACCCATAGGAATGGAGTCCTGAGTTCTCCCCACTAATCAGGAGTCACTAGCTTAGACTTGTTAAAGATTGGAGTGCTAAAAACAGTTCAGTGCTTATTTTTGTTATTTTTAATTTTAACATATGAACTGAATTGCCTGGGCGTGATATCGGTATTGTTGAAATTGAAGTATAGATGATGCTAGAAGGAAGGTACAGGATATGGAATCTGAATTCTGGTTTACTATGTATTATCTTTTAGAGGAAAAATATAAAATAGATAATTCTTGTCAGCTGTATTCCATGAAGAATGACAGGTAATAGGAAATAGCAATATTATAAGTATATACTATATAGGATATATCAGGAAACTGTGGGAATCTGGAACCATGGGTGTACACCAATAGGGATAATGGGAATTGGGAACAACAGGAAACAACTTAAATGATATGAGAAATAACATTTGAAGGTTCAATAACTCAAAAGGAAATGACAAAGATGGGAACACTAGGAATTCAGGAAACAACAAAAATAAATCCCAGAATAGTATTCGGAGCTTCTGCAGAAGAACAATAAAATACAATTTCAAAGTTTTAGTTCTTTGTCGCTAATAGAAATTGCATCATAAGCATCCTCTTCCCCTTATGAAATTTATGATCTAGTTAGAAATTATTTTGTTTGCTGAAGATGAAGTATCAGAATTTTTAGGAATGAAAGTGAAACAATTAGCCCCTCTCCCTGCACTGTTTCCAAGATTTATGGCTTATACACCTGACCCTTTACCTGCATACAGCTGCAGCTAGAAGCTAGAAAATAAAAGATTATCTATACGACCCCAGATGCGGACACGCCTCTATAAATTTGTCAGCTGATAGGATGATTCATAAAACATAATGCTTTGTCAATGAAGCAGCTTCGAGGCCATTTTAGAATTTTTCTGTCCCACAATAATCACTAATAGATTTGCATATCATTTTTTTTCCCAACTCTTTCCTTGTGAATTCTTGGTATTCTAAATCCCACTGCAATAAATTCCTACCAGAACATTAGCAATATGCCAAACTACTTAGCTCCTTAGCAAAAAGTGCTGAGGCAAATTAAAACCTATGACAGTATTTAGAGGAATTGGTTCAACGATTAGTTCAACTAAGTTTCATCCTTCCAGTAAGGTTTCAAATCAGCTGTGGTATGCCCAGAAAGCTTACTTCCGGGAATGTTTGTAGTGATAGAAGGAGAACTGTAACCAAAGAAATTGTACAGTGTAACCCAAAGCCTGCTTGTAAATTGACAAAGCTTTTGGTGTGGGTAATGCCTCATAAAACATCTTTTTCATAGTTGTTAAACTACACACATCTGATTAGGAGAATATTAATGTGAATGAAATCTCATTTATGGATATGCAACCATATTATGCTGAAACTGGATAAAGCTCCATGGCATGTAAGGTTCTATATACAGTATACATCTCTCTGGTGTGAACAGCAAGTGATTGCTCTTACGCCATCTTTATTTGAAATTTTATGTAGTCAGAAGTAACTGCAAATGCAAGTATAGTAAAATAAAAAAATTACCTGCATCTGATCGGGCCTAATTATGATGTCTCCAAGCCAGGACACATGACCATCCATCTGCCTTGCCTGAAAAACCCACACAGAAGCCTTCTGACCAAACAAACATGTAAACATTGGAGCAGGCAGTAGGAAAACAATAAATCTCACCAAAGCCTTCACATCTTCGACTTCATCCTCACTGTTCCTGAGCTTTGCAGAATCAAGCCAATGAGGACTAGAATTTATTGGTGCATGACTATAATTGCCCTTCCTCAGCTTTACTGCATCTATTATAACTCTAAGCACATTAGAGAAAACACTTCCCAGTGCTCCTCTGTCTATGTAGCCTCTCCGTCCTGCCCAAAATATGAGAACGGAAAGCACCATGAGAATAGCTGGCATGCCAAAAGCAGCTGTATAGGATACATTGGTCCTTAACAATGGTGTAATAACCATGGACAGAAAGGACCCCACATTAATTGCAAAGTAAAACACTGAGAAAAACACCATCTGCAGCCTGTCTTTGGTGTGACTGGGAGGCATAGAGAATTCTATCTGATCCCCTCCAAATGCTGCCACACATGGTTTGATTCCTCCAGTGCCTATGGCAATTAATATAAGTCCTGCTGTTGTACCCATAATTGCATGGTTTGAAGCTGTTTTAGTTACTGGGTCAAGATCTGGTATTGCAGCCAAGGACATGACCCAGTTCCCTACTGCATATAAAAGTGATAGAGATAGAATTGTTCGGTATTTCCCCTGTCATACATCATTAAAAGTAGAGAATGTGACATACTAACATCTAACTCACCTATAATATTAGCATTCGTACCCACAGATGTTTGTGAAAAAATATAATAACTTGAATCAAAACCAGCAAGCTATGGAGTATTGGCAGAGATTAATTATGAATTAGATGATTGGAATCAATTTCAAACAAAAAACTTACAGCAGGAGAGATTAATCATGAATAACAAATTTGGGCCTGCGAATTTCATAATCAAATTGCAATAGTACTAATCTAGATAACTCTAGTACAGAAAAAATCACACACCAGCGGAACAGGCATCAACATTAAATTGATATCAATAAGACAAAAATTCATTGGAACAAGTTTTGCATAGAAGGAAAAATGCTTTGATTTTCATATAAATAAAATTAATCATTTTTCATTACTTCTAATATGAAGTATATATACAAAATAGTTTGACAACTGAAAGTAGCTCTATCAGCCTATCCCTAATTACTACAAACTAAACTGAATTCTGAACTACTAAAAGGTGTTAATTTGCAATTAATGCTGTAGGTTGAATACGTTGTACTAGTTCAGATACAAAGTGTGCTTGTTCAGAATTTGTTCTGAAAAAAGGATAGATATTTTGATAAAATACTACTCATAGCTACCAAATATAAATATGCAATTTACAGTTTTTTTCCTATACAAATATTTTTAAATAGATTGGTTTTTCTGTATTTGAGATGCATCTTATAACATACACTATATAAAAGTTGCTACCATCTACCATGGTTACCAAATAGGGTGGATATCTGTATATCCACCATGTTTTTCTCCCTTTTTATTCACAGCATACAAGCATGCTTAAACTATAAAACTATAGTTCCTTATTTTAAAAATATTTAAAAGCATACATCAAAAATATAAAATGTAGTTTAATAAACTTGCTAAATTAATAGTTTTGAATCTTTGATTATCTTGGAGTTATCTATACATTAATGTACATGAGGTTTTCAGAATCCATTAGATTGAAAAAAAAAGGAGCTAAAAAACACTATGTATTGATTATGAATTATTATTTTCTTCTAAACCTATCATATTTTTTCAATACATCTTTTTTCTTTTCTCCTGTATTTAAAGTAAATCATACAAAACATTATGTGCCAAAGTTGCTATCTGCTTCTACAATAATATGGTTGGACTCACTACCAAAATCTTAGACCGAAAAATACCTAACATGGACATTAATGGTAACAGTGTTATGAAAATGTATATTCATAAAAGATTAATTACAATATGGAGACAAAGTCTCCTTATATACAGAATAACTGAAAATGTAATGGAAACTTTCTAAAAAGCCTACAACAAGAAAGTTTCCATATTATTTAGAAACTAACTAAAAAACTAAACCTTGCCTAAAAGGCTAAATATCTAAATATCTAAAATATCTAAATGACCATTAATATTAAATACTTTATTACCCTCCCTTAATGGTCATTCAACTAACTACCCAGATATAAAACTTTCAAATCAAGATGCATAGAAGGCTGATTCCTTCTTCTCCTCAGACTGCTCTGCCACATGAGCCTGTTGCTGATACTTGGTTGGTCTTCTGATCAGCCAACCGTTGTCTACAGAACCTCTGGATATGACCGAGCTTCCCACAATAGTGACAAGTGATCTTCTTCTTGGAACCCTTCTCAGATGTGTATTGTCCTTTCTGCTGAGTGGACATGCCTTTATCTATGGCAGAAAATGCTTGTTCCGCACTGACCACGTCACTAGTACTACCAAACTACTAGCTCCACCTATCTTGTTGCAATAGCTTATTGCACAACTCACCAAATTTCAAGTCAACATTAGTGGAGGTAATGTTGAGCGTTTCAAGTTTCAACAAAGTGTTCATAGGCTCTTCAGCGTAATCATTACCATATCCTCCGCTTCCATCTTGCAACCAATAGCATCCAATTAATCGCAAATATCCTTAATCTTCATAAGATGCTCCTGCAAAGACATCTTCTCATCCATTACAAGAGAAAACAACATATTCTTCAAAAAGAAAGCTCGACTTTTATCTGATGTTTCATAGAGACTTTTTAGGCGCACCCAAATTTCCATTGCAGACTTGCCAAATGGCACTTTTGGAAGCATCTCATCGGTGACAGATATCTTCAGCAACATAACCGCTTCTCGATTATGTTCATCAAACTTGTCCTAGTCTTTGCTCACTACTATAGGACGAGTAGAGTTACCTAGAACAAGCTGGTCCAAGCACCGGTACTCAAAAATCAAAAGTATCCTTTGCTTCCAGGTATTGTAATTCTTGTCGTTGAACCGCTGATTTCCCTCCAACATGATGTTGGTCAACAACACCATCCCTCCCATTTTCCTATGCACAAAAAGCGAGTCAAACTCGATCTTTACAAAATTCTAATTTCCTTGTCAAAAATCAGTAAAAAAACCTTTAGCGAAGAGCTGACACAAATCCCAAGGCAAATGTGCACCAAGTACAAAACTTTATTTTTTTTTTTAAAAACGGTAAAAACCCTTTTGCAAACCTAAAAACCCTTGATTTTATACAAAAATCATCAAAAATATTCTTCAAAACCCTAACTGAAACAAGAACTTGCAGCACCAAAACACATTTGCAAAAAAAACTTAATCACAAAAACCTAGAAAACATGTGAAAAGCAAGAAATCTACAATTTTTAAGAATGTCTTCCCAAAAAAATCTGCAAACGATTTCCCTAAAAGACACCACGATTTTTCATAAAAAAAATTTTTAAAACTTCTAGAAAAAAAATTCCAAGTAAAAGCTATGAATTTATATGAAAAATTCACTAAAAGATGCCTAAGCTCTGATACCATGTTATGAAAATGTATATTCATAAAAGATTAATTACACTATGGAGACAAAGTCTCCTTATATAGAGAATAACTGAAAATGAAATGGAAACTTTCTAAAAAGCTGACAATAGGAAAGTTTCCATATTATTTAGAAACTAACTAAAAAACTAAAACTCGCCTAAAAGACTAAATATCTAAATATCTAAAATATCTAAATGACCATTAATATTAAGTAGTTTAATAAACAGTCATAACAAGTGGTTACCTTTGACAACTGAAAAATTTGAGATTTTGTAGAAAGGGACCTCAAAATCCATCTAGTTTCATTGTTATGTAATTTAATCTTTTCATTCAAGTGAGATGGATTCTTGAGAAATGCTTCTTTGAAAGGTTGTACTCGTAGATTAAATCATACTAGACATAGAATTCTGGTATAGATAGCAGTTGATTGTTGGTCCTGTTCCCCTCAACTCAACCCAAGCTCACTGTCTGCGAAAAAATGCATCCAATTACAAAAGAATGGGCAATAATAAAGGAGAAAAATTAAATGAGACTGAATTAGCAATTCCATGAAGTGCATGCTCAAGTTTTTTTTCCTGTGGAGGGGGGAGGGAGGATTTGTTTTAAAACTTAATCCATAACAACAGAAATGACAATATGGAAAATTATAATACACCACCATCAAAAGCAAGCAGACGTTGATTGCCCCCACCAACTAATTCATCTCTTTTCCTTGAAAATTTAAATCGGACAACCTGCAAGTCTTAGGGGTTTCATTTCAAGCTCCTGTGTTTCTTTCAGACATCTCCTAGGATAACTCTAAGTCTCTTATCCAAAAAATGGATAAAAGATATAATACAATGATTAAGGTATTCAAGCATCCACAGGCACAAAATCACAATATTCCATCATCATATGGAACAATATCAAGTGGAACTAGAGATAAGCTGTGTATGGAACAATATCAAGTGGAACTAGACATAAGCTGTGTTTGGTCACACAATGTGATGTAGGGTGTGTCCCTGATTTCATGTCAATTCACATCAACCAAAAAATAATAGTGGCAATAAATAACTATCAGATGACC
Organism: Chamaecyparis obtusa; assembly: GCA_027943335.1. NCBI lineage: Eukaryota > Viridiplantae > Streptophyta > Pinopsida > Cupressales > Cupressaceae > Chamaecyparis > Chamaecyparis obtusa. Next base: position 910,141 of record BSBK01000770.1, on the reverse strand, counting down.
TTCCTTACGTAGAAGTTTTGTCAAACATCTGGAACATCTGTATTGGTTTGAGAAAAATTGGATTTGATGATCTGAAGATTAATTTGTGACGACTGTTCATTATAACGGGAAACCATCACACAAAGAGACATCATCAAACTCGAGACAAAATAAACATATTCTTGTTGCTTTTTGTGGACATCATAGAATTTTAATAATTGGAATCTTCAGGATGTCTTATGGATGAACTTAAGGCATAATTCTTTGTATGGATAGGGAATGCACCTTCACATTTTTCACAACATTTCTAGAGGAGTTGCAACTGTATTTAATGCTGCAAAACGTGTCATTTCACTCTGCCCCTATGTGCTTGACCTGCTATGCTCATCATGGGAGATGAAAGCTCTATTGGATACTACCTACATTTATGCGCTACATAAAAGAACCAATGAGGAGGTTGACAACATTGGACTCTTTTCATTTTGTTATAAAAAAAAATGTGAGGAAGAATTAGAGAAGAAGGTAAGGTTGGTGGAGAGACAAAACTTATATACCTTGTGAGTTTTTCATGATTGAAAAAAAACAACACGCACAAATTGAATAGAAATTAATTGGCTCCATATGATTGCAACTTTAGATTCATGTCAGGTTAACATGTTAATATATCTGAAAGAGCAGTTTGGCAATGACCCTATTGTGGTTGGTATAGAGCTATTGAATCTAATGCAGAAATCTAAATTCCCAAAGAGATAGTTGTGTCAACATTCTGCAAAATAAAATTAAGTATGTTTCCGTGCATTTTGATCATCAAGGCTTGAGAGTCTGTGTTTCGAACTCTATTTTGGTACTGTAAGCAATTAGTCTGTTAAAAAAAGCATGAAAATCATAAATGAATACATGTTTGAAGTGCTTGAAATATGATCGTCACGTTTGCAGTGCTTGACAAATGACCTACTTGTTTGCAGTACCTGAATGAAAGATTCCTATGGTCACTGGTTCAAAGTGGATTAAATACAATAGGTCAGAATTTAACATGTTGAACTCATGTGCTGTTACTTTTTCTAAGAGGTTTTAGCTATGGTGCAAGGATTAGCAGCTCTTAATTGAAACCACTTGCTTGACTGCATCAGTTTGGTGTCAATGCAGATTATGCATTATATTAGAAAGATGGACCAAAGGGGATTTAAAGTTGATGGGGTTAGGGGAGGTAGAAGAGGGCCAAGGAGAGATCCAAATGAAGAATTTTTGAGACTAGAGGACTTGTGGGATAGCCTACCACATCAATAAACTAAGGATGATACATAGGCACAAGTGATTCCCACTGTGGCTGAAGATTGTATGGAAAGGTCAAGCCATAGCCAAAATAAGGGCCCAAGGTCAAGCCACATGTGTCAAGCTTTATGAAAGAATTAAACCCACACCTTTTTGTGTAGGAGCTTGAAATATAATTCAACATGGCAAACTTAGAGGAAGATGATCCTGGGAGAATCAAGTCTGCATCATCAAAATGAAATCACATGCTTCTTGTGTAGGGGCAACTTTCAATAATCCTGGTGAAAATATAGTAAGGAGAAAGTAAGCAAACCACCAAAACACAATAACGCGTCTTCTGCAAATTTCATGCCCTTAGACCCTAAACAAAAATTGTTCAAGTGATTTTAGAATTTGAGACAAAGGAGTTGTTTGTGCAAGAGTACATAGAAAGATTTTTATGCTTGTAAATTAGAACACGTATTCAGGAAGAAGAGGAGCAAGAAGTTACAATATAGCTCAATGGACTAAGAATCCAAATCAAAGATTAATTAACTCCAATCATGATGGAATTTGACGATGAAGCACATCAGTATGCTTTAAAGGCCAAGGAGAAGTTAGAATACGACAAAGTACAATGAGTGGTAGAGGAAGATTGACCAAAGGGAGAATAAGCAAGGGACTAGGAGAGATCAATATTGGCAAGGAGGTGAATCTAGTATCTAAGAAGACAAATATCAACCATCTAGAGGAGGGGCATAGCCTTCAAGAGGAGGACAGAGCTATAGTAGAGGAAGAGAGAGATCATTTTCTAGTACTTATTTGAGATGCAGATGAGCAGATCATAGGGACTTTGAGTTCCTTCCCACTCAAAATGATAGTAGCAAAAGAAGAAATGCAACAAACATACAAGTGGTAGAAGCTAAAGAGGCATCAATGGCATCTCTAAATAAAAGTGATGAATGGAAGAAAGGAGAGAATGATCAAGAATTGACACAAAAATAATTTTGCAACAGCAAATTCAATGCTAAAAGCTTGCAACAATATGCAAGAAAAACAGAGAGATTTCTATTGAAAGTTTGAAACTTGAGAGCATAAACTGAATACAAAACAATAATCCTGTTGGCTTTCAAAATAGATGTTCAAATCTGATTCCAATCTTATATAGACCTCCAACAACGTGAATATACAGCTACAACTCCAAATTTCTTTCTCCTAGCTTTTTCACAGCCAACTCTCTAAAACTGCTCAAATGAAAATGAAAAACTAGCTACAAAATGACATTTTTGCAGAAAGAAATGCAAATAAAATTGCATTTTTCTTTCCCTCCAAGAAATCAAGGCCATGAGGAGTTTTCTTCACTTTTCCCTCCTAAAATATCTCAAATCGATTCTTTTGTATCTCCCCTTCCAAGATTTTTGGGTTAAGTGGCTTGATTTTGTCTTCTAGCTTTTTTTATTACTTCCAAAGATAGAAATTGCAAGACTTTTCTTTCTTTGTGCTCAAGTTGCAATAATGAATGTGTTAAGATTCTTTCTTACCCATTTTGGATCCTTCTTGAAGTGGTAGGTGGTCCCACAAAGTCCAATGCCTAGGTGGGAATTTTATAATTTTTAAATTATCAAATGCCATGAAATGCTAGGAAAATTACATTTGGAGTTTATTACAAAGGTGCCCATTTATTTTAACAAATATTTGGCACTTATTACATAATAACAACCTTAGACTAAAATCTACCAAGCTAGAAAATAGAAATTATTTTTGGTTGATGTTGGATAGCCTATAGTGTTGGCATAATACATTACAGTTCAGTTAAATCTTCATACCTGTAAGTAGTTAACAGTTATGGTTAACTGTTTACTACGTTATTTAATTGTATTGAATGATCTGAATATACATCTAATTCCTGATTCCTTCATGTGGTATCAGAGCATGAGAACGCCAGGAGGAGAAGTTAGCCCGTGACAAAGCGCATAGGAAGCACTGGAATATCTTTAGTGTAAAGGGCATCGTGTTACTGTGTGTTTGTGATGTATCGTGTTACTGCGTGTTATGTAAAGAAGCATTGGCATCCTGTTCGTAAACCGACAATGGAGCTGCTAGATTAGCCACCTTTGATCACGCTGGTAAACTGTGCTGGGAGATTAGAGCACCAATGTAGCAGTTTGGAGAAGATTGTGCTGATTGCAGTTCAAACCCACTATGCTGGCGAAAGGAGTGCACACTTTGTGCAAACACGCATGATAGAATAAAGTGCACATAGTACTGATTGTTGGTTGTAGAAATGCAGTGCTGGTTGTAGAAACACGGTGCTGGTTACCAGTTGCAGTTCTTGGCACACGTGCAGAAACGAAGTGCTGGTTACAGTTTCTTTAACCGTTTCTTGCTGGCACACCCAGTTTTAATTGTTTCTTGCTGGTGGAACGATGGGCAAAGGCTCTGAAGACCATTAAGACCGTTACCTTGTGCATTTGGTGCGGTGAGCATTGAAAGGTGACAACATGTTATCATATGTACAGACCCACATGGTAATGGAGTTTAGTCTCAATCCGCGATGAAGGTATGAAAGTTTGATTATGTACAAGAAAATTAGAGTAAAGTGTAGAGTGTGAAGGATTATTGGAGGATTATTGGACTCAAGATAATGGCATGATCTTGGATTATTCCTGAGATAGATAGCACTAGGAAATGGAGGGCAACACGGCGCTGGTAGAACGAAGTGTTGGTAGACTTGGAGTCGTTTTTTTTTTTAAGTGAACCATTTCTTTCAACAATGGGCACTCGTAGAATGAAATGCTGATTGTTGATGACGTCATTGTAGAGAACTGATTTCTAACAGAAATCTTCAACTTCTTTAGGTGAGCACACTTGCATTTTTTAAAATTGTTGATTTCGATTGTATTGGCTTGAAATGGAGTTTCCGTTAGATAAATACTCTGGTTTCAATTTTCATACATGGAGAATAAAAATCCAAATGCAATTGATAAATAAAAACCTATGGGGCATAGTAAGCGGAAAAGAAAAACCACCCACAGATGCAAATAAATTGTTGGAGTGGACCGGTAGAAATGATAAAGCCAAGGCTATTATTGGTCTTGCTCTTGCAGATTCTGAGCTTCATCACGTAGATCTAGATAACACTTCTATTGAGATTTGGGATAATTTAAACACGCTGTTTGGAGCAAAAGCTGTCAATGCAAAGTTTTCTCTCAAAATCCAATTGTTTAGATTCAAAATGGAAAATGGGATCACAATGTCCAATCATATAAGTAATTTAAGGTCTCTCATTAGACAACTCGCAGAAGTTAAGGCTCCTGTGACAAAGGAAGTCATAGAAGAAGCTCATCCAATCGATCAGGCATTATACTCACAAAGTACTAAAAAGTGGTCAAATAACAATAGAAGAGACAATAGATGTTTTTACTGTAAGAAAAAGGGGCACACAACATGGATTTGTAGAACGAGAGCTAGTGATGTTCTTAAAGGAAAAATCAAAGAACAATCTGAAGAAGGAAATGTTGCCTGCATTGAAAATGAGGACACATCAGACAATGGAGAGGTCGTTAATGATTTCCAGTCTCCTATTAATCACAATCTTGTGCTTTGAACCTTCACTTCTGGAGGTTGGTGGCATCGGAGGATGGAGGAATTTCTATCATCTCAAGTTAGCTTCTCGCTTTGAGATGGTGTTTTGCATGAGAAGCATTTTTTGGTTTTCAATTTTGTTTAAGCTTTCTAATGCTGACAAGTTTGTAGAATGCATGTCTTTTGAAGATTCATTTTGAAGACAGGTTTGGGACTTGATTTTGCGCTCAGTATGGATTGTTGTCCAGCGAGCTTCAGAGTATATGATCGAGATCGCATCTCTTAAGGATCATTGTTGAATAATTCAAGACTGTGATTCGAGAGTTCAGGATTGAGAGCTTTAGAACACAACTCAAAGCTACACCTTTTCGAGGGTCACAAGACAGCTTGATGGAGCCTTTCTTGGTTCAGGGTCTATTACTTCAAAATAAGATTTTCTCAATATATGTATTCATATTATGTAATCAGCATGTTTTGTTATGTAAGCCTTAAGGGGGGTATCCCTAGGGCAAATAGTTTTTGATATGTTTAGGAGCAATGTCTTAAGGGGGGGAATGTTGGCATAATACATTACAGTTCGGTTAAATCTCCGTACCTGTAAGTAGTTAACAGTTATGGTTAACTGTTTACTACATTATTTAATTGTATTGAATGATCTGAATATGCATCTAATTCCTGATTCCTTCATATAGACCATAGATGCTCCTGCATCAGAGAATGTCATGTCGAGGAAGATCGTTGATCCTAATCTTACCGAAAATTATAAATAGAAATTAAGAACCAAACATGGATTGTGCTACTTACAATCAAAATGTATGATGGTTGGAAAGGAAATAGTACTGTGATAAGAGAAGTGAACACGGATTTTTATCTTTGAAAATCCTTCAAAGAGTAAGCTAATTTTGACCGTGGCAAATGCAATATTTCCAAATTATTATTAGAACCTAGACAAATGCAATGAGATGTTAATTATAATGGAATTTAATCTACCTCTAGCTCCACTTGGTTATACACGCACTGTTAAATCTATGGCATGAAATACAATGAATTTTCCCTTTGTGTTCTACAACACTAAAATCTACCTCTCATGAAACAATCCAAATTTTTTCATTATATAGATGTCGGTATGTCCTCTTCATACACTACAAGGTCCTTGGGGTGAAACTAGGAGGAGAAACATTGGACAGTTCACTTCAAATTCTGCATTCCTAATATTGGGATAAAATTGCCCCTTTGCATAGACCCATGGTTTTGAAATCACCATGTCAAGGAAACTAGCTATTTCAAAGTCACATCTTGCTTGGAGAAACAGTTTCCTCTTGCTAACAAAACTATGCAGTTTCTAAGAGTTGTAACTTCTAGAACTGGTTATTCTAATTAAGTTTGACACCTTTGATCCTTATGGATCACACCTCCCTTTTAAATAGGCTTTTGGTTTCACAAAATCTTAATGTGATATTCAAGTGAGGAAAGAGTATCCCCACCTCTTCCTTTGAGTGCCATTTGGCTTGTCTTGGTGTCTTCCCTTTTAGTTCAATGTGCTGAGACACTTGGTTTTCTCTAGCAGTTTTCTGCAGCACCACATCCTTTGAAATATTTCTTGGTTTTCCACTACCAAGTTCTATGTTGAGGAAGTAGCTACTTGTCTCCTTCTATATGGCAAGCTTGAACACAAGCTTCATCCAAGTTTTTTGGGTCGGTGGTGATTATCCTCTGTCTAATGTGAGTGTGAAGACCTTCAAAGTACCTCATGAGCACATCCCCATCCCCCAAGTCCAAACTTGCACACTTTGCCCATTGTTCTATTTGAGATACAACTACTTGATTTTCTTATTAGTCTTATGTCCAATACGATAGCAATTATTATGTAAAAATTCCTTAAATTCTTCTCCAATAGGCATAACTAGTTTCTTTTTTTTTTTTACAAAAGACATCAAATAACTCTCCCACCATACAAGAGCAAGTACTAACATTTTGAGACATATAAACACCTTTTGTGTCTTACTAATATTGTGCTTAGTGAAAGAGCTTTCCAATTGTTTAATCAAAGCATCTAGAAATTCAGCATTCACTAATACTTCAAGTGATATAATCTCTACTTTTGCTTCAACACTAAATCGAGCATTTTTAAAATTTTCCTGAAGCTTCTTTGCTTGATTTTCCTTCAAGAAGGCTTCTTAGGTCCATGCTAGCATTTCCAATACCTGATTTCTTGATGAGAACTCATACTATGAGACCCATAAAAGGTTTCTGTTGCCTTATGTGTTTTCTTTGTTGACTCGTATGTTCTTATTGTTGCTTTATTCCATTCTGATTTTTCATTACTATCATGCTTCTCTCAAGAGTAGCCATGGTTGTTTAGATTTTCAGGGTTCTCCATTCTCTATAGAGCTAATCACTATCATACAATCAATACTATTTTCCACAAATCCCAAGGATTAGTAAGTATTCTGATACCAAATTAATCCATAATCTCATCCACAACCAGCGGTAAAAATACTAACCAATTGAAAGATGGACCATGTTACTTGTAATCAAAATATATGATAGCCAGCCACTGTGTGTGGACCAGGTTGAGGCATTGAAAAACACAAACAATGGTCACGTTTGAAATGCAATTTGCCTGTGGTGCACAGAGAGCCAGCATGTATCCAGCAGGGGTTATAGGGAGCTTGCCCTGTTCTAATCGGGCCATTCCAAGTTAAGGCAGTTCAAAGTTGCTGGGCAACTGATTCCTCTATCCAAAATAAATAAATGATAGTCAGGAAGGAAAGAACGTTGTGATAAGATAAGTGAACATGCAAATTTTATCTTAGAAACTCCTCAAATGAGTAAAACAAACTCTAGTAGTGGCAAATGTACTGTTACCAAATTATTGTTAGAATCTAGACAAATACAAGATGTAAAGCATTGTCTAATACAATCTACCCCTTGCTCCAATTTGTTTCACATACACTGTTAAGTCTATGGCATGTAATATAATGGACTTGTACTTTTTTATGCTCTACAACACTCAAATCTACCTCCTATGATAAAATCTAACTCTGTTCTCCTTATATGGGTCCTCCATCTGTAGTAGAAGGTCCTATGTTTGGAAATGGAAGCAGAAATATTGGACTGTTCACTTCAAATTCCATATTTTTGTTCCTGAGCAGTTACAAAACCAAGATCATTTTGTATTTATCAATGATTAATACAAAACCTCATCAGTTCCATAATCATTGTGATAGATATGAAACCTCAATGGTTCAAAACTACCACTTTAAGGAACCAAGCGTTTCAAAACTACCACTTTGGGGAAGCCAATAGTTTCAGAATAGCCTCCTACATGGACCCTTGCTTTCATCCTATTGTCAAAACTTGATAGTTTCTCAGAGCTGCAAAATTTGGAAATGATTTCTCTAATGAAGTTGGATTCTTGATCCTTATGGATCAATCATACTCACTCCAGAAGGAGAAAGAACCAGAGCAAAGGAGAAGTCTATTGAAAATTATATGAAGTCAAAAGGAAGTGTTGCAAACTGATTATTGATAGTAATAGAGCAAATAATTTGGTATTGAGTGAAATGGTAGAAAAATTTGTGTTGAAATGAGCAGTACATCACAATCCTTACAAACTACCATGGCTTCATCCAAGTCATCAATCAGTAGTGAATGATGTGAGACCCACAAATGTGTGTCCTTCATTTCTCGCTGCATAGTTTCTATTGGTTATTCATATGTTGTCTTTTTATCATTATGGATATTTGACATATATATAGTTGAGATACATGTTATATTATGTTTGAACCAGTATGATTTATTCAGCTTCATTATTTTGATTTTCATTATTATCATGTGATGTTGGTTCATTATTTCAGCGGTTCAATATTTGTGGCTTGATTACGAGTAGTGTAATAATGTATCTTGTACAATGTATTATTTTTATCATACTTAATTCAAAGAATAACATTGAGGTAGATGTATATGATGCAATGAGAAATGTGCATTCCTTCCTTGATTTATGCTCATATTGGGTACAAATACACTACGCTTCGACTATTATTATTATTATTATTATTACACTTGATGTGTGAATCGAGTGTGCATGAATAGGGTAAAATCGTAAAACTAATGGTGGTTAATTCAAAGGTGACACAGGTGTGTTTGACAATGTTAACCCATCCTGATCTTTGTGAATCACGATGCATTTTAACCAGTGAAACCACTATCCTAATTGCTTGTGATTCAGGAAATCTAGTGGTTTTAGATCCATGAAATGTATTCTTCCTTGTTTTGCTCTAAATTAATTCCTTATAGGCATCTTGTTTCCTATAAATGTGAGAATGATTTCATAACTTTTTGGAATGATAAATTCCATTTAGAAATATAAGAGGGTCGTTTGGGTTTTAAACAGTATCTTTCTTTTATGCTAGAAAAAGGAATTTCACTTTCTACTTGCAAAATAAAGAGGGTTTTGTATGATATGCTTTTGGTTTGTTTCTAAAGAAAGGTTAAAAATGAGTGTGACCTAGCGAGTCTAGAGGTCATTTTTTTCATATTCTGTTCCAAAAGATATTACCCTTTAAGTGAGTTGTGAATGTGAAAAGGAGAAAAGGATATTTGTTTTAAGTTTTCCCATATATGTAAAAAAAAAATTATATTCCTTTTTACTTCTATTTAATCTTTTATCTAATGCATTTTTTGCAAGAGCTCTACATTCAAACCCTTGGAAGTGTGTTTAGGATTTTGGAGAAGCTTTTGTTGAAGAGGATTGTTTGTTTGAAGTTGTATGTTGAGCTTGAAGATGTTAGCATAGAATATATTTTACTTATTATTTAATAAGTAATTATCCTATGTATTTCTAGACATGGCATTAAGCCACCTTAGAAAGGTTATGTGATAAGATGGAGAGTTGGTAAAACTCATCCAAGGCGCATGTCACCACTTCTTTGCCACTTGGTGAAGCTTGCTTGTCACCACTCATTGAGTGTTGGGATCAACTTCTGATTCAACACAATCAATCTATCTATTTGTACTCACATTATTCGTTATGAATTCACTACAAATTTGATGCTAGCAAATGCTCAGTGATCCTAAGCCTAACATGGTATTAGAGCCAAACTAAGGAAGTTTTCTGGTTTGATTTGGAGGAAAAGAATTGAGGTCAAGAAAGGCAGATTTGGGCATGATTTGTTTGCAACATTGAAGAAATTGACTTATTGTCTAACAGTTGCATTGCTGGACTGGAGATCTATTCAGTGCAACAGTTTGTGGGCTACATGAAGGTGTTATCTCGTGGAGACTTGTGACTTTTTGTTCTTTGTGGCTTGTTCAAAGACAACGATTCTATTTGCAAAGATGTGAGGCATGTGTGGAAGGGCACTGACCTAGCTGAGGCAACTTTAAGTATATTATAGCTCATTCATCTATTTGCTTGCGCATGAGTTGATCAAAAGAAGTTGCCTTTCTTTGTGGGTTCATAGTCACTATTTTGTGGGTTCACATTGTTTGCTTGCTATTCTTTACGGCTTGTGTAGGTTCTTGAGCTGAGATAAAACACCAAAGACATTGTGGGAAAGATGGAGCGGTGGATGACAGGCTTTGTGGATGACATCACACCATTCTGCAAGTTGATTGCATGCAATTTGTATCAAATGAACTTGGAGCAGAACATCCTTCAGCTGCCAAGTTTTCTATATTGGTGGTGACTTTACCCTCAATGGTGATAGGCGTTAATATTCAACAAACTAACCTTTACACAAATTCAAAGCGCTACACAAGAAGGCATGGCAAGACACATTTGTCATGGGAGGTTCTTCTAGCATAGGAGGGCATAATGTGTCAGCAAGACCATCTTCAGCACAAACCAGTATTCGTATTTTCTAATAAGGCATTTGGTCTATAAACATTCCAGCGTTGCTTTTCAGCTATCATTGGCAGCTCCACACGCAAGTTGTTTGCGGCTTTGATAAAGTCATTATAGTAGCAATCTGTTTTGTGATTGCTTCATCAACAGCGACATTTTTACCAGCACCATTTCTGTTGGCGACTTTTGTCATAGAGCAGCACCAAGGTTTCTAGCAAGTGGGGTTCAAGTACAAGGGCAACCTCCATGTAGCCTTGATTGACCTCCTCAACACCTGTGCACCTCCACAATAGGTGCCTACTCACCTGCATAGGCACATAAACATTTGCACAAGCTCCCACACGGGACATCTTTACTCCTCCATAGATGCCTAAGACATCTAAGCATCCCTTTGACTTAACAAGGCTACTCCACTTGGTCTCCTTCACGAAAAAGCAATAACAATCTTCCCTCCTAATTGGAACTAGCCACCAAGAGTGGTCAATGTCAACAACATGAAGGTAGGCCACAAGGTACATGAATGTCAAATGTATAAATGTCTATTTCATGCCATTAGATGTTAATACCACATAAAGTAGGCGCTTGGTATTTAAATGTTTGACCCAGCAATTTCATTTAATGCTAAATGCTAATGGTAAAAAAACAACAGCTTCATTAATGCTTGTAAAACAGGGGGTTTATTTTACTTTTGTCATAATTTTCACCCACGGAAACAAAATTCGATAAACTTATAGTCAACAGAAAGCATTTTCCGTACCAATTCCAACGAGTGGTTGGAAGCCTAGGTTTGATCTCACCTTAGAGCATTTTTACCTGATTCTAGTGCAAGTGAATTAAAAATGGTCCATTTTACAAGAAATTGTTTGGTTAATAACTTCTGATCAGTAGCTCGAAATTGACCATCAATTTTTGCAAAAAATTAATATTTTGACATTCCCTACAAAATGGACCTTAATGCATTGTAAAAAGCACTGATTTATAAAGTGCCAAAAATTTGAGGGGGTCACCTACTATTGAATCAAAGAGCAGTGTCTTAAGTCATGCCTCTAAGCACTTCCACAAGTCATGTCATAAATACTTCCACATTTCCCTTATTATCACTTCTCTTGAAAGGTTGGCTTGAGTTGTGCCTCTGAGCACTTCCATGTGTCATGTTGTGAACACTTCCACACCTTGAGCATCATATGGAGATGAAAAATGTAGTCCTTTTACATGCATTGCAATCTCAACACTCGTTGCTACATATGAGTCCAAAAATACTTCACTTGAAAACATCAACAGTTCCTTACAAAAAGATATTCATCCATGTTTTCTAATACTGCAGATTTGGAGGATATCATTGAGGACATCAATCTTCTATTCTATAGTTCTTGCATTGAGTTTAGAGATACTTCACAGAGAGCATCCAAAGATTTAGCAAGACCAAAGTTCCGAGAATCGTCCATGAATCGCCTGAATCGGGCGATTCACGATTCGATTCAAAGTAAACGATTTTTTTTTAATCGGAAATCGGACTCAGCGATTTTTTCGAGTGAATCGTCTGAATCGGATGTCATGAATCGCCATGAATCGGCCGCGTCAGGCAAAATTATAAAGTCAAAAAAACATAAATTGACTTATTTTTTTTAGGTTTAGATGAGCATTTTCTTTTTGTTTTAACCCTAAAGGGTCTTTTATTTGCTTAGTATGAGTAGAAGAGAGGAAAAGTGAGAGAGAAGAAGAGAAAAGGAAAAGCACAAGTTTGCAAACAACAAGAAGGAAGAGCAGCAAAGAGAAGAAAAATCCATTTGGGGAGGCCATAAGATTGCATTGGGAGCATTAAGGAGTCATTAGCAACACTCAACTAATTTGCAAGAGGTAAGTGTTGATTTTTTTTTGGTATGTTAGTGTATTATTCATTTTTTGTTAAATTTTTTTAGTTTTCATTTGCAAATCTTGAATGTTTGTTTTTTAGTTTTTTTAAATTGCAAAGTAGGCTTTGTTGTTTTGTTTATTAGTTTGTCTTACTTTGAATTTTGAAACATAGAGGTTTTACTTGAAATTTCTTATTGCAACAGTCTTAATTTTCATTTTCCCCAATGGGTAAAAAAGATGATTGTTGGAAATATACCGAAGACTTTCCTGGAAGAACAAAATTTCAAACAATATGTATGTTTTGTAAAGAAATAAATTCTAGTGGCATTTATAGATTCAAATTTCAGCTGGCATACCCGGACATGATATTGCAATTTGCACTAAACAAACAGCTGAGGCAAAACGCACTTGTTTAGTGGCATTAAAAAATTCGAACAAGACAAAATAAATAAGAAAAGGCAACTAGAAGAGATAAGGGCTATTGGCTCCCATGCTCCCACTGCCACAACCGCATCTACACCTACATCAGAGTCCGCATCCGTAGGTTGTGTTGGAGAGAGTTCTACTAGGCCTCCTTTTCGTCCTAGTGCTCCTGCTCGTGCTAGTGCTGATGCTAGTGGTAGTGGTAGTGCTACTGCTAGTCGTTCTTATAGTCATATTGAGGCTAGCAGTGGCCTATTGCAATCTAGAGTGCGGAAGAACAGATTGGATAGTTACTTTGTGCCCCACACTACTCCTGGCTCACAACCCATGCTTGAGGTCATGGGTTTGAACAAGGAGATTCATGATGCTGCGACAAAAGAAATTTGCAAATTTTGGTACTTTTGCAACATTCCATTTTTTTCAGCCAGGTAATTGATTCTTTTTTATTTGTTTTCTTTAAGTTTAAAGTTAATTTTAATTATATCTATTTGTGTAATGATGTAATCATAGATTCACTTTACATAATGATTTATCATCTAAATTTCTAATCATAATCTATTTGTGACACGGCTCCTTATTGGCAAAATATGATAGATGCGGTTGCTATATGTGGTCTGGGGTTAAAGCCCCAACTGAGGCTGAGTTGAGTGGACAACTCTTAGATGAAATGGTAGAGGACATGAAGGCTGAGCTTCAAAACCACCGAAGGGAGTGGACTGTAGAGGGTTGCACCATCATGACTACTGGTTGGACGGACAGGAGGAATAGAACACTCATCAATTTTCTTGTTTCCTGTGGAGGTGATTGATCATTCTACTTTCCTACATGCATTGTGAAATTTGAATAATTTAAATTATGATTTGTTGATTGCTAATTTGTTGATGATCTATGATAATTCATTCTTTTCTAGGATATACCATGTTCCTCAAGTCTATTGATGCTTCCGCTCATGTAAAAAACACCACATACTTATGTGAGATTATTGAGGAAGTCATCACAGAGGTGGGGGAACAAAATGTGGTGCAAGTGGTGACTTATAATGTAGCAAGTTATGTTGTTGCAGGTAAACTTGTAACTTTTCAAGTTCTGAAAATTAATTTATTTGAACACTTTTCTAATTCTAAGTTTCCTAACATGTTCCAATTTCTAATTAATTTAAAATTGTTGTAGGTAAACTATTGATGGAGAGGCACCCCACCATATTTTGGTCTCCTTGTGCGGCACATTGCCTTGACCTCATGTTGGAGGAAATTGGCAAGCTTGAGTGGGTAAAGTCATGCGTAGATAGGGCAAAAAGTATATGCAAGTTTATCTACAACCATGCATTCATCCTTAGCACAATGAAGGCCTGCACAAGAGGCAAGGAGTTAGCTCGTCCAGGCATCACGAGGTTTGCCTCGAATTTCATCACACTGCAGTCCTTGTTGACATCAAGGGACAATTTGAGGAGAATGTTTTTTGGGCGGGAGTAGACTACATCCTCCTGTGCTACGACCACTATAGCGGTAGATGTGGCAAATTGGATCTTTAATGTGAATGGTTTTTGGGAACCTGCTAAAGAAATCGTTGAGGTAAATTTCTTACAATTTAATATTTAGTATTTAGTTTTACTATTTATTATTTAATTGTTAATGATTTACTTTTACTTTTAGTTTTATTATTTATATTTAAGTTTTGACTCAAATGTTTTTTTTACATTATATGTAGGTCACTGAGCCCCTCGAATCTCTCCTACGAACTACTGATGGGGAGAATCCCTCTCTTGGCTACATATATGAGGGCATGGATAGGGCCAAGGAGGCCATTAGAGCCAAGTATGCAGGAGTGCAGGAGAAGTATGCCCCTATTTGGGATATCCTTGATAGGAGATGGCAAAATCAGCTCCACCGACCCATCCATGCAGCAGCTTATTATCTGAATCCAACATTTCGTTTTCGTGCTAACTTCAAGGCGGATGAGGAGGTTCTCACTGGCCTATATACAGTGATCCAGAGGTTGAGTAGTGATGAGGATAGCGCAGCTGCAACCCTTGTGCTAGACAAATTCAATAATATGGAAGGGTCAATTTTCTCTAGCAGGATGGCCATAGATAGTCGAACAAAACTACAGCCAGGTAACCGTAAAAATAATATATTCTTGACTGTTAAGTAACAAGTTTATGGCTTATAAGTTGTGCATTTTAATTTTTGATTTTGTAATTTTAAAGTTGTAATTTTGTAAATGATACTAATTGATTTTGTTTTCCCTTATTTCAGATAGATGGTGGCAAATGTTTGGACCCACAACCCCAAAACTTCAGAAAATTGCCATGCGTATTTTGAGTCAACCAAGCAGCGCTTCTGGATGTGAGCGCAGTTGGTCCATGTTCGAGCATTTCCACTCAAAGAGGAGAAATAGGTTGACAGTGCAAAGGTTGAATGATCTTGTCTTTGTTCATTACAACCTTCGTATTAGGATCAAGCAGATTATGGGCATTGACTCCTCTCCGATCATTCTGGATGAGATTGATCCAGAATTAGAGTGGCTCACTGAGGCCGTGGATCCGGTCTTCACTGAGGCAGACCATGAGTGGGTTGACCAGGTAGATAGAGAAGTTGAGGCTGTGGCCATGGCAAAGGAAGCGGCTAGAGCATGTTCAGGCACAGACTCACACGTGCACGCACAGACATAGGCCCTAGTGATGTTGTCCGTGAGCCCATCTTACATGTGGAGGATATGGCTTAGCAGTCCTCTAGGACCTACCTTAGACGCCTTTGTAGAAGGCAGACAAGATACTCAGAGGCTGAGGTTGAGGCTGCAGCCGAGCTTGAGGATGATGATGAGGATGATGATGAGGCTTGAGCTACAACCTTGTTTTTTCATTTGGTTTACAGACTGATACTATTACAGTTTACTGATAGACATACGTTTCATGGATCTTCATCTTACATACATTTATGATTTGATGTCTTATGGATCTTCATCTCACATACATATTTGATATTACATTCTATGATTTGACTCATTATGATAATATGATTTCAGATTTCTATTTACTTTAGTTTAGCTACAATTTACATTTTACATGTAGCGTATGTGATGGATTTATCATTTATGTTCCTTGTTTATGTATGTTAGCTTCTATTTGATGATGTTATACTGTGTTTAAGTTATATTCAATAAAGGGTGCCTGAAATAAGTTTTAAATTGTTAAAATCTAGGGTTTTTTAAATTTGCCAATTCATGGCCGATTCATGGCCGATTCGCGATTCGATTCGGCCTAAATGATTCCGATCCGATTCTGATTCTC
The DNA here is from genome assembly GCA_027943335.1 of Chamaecyparis obtusa. Lineage (NCBI taxonomy): Eukaryota > Viridiplantae > Streptophyta > Pinopsida > Cupressales > Cupressaceae > Chamaecyparis > Chamaecyparis obtusa. Next base: position 893,912 of record BSBK01000770.1, on the reverse strand, counting down.
GTTTCTTTGAGCAAGACATCACATCTTTTGTTCATGTTCTACATAATCTGTTGCATGAAAATCTAGAGGCAATTCATTGAGGTTCTTTCCAGCAGGGAAATACATGGAGCATTTGAACATCACATTAAGGGGGGGCTGCTTAGTCTCTCGTTTCTCTTCTATGGGGGAGAACATTCATTGTACTAGTAGATAGAAGTAGTCTTTGGGGGGTCTTGATCAGTACTTCCTTCTATGACCTATCTACTTCACTTATACATTCACAATGTATCATTTCTCTTTTGGAGAGTTTGTTCTCATTGTATTTTCTCGTTTATTCTGTTTTATGAGAAATTTGTACATGGGTATGTAACATGGTTAGCAACCAGGACCCATCATCATCATTACTCCTTAAGTTGCACTTAAGGGGGGTGTTAGTGTAGAATATATTTCAATTATTACTTTAATCAATAATTATCCTATGTATTTCTACACAAGCTATAAGCCACCTTAGGTAGGTTTATGGCAACTTAGAGAGTTGGTCAAACTCATCCAAGACACATGTTGCCACTTGGTGAAGCTTACTTGCCACCACTCATTGAGTGGTGTGATCGACTTCTGATTCGACCTAATCACTCTACCTATTTGTACACACATTATTCGTTATGAATTCACTTCAAAGATCGTATATTTTTTTTTTCTTGTGTATTCCAAGATTATATAAAAAGATTAAGAGACCAATTAATGGATGTCATGTCAATTCTATGAACTTTGTGGAAATCATATAAGTTAAATTTTGAAATTTATGAATGAGTTTTAGGATTATTTTGTGAGTGTCTACAAAATGATAGGGTAATGAAATGGCTTAGGTGTGGGATATGTGTGCAATTGTTTGAAACCCTATTGCTCCTTCCTAAAAACCATGATCTAAGTCTTGAATTTCTTAATGCACGAAATCAGAATTAGTGAAGGCATGGAGTGGCCTACCTTTTCCCAGCCTCATAGAGATAAAATTGATGGTTGTGGCCAGGAAGAGATCAATTAAATGTATTCCAAATAATTGGGCTTCATTTAATAAACCTTAAAATGATAAACCACAGCATTTGTTGCTGAATTTCTTCAACATTGATGTAATATCGTGAAGGAACATTTGTTACTAAACTCCATGATTTGATGTTAATGTTCATGAGAAGCATCTATAGTGCATAGGTGTTTGCTTTAGGTTGTTTTGATACTCGAATTGATTTGTCTTTTGGATGACCAAAGTGATCACTCTCTTGTTCACCTTTTGCCTAATTTCTCTTCCTACTATGAATTGGATCTTGTTGTTAACAAACTGTTTAAGAAAACATGGTGATGTCAATCCCATGTGTTTGATGTAAGTGTGTTTGGTTACACATGCATTATTCTCCTAGTCTAGAGGAATGGACTTCTAAGATCCACATAGTTGGATGGTAGATATTGTCACTAGTTTGTGAGATTATAACCATGTTGGAAAGACTTGGAAAAGGTTGGCGAAGTTTTCAAGTTTCTTGGTCTCATTTATGGATGTAGTTGAGAAAATTTTGTAAATTTGAGAACATGTATTTTAAAGGATGTAAATGATGTTGAAACATATCTATTCATGTATTGATTAGATGTGGATACAAAGTTTTACCTTTATTTGTTTAATTTAGAATGGAATTAAATATGTAAACAGGGAATCATATTTGAGTAAATAGAATGTTATTTCCTTTGAAAATTGCAAAGTATGAAATTGTATTTTTTATTTGATTGTCATGACCTTTTTTGCATATGGAATTGCTTCATTTAATTAGAGAGGATAGATTTTTAATTACTCCTAAATGGTGAAAAGCATCAAGCTTTGAATTTAGTACAATACATTAATTGCCACTTGAGGGAACCTATGTCATGGCCTCCTTTGAGAAAGGTTAAATTGACCAGCAGTGGCCTTAGTCCATACACTTCTCATTCAACAATACAGGTATGGAGAACCCTATTAGGCTTACATGTTTGAGGTGTCAAATGGCTTTCCTTGGTTTTATATCCAACACCACACTAAGGTCAATGTTTAAAGTCACATGAAGGCTAGAAACCTTGGTTGTTGGTTTCATCTGGGTCAGGAATTTTTGTAGTCTGAGGAGAGATACAAGGTAAATTCAGATTGCATCTCGTGTCATTGCAGCCCTATTAGATATCAATGAAAGGAAAGCAGCTACTCTAGCATTGGCAAGGATCTTGGTGAGGGAGGAGTACCTAAGGTGGAAGACAACATTGTTTTTGCACATCTAGGTATCGACATCTTGCGACCTAGAGATCTCTATAAATTGCTTGACCTAGGGACCATAGTGGCAAGACTCTGTTTCATTCTGGACCTTAAGGGCCATTAATTGGACAAGCATATATATAGAGTTGAGAGGGGATACGACATCCTTAAAAGAATGGATTTCTTGGGAGGGCACAATTTTAGGAAACATTGTGCTAATGGGGTATTCTTTGACTATGTAATCACTTGGGCATCAGAAGGGGGTAATGAAATTTGGCCTCAATTTGTAGGAGGGAATAAATTGTGAGTGTTCAAGAAATGTCTACTTGAGAAGGTTCTTGACCATTTTGCAATGTATTTCTCAACTTCTTGATTAATACAAATACTATGCTTATGAATCAAAAACAAAACAAAAAAGTGAACAAAAGTGATAATCCCACTTAGAAATATTAATAATTCACAAAGAGATAGCTAGTTTCTAGTAGATATTTGTTGGTGAATGTCTCCTTACCTATTTGTGGATCTTCAAGGAAACTTCCAAACAAAGAAGTGTGAGGTTCTTCTTAGCTAAAGGTTTCTTCGTGCCTTATTTATTGGTATGATTGTAATGAAGATTTAATAAGTGTTGCAACACTTTAATACATTGTGAATATTGTGTTTAATGGACTTTTCTTTATTGCATATGGATTTTTGGAGTTTGGAGAGAGATTACTATGTTATGTTATTAGATACCATATCTTTGTTGATATTTCAATATGTTGTTTGTTTTGCTTCATTACCTATAATAATAAGGAGAGCTTAATAGAGTGCCACTTATCATTTGGAGAGAGGAGTTTGCAAAAATTTCTTGAAGGTGTTCTTTGGTGACATGTGTCTTGGCTTTGTTGAGTTAACTATGGCAAAATCCTACTATTTAGGAGAATGGCACCCACTTTCAAGGGTCAAGTTCAAAAGCTACTCATTAAGCTGGAGTTATGCATAAATGAAGTTTCTATTTCATGTTGAGTCTACATGGAATAAAGACGCCTTTGGAGGTGTAGTTACTTATTTGGCAGGTCCAGTTTCTTATGCAAATTTGAAATGATTGGTAGATGCATAGTTTGCATGTGTTGTCAATTGGAAAGTTACCTTTTGCATATTTGATGCATTTGGCACCTTCCATGTGGCATCTTCATGCTTAGGCATGGGTTTGGAAACTTGGTGTTTAATGCGTTGTAAGCTCTATAAATACAAGTATTTGCTAGAGGAGCTTAGGAGAGGAGAGTGATTCACATAGGGGTTATGACGCCAGATTTCTTCAATGGAGCAAGATGTAAATCTCCATGTAAAGGCTTAGAGGCTGAAAATGTATTGTAACTTGTTTCTAAATAATATATCAACTCGATGTTTTGGAGTGTGGATTTTTTATTCAAAAGGGTTTTCCCCATGTATATATGTGTTTTCTCTTCTATCTCATTCTTCTTGTTTCATGATTCTGCAGTTCTGAATCTGTATGTCTAATGCCGCTAAAAAATTCTTAGATCTATAAAGATCTGTAAATTGCATCGTCTTTCCTTTAAGGTTTAATGTATAGGAAATAAACTATTTTTTTCGCTTTTATGACATAGTAGTATGTGCTTGCATCATCTTGTTGAAATCTTTTTTTAAAGAAACATTGGATACTGAATGTGCACGCTAGATATCAAAGGTCTTTCTAGGATGCCCAAATTTCCTTTCAATTGGTATCAGAGTTCAGTTTCATAATTTGCATGTGTTTGCATGTGCATGTATGTATGTTGTGTATACTTGCATAAGCTTGCATGTAAGGATTCATGGTGTTTAAGGTTCTAGGTATTTCTTCTATTAAGATTTCATAGCCTGGCAAGCTTGAGGGAATTTTTTGTGAAGGAATTTTTTGATGATTAATCTTTCGATGAGTAGAAGTCTTGGAGTTGATCTAGTTTTCAAGAGACGATAGACATTTTGAAGGATAGAGAAGATGGATTTTTGTGGAGTTGATCATGTTGATATGATATTGATCAGGAGCTCCTGCTTGATGGCATAATAACCCTGAGGCATGGTGATGTTATTACATTTTGGGATTGTGTGCAATAGAGTTATCATGTTGGGTGTCTATTTAAGGCTCCTGGTAATGTGGAGAAATTTGAGTTGTCTGAATGATAGTGTGATGTGCTTATATTGGGTGCTTTTTTTAGTTCCAGATATTGGAAGGCACTACTTCATTAGCCCCAAATGCATGTAGGCTATGGAGTTGATCACTGGATCTCCGAAACCTTTTGGAATAGCCTATCTCCCTTGTATGCATGTATTCGATGGTGATTGTGGAGTTGGCCTACAAATGGGCCAAGAGTTCCTGAACCTCTTCTCTTATGGGTGGTTGTACTTGCATGTCTCAATCTCATGTTGATTGGGCCTACGAGTTTTTATAGATTTTTGTTCAAGATCTATGGTGATGCCATCTATGCTATTGCATTGTTCTAGCTTAACCTTTTCGTGTTTTCTAGACTTGTGGGTCTTCCATATGCTAAGTGGATATGGATTTCCATGTGTGTTAGTGAACATTCTGGCTTTGCAGATTTTACATAATTAATTAAAACTCGTGGTTTTGTACATTTTTAGATGAGCTATTTTCTAAAACATGGTTCTTTCGGTGTGATTCTTGATGAGATGGTTGCAGTTTTGTATGTATGCTTCGTGCGTGTTTTGAGGTGTGTGGTCATCTTAGTATGGAGATGTTGATATGTGATCAGTCACTCAACATTTATATAGTGTTTTCTTGATTCCTAGACTTTTGATTATTGGTTGTAGAGTGTTGGCATGATACATTGCTCTTGAGACAATGATATGTTCACTTGGAGCATGTGATCTCCTAGGAGATGTTATTAGATCATGTTGTCATGTTTATGATCCTCATTTATGACTAGAGCTTTAACATTGATCTTGGTTGGTTTTCTTTGTATTGAGTGCATTGGCCATATGCTCGAGAGCTTCTTGAGACTACAGCTTTACATTTGGAGCTTAGCATGGATCGATCGTTTCTTACTGCTCACAGATACATGGAGATTTAGGTGAGGTTTGGAGTTCTCTTGAGATGAGAGAAATCTGTTCAGATGGTTACTCTTGATGAGATTTTAGCGAGTCTGAGGAGCGTAAACCTTGGTTGGACATGAGTTCAACATTGACCTACGAGGAGATTGTTCCTAGATGAGTCATGATGACTTCAATATCATGGAGGAGCATTCTTATTCATAAATTTTGGTCTACTTGGTAGATAATCATTTGAAAGGTTTAGCTCGTGTTTTCAAATATATTAAATTTTATGCTCTATTTTCTCATGAATATCCATATTTAGCTATGGTTAGAGGGTTTTAAAGAATTCATTTTGAGAGATGCACAACATGTATATTTCCTTGGTTAAATGTTTTTCATTTATGAGGATCATAGGACATGGTTCATAGGGATGATTTCTTGATATAGGAAATGGATTTAGTTTTATCTTCTTAGGTTTGTGAGGCTCAAATCCATGTTGGTTACATGTTACATATGTTGTGTTTGATCTTTTGAGATTGAACGTGATGGGTGTTATTCAAGCTTTTCTTTTGGGGTTGTGAGGGAGATCATACTTGATTGAGTTTGCATTTAGAACTGTATGTAGAAGGAAACATTATATGTTTATGATTTGTGAGTTCTATCTTTAGTCTTGTTTATCTTCCGAGATGTTTGGATTCACATGACATTGGCTATGAGGTTTTATGTGGAGCTATGGTGATCACTAGATTGTGGTCATGTGTTGTCACTTGTTCTCTTGGTAATGACATGGAGGTTTCTTTTATCTCTTTTCTTTGTCAAATGTGGAGAACATGAGAGAGCTTTAAAGACTTGTTGAGAGATGTTTTTTGCAGAAATTTTTTCACGGAATTTGCATATCTTTGGATGTTCCTTAGTACTACATGGTTACAGTCTCTTTGTGATGCTACTGGTAGACTTGGTATTGTTAATATTTCAGACTTTCAAAGGAAATAACAAACTATAAATGATCTTTCAAAACTAAGATTTAGGCCCTATACAAAAGATAAATAAAAGAATAGCTAATACCCAGTTATGAAGTCTGCACTAGAGTCTCCTTGATGATGCCTTCAAGCTCTTGTAATTCAACTTTTATGTGTACTCCAAATCTGCTATATTTCGGCTATAGCTCGTCCTCTCAAGTCTGCTATAATTTGCTTCTCAAGTCTGCTATAATTCGCTTCTCCAAGTCTGCTATGATTCACTTCAGGTCTGCTATACTCCCTCAAGAAATGACTATGACTTTAGGGCGAATTGTGACCGCTATGGATCAGATTTAAGGAGTCTGATTGTCTTCTTGTTATGGTGCGAATTAGGCAGGCATGTTATGTTTTTTTTATGTTTTTCCTAATTCACATCATAACCCCACTTATATATGCAATCAAGAGGTGTCTACTCAACAAGGTAAGGAGGCCGACTTGCACATGCAAGTTGGCATTTAATAATTTTTGATTATCCATCCGAATGCAGGTCGGTCCTTGATTTAATTTCAATATTAAACATGCAAGACGTCCCTCTTAATTAAGATATTATATTTAATAAACAAGTCGTCCCATTTCCTAGCAAATATAATATCAATATAAAGTCATCCCTCTAGGACAAAATGAAAAGTTTCTTTAGATTTTTAATACAATAATATGAGATGTATTATTTATTATTAAACTCAGCATATTGATCTTTCTGAAAAGACCACAAATACTAACACTCCCTCTTGGTCTCGAGGGAAGATCAAATTAATCTCATAATGTAATCACAAGATCTTTATCACACTAGATTTCATTCTCAATGAATATGGAACCATTATAGAGAAACATAACATAATATATTTATAATGTATCCATACCTGATGTAATCAATGTGATTAACCATCCTCAAGATGTCCCAACCTTGGTAATATCATCTACTATAAGATATAAAGTTATTCAAACATTGTTCATATGCAATGAAAGGTAAGAAGCATGATGTAAACAATAATCACATATAGATCTCAACTTTAAGCATAGCATTATCTCAATAATAGATCTCAAATCTATGTAATCAGAAAATAAAACAATAGATCTCAAATCTATGTAATCAACATAACAATAGATCTTTAATCTATGTAACAATAGTTCTTTGCAATCATAAAAAGCATCATCAAAACTTTAATAATGGAAGCATCTTCACAAGATGTAAATTCAAACTACGTTACCACATTCGGCCTCTGGACCCCAAATTCAAAAGTCGATTTGCACCAAAGTCGTAAACGGTGCAAATTCGCTCTGCATTCGTTTTTTTCTAACAAATTCGGTCCAAAGTCGTTGCGAAGGACCCTGGATGACTTTCGGATCAGTTTGGGCGAATTCGGTACTGGACGCGCAAGCCCGGAACGAATTTCGTGTAGTTTGGGCGAATTTCCGGCGAATGTCAAACGAATGTCGTTTTCGTTGACTTTTTTTGCAGTGTTTTTTAACATTTTAAAACAGCCTAAACCTAAATAAGCCAATACACAACATCCTTTTCATTTTTGTTTTTTAACATTTTTTAACAGTCTTCCAATACATGACATCCTTGCATACATGGCACGGCATCCTTCACGGCTCTGCATCCTCACGACACACGGCTCTGCATTCTCACGGCACGGCATCCTTCACGGTCGTCAACATCCTTCACGGCATCCTCACAGCATCCTTCTGCACAGGTTAATCATTCTCGAATCTCGATTCTCAACCATATAATCATGCTTCTCTACATAATATAAATATTTAACTGATTTTTTAACTTATTACTTATTAGTTATTAACTTATTTAATATTATTATATTTATAATATAAATTAATGTTGGTTTGCTGATTTAAATTCACCATTTGTAAGAATTAGAAGCTATACACCTAGTTCAATTATTGCTCTTTTTCCATGAACACACCTACATTGAAATGACTAATATATTATATTTCAATAAAATGTATACTCTCATCCTGTCATGCAATGGAGAAGTGAAATAAGACATCAAATTCATACCATTTATTAACATTGGTTTGTTATTTGTAGATTCGAAGAATGGCTGGAACTGGAAGTGTTGCAAGCACTGGAAACTCCCGCTTCAAAATAGACAGATGTTCTCCACTATGGAAATATGTGGAAATGGTTCAGCCAATGCCAGGCGGAGGAGGTTATCTGTGGATTTGCAGCCATTGCAAAGAGGAATTTATAAGCTCTTATAGTAAAGTGAAAGCACATTTGTTCTTTATTCCTCAAAAGGGCATTAAATTTTGTACAGGGAAGCCAAGAGTTAATAGGGTACTACCTAAATCTCTTCTTCCAAACCACATGGTGAACAAATATATTCAAGAGCAAAAACAAACAGACGAAGCAACTGGGCATGGTAATTCTCATCCTTTGCAAAATGCTAAAATAAAACATCATCTATGGCTTTAGTTTCTACTCCCAATGAACCACCCACAAAGGGCCATCCATTCTTGCGTGCTCCTCAAGAACTAGTTGCAAATAAGAGAGAAAAGGGGCCCTTGGGATTATCATTTCAGAATGAAGCTAGAGACATTGCTGAGGAAGACATAGCGAGATGCATCTATGCGAAAGGATTGTCATTTAATGTTGTTCACTCACCGTATTGGCAAAAAATGGTGAGATCAATTAATGAGGCTCCAAAGGAGTTGAAGAGCCCAGATTATGAGAAGGTGCACACCACTTTATTGAATAGAGATGTGATCAATGTAGAGGCTTCCATGCAGCCCATCAAGGATTCATGGATCGAAACAAGTGTGACCATAGTATCAGATGGATGGAGATGCGAGAAATCGTCCTTTGGTCAATATTATTGCAGTGTCCACAAGAGGTGCAATATTTTTGAAAGTTGTGGATTGTGAAGGGGAGGTGAAGGATGGTCCTTTCATTGCAAACATTCTCATCCAAGCCATTGAGCAAGTTGGCCCTCAAATGTTGTTCAGGTAATAACCAACAATGCCAAGAATTGTAGGGTTGCCGGGTTATTGGTTGAGGAGCACTTCGAACACATTTTTTGGACATCTTGTGCTATGCGCTCACTCAACCTAATGCTACAAAAAATTGGCACTAAGATTGAGTGGATTAAAAAAATGTATGAAGATGCACAAGAGATCCAGATGTTCATCACAAACCACCATATGACGCAAGCCATATTTGGACAATTCTCAAAATTGGAGCTCTTGAAGGTAAGTTAAATTATTTAAAATTTAACTATGTTATAGAAATTTAGTGACTTTAGTTTCATAAACTTTCTATGTTTTTAATTTTTAAATTTTAATCTTGATTTTAATTTATTATTGTTTCGATTTTAAAATAGGTTGCCGAGACCTGCTTTGCCTCCAACACTATTGTTTTGGGACGCCTTGTCAAGGTTAAAGAGGCATTGTCTAGAATGGTAATCAGTGCTAATTGGAGCATATGGAGGCAATCTAATAGTGCCAGGGCAGCTGCCATTAAGGCAATGATACTAGAGACTCTTGGTGGGATCGTGTTGAGTACCTCTTGAGGTTCACTGAACGTATATTGAGTATGATCCGATACACTAACATGGATAGGCCTTGCTTGAGTGAGGTATATGATGGCATAGACTCCATGATTGAGGATATTAGAAATATCATAAATGAGAGTGAGCAAGATCCTGATGAAAAGTTCTTCAAGGAACTAAAGATAATCATGGTAGAGAGATGGAACAAAATGACTACCCCTTTGCATCTACTTGCCTTTGCATTGAGCCCCAGTTTCTATAGTCAATCGGTCCTCAAGGGGAGTACCAATAGAGTTGCCCCATACAAAGATCCTGAAGTTGCTCAAGGGTACAAGGCAGCCCTTCGAAGACTATTTCCCGAGAACATACGACCTACGGTGAGGTCTGCATTCATGAGTTTCGCAAGCACCGATGATTGTGGTCTTGAGGCTCTTGAAGACAAGAACAATGTTGATGCTCATAAATGGTGGTACTTCCATGGACAAATGTACCAGCACCTGCAACCTACTGCCATCAAAATTTTATCACAAGTTCTTAACTCTTAAGATTCTAATTTCTAAATTCTTCTTGATGAATATTGAATTTATTAATATTTTAAAAAAATTATTCAAAACTCTAAACTATATAATTTCAAAATTGTAAATCTTGATAGGTTGCTAGTTCATCATCATCTGAGAGGAACTGGAGCACATACTCCTTCATCCACTCAATAAAACGTAATAGACTAAATTCCAAGAAGGCAGATAACTTGGTCTTTGTGCATTCAAACTTGAGGCTCACAACACACAAAGACAATGCTTACAAAAAAGGAGAGGCAAAGCATTGGGATGTTGAACCAGAGTGTGCAGAGTTGGAAGCCCAATTTGATGCACTTGCAATTGATGATGGTGATCTCGAGCTACATAGTGATCTTGAGGTTGATCCTGAGGCTGCTAGCACTAATGCTAGTGGCACTTTTTGTGCTTCTAATATGCTACAGCAAGATGGTGATTTGTTTGATGGTTTTTTATTATATTTGATCACTAATGACTAATTATAAATGTTGACATTATTGTTTTTGAACCAAAACATTGATATGGTGGTGTATTTTGGCATTTTGTTATGTCATTTGAACTAAAACGACAATATATGTGGTGGTGTATGTTGCTATGTTGCTTTATTATTAGCATAGCAATGTATGTACTTATTTGTTGTTGCATATGTTTACATATAAATATATATTATTTTTTTTTTAATCTTGTATGAACAAACCCAAAACGAATTGAACCCAGCCCAAAAAAATTTTGGACGAATTTCGAACCCGCATCCGAACCAGCAACTTAGAATTCAAATAAAACACTGACCTCAAAGTGAAGATCCCATCCACAAGCTCTCGGAAGTCACATCCACAAGTTCTCTAAAGATAGTCTTCATTGGTGATTCTATCCAAGAGCCTCAACACTCAAATATGCAGGAGCCTCAATGCTCAATTATGCAAGAGCCTCAACGCATCAAATATGCACAAGCCTCAACGCTGAAATGTGCAAGAGCCTCAGCGCTCAAATATGCACGAGCCTTAACGCTCAAAGGTGCAAGAGCCTCAATGCTCAAATATGCACGAGCCTAAATGCTCAAAGATGCACGAGCCTCAACACTCAAAGATACACAAGCCCCAACGCTCAAAGGTGCAAGAGCCGCAACGCTCAAATATGCACGAGCCTCAACGCTCAAAGGTGCAAGAGCCTCAACGCTCGAAAACCTGCAAATATGTTAGTATAACAAAATACTCACATAATAATTTTGATCATTACTTTAACATAACGAAGAATCATATTCTCAATGGAAAGTAATATTTGATTTAACAAATGATGTTAAAAATCTAACAAAGAATTTAGAAAGAATTTATAACATGGCTTTTAATGTTCATGAAGGCCCATATTTGAACTCCCTCTCAAGGTGAAGACTAAAGGACAAGGCGTTCAGATACTATCTCTTTTACTTCAGCAATAGAGGCTTGAAGGTTGTTTCGATCAGGACAATTTGGTGCTTTGTGACCAAATTTGTCACATCTATAGCATTGTATCTTAGAGAAATCTCTCTTTTGAAATTTGTTATTGTGATAGTCTCTCTCTCTCCATCCATTATTGTGAGAGTTCCCTTCTTGCTTGTTTTGATAATCTCTTTTTCTTTTGTTCCTAAAGTTTCTATCTCCTTTGTCTTGAGATTTTCTTTTGAAGTCGTCTTTCTTTCTTGATTGGGAGTATAAAATTTGAAAGTCTTCTTTCAAATTCAATCCTCTAGATATTAGTCTCGTTTCTTCTTCAAGACAAACCATCTTTAATATATCAAATTTAGGCATTTTAGGATGTGCACTGATTCCTTGAGTAAAAGAGTCTCATGAGAGAGATAATCCATTAAGTGCTATCATAGATAGTTCATTTTCATTGCAGGTGTGCCCAATAGTTGCTAATTGATTTCTTAACTTAGTAATTCTCATAAAGAATGATGTGATAGATTCTCCTTATCTCATCTTGATTCGTGAAATTTTATTTTTAAGAGTCATAATTCTACTTGTATTATTAATTTCAAACATCCCTGATAATGTAGAGAACATTAGATAGGCTGACTCTAGACATGAGATTGTGGGTATGATGTGGTCTTTTACACTATCAATTAGAATTCTCATAGCTTTGTTATTTCCCCTTTTCCATTCACATGTCTCATCTTCATTCATTTCAGTTTTAGGTGGATTTTCTATAATTGAATCTAGCTCTAGTTCTCAGAAGGCAAGTAGCATTCTAATTTTTCATGATAAGAAGTTTGTGGCTCCTTCGAGTCTATCTTCTGGTCTAACTCTACTTGTCATATTGAATTTCTTAGATTTAAAAGTGTTAGATTGATTTCCTTAATCTGAAAGTTGATCTTTCACTCACCAAGGCTCTGATACCATGTTAATATTTCAGACTTTCAACAGAAATAACAAACTATAGATGATCTTTCAAAACTAAGATTTAGGCTCTATACAAAAGATAAATAAAAGAATAGATAATACCCAGTTATGAAGCCTGCAGTAGAGTCTCCTTGACAATGCCTTCAAGCTCATGTAATTCAACTTTTATGTCTGCTATATTTCTACTATAGTTCGTCCTCTTAAGTCTGCTATATTTCGCTTCTCAAGTCTGCTATAATTTGCTTCTCAAGTCTGTTATAATTCACTTCTCCAAGTCTGCTATGATTCGCTTCAGGTCTGCTATACTCCCTCAAGAAATGACTGTGACTTTAGGGCGAGTTGTGACTGCTATGGATCATATTTAAGGAGTCTGATTGTTTGCTTGTTATGGTGCGAATTAGGCAGGCATGTTATGTTTTTTTTATGCTTTTCCTAATTCACATCATAACCCCACTTATATATGCAATCAAGAGGTGTCTACTCAACAAGGTAAGGAGGTGCAAGTCGGCATTTAATAATTATTGATTATCCAGCCAAATGCAGGTCAGTCCTTGATTTAATTTCAATATTAAACATGCAAGACGTCCTTCTTAATTAAGATATTATATTTAATAAACAAGTCGTCCCATTTCCTAGCAAATATAATATCAATATAAAGTCATCCCTCTAGGACAAAATGAAAAGTTTCTTTAGAGTTTTAATACAATAATATGAGATGTATTATTTATTATTAAACTCAGCATATTGATCTTTCCGAAAAGACCAAAAATACTAACAGGTATGCCTTGATCTTTTCAGATTTGACATTACCCAGGCAGTGGGAGTTCCTAAATGTGTATGTGAAAGGTTTGACACATGGAACTTGTGGTTGCAATTTATGCATTGGTTTTGTTGTCAGCATGAGTTATATTGATGTTTCAAGTTATCTTTGAAGTTTGGATGATTAAAAATTTGTTAGGGGTTCTTTTTCAGTCATGTGGGTTTATAAGTTGGATGTGAGCAATCAGTTTTTGGTTGTTCTAATTGGTGTTCGATCTTGTTATTGGTGGAATTTTTTTACTTTGGATTTGTGTTATGGTAATAGGTTTTGAATTTGATTGATGCTTCTATAGAAATCATGGGCATAGAGGAGTAGTGGCAATATCCTATAGCCTTTTGCTATCACTTGGATCTAATGCTTGTGTTCTTTGGATTGGTGCATCTACATATTGGCTTACACCTTTTCTTCCATAGGTGGCATGTTGGAGGTTGACTAGAACTGTTGCTTGATATGGTGAACATCTTGGATATTGTTGCAAGTGCCTTGTTGGAGCATGAGAGCATGTTTGAGATTCATGTGGTTTGATTGATGTGGTTCCAATGCTTGGCTCCTAGTAGTTTAAATCTTGTTTTTTCCATTGACTCTTCAAAGGTCTTTGACAAGTGGGAGAATGTTGGTATTAAGGTGTCTAAACCTTTGAGAGTCCTAGCATTTATTCATTGGATTATATTTGATGTATTTTTTCATTATATCATAAGTGCTAACTTCATAGGTTGTCATAGCACTTTGTGGGACCCATATGGGGGGGAAATCCCACATGTTAAGTGAGGAGAGATTAATAGAGTGCCATTTGTCCATGCTCATTTGGAGAGAAGAGTTTGTAAAAACTTCTTGGAGGTGCACTTTGGTGACATGTGTCTTGGTTGAGTTAAGTATGACAAGTCCTATTGTTTAGGAAGTTGGCACCCACTTTGAAGAGTCAAGTTTGGAAGTTGCTAATTAAGCCGGAGTTATGCATAAATGAAGATTCCAATTCATGTTGAGTCTACATGGAATGTGGACACCTTTGGAGGTGTAGCTACTTATTTGGCAAGTGCAGTTTCTTATGCAAGTTTTGTAATAATCGGCAGTTGCATACTTTGCATGAGTTATCAACTGGAAAGTTACCTTTTGCATGTGCGATATATTTGGCACCTTCCATCTGGCATCTTCATGCTTAGGTGTGGGTTTTGGAAACTTGGCATTTAATGCATTGTAAGCTACTAGAGGAGCTTAGGAGAGGGGAGTGATTCACACATGGGTTATGTTGCCGGATTTCTCCTAGAAATGGAGAAAAAAGTAAATATCCATGTAAAGGCTTAGATCCTAAAAATGTATTGTAACTTGTTGCTGAATAATATATTGGTGAGTGTGGGATTTTTACTGAACAGGGTTTTCCCCACATAAATTTGTGTTTTCTCTTCTGTCTTATTCTTCTTGTTTCATGATTGTGTAGTGTTGAATTTGTATGTCGCAATGCTGCCGAAACTTTCTTATAACTATAAAGATCTATAAATTGCATCATTTTGATCTTTCCTTTAGGGTTTAATGTATGGGTAATCAAGTATATTTCTTATTTTATGGAAAAGTAGTATGTGTTTGTATCATCTTGTTGGAATCTGTTTTTTTTTAAAACATTGGATACTAAATGTGCATATGGGATCTCAGAGGTCTTTCTAGGATGCCCAAATTTCCCTTCACAATGAGGTAATATGAAGTCCATTGGAAAGAATAAGAGAACTCATGAATCTCTTTGTCAAGAAAACCCAAGTAACCACACTTTTGGTCACTGTGGATAGCAAGTATACCTTGATTCTTTTAATGAAGAAGAATATGGAGATTATTAAATATTGATTGTAATTTTGAATTTTCATTGTGTAATGACATTTTGAGACGACCATTTTTATTTTTGCAAATTATGAGGTATTTAAATATTCTATTTATTGGCACTATTAGTATATTTTTTCTTATAATTTATAATTTTGAACAATTATGTATGTACTCATGCCCAAGTAAAAAAAATGTTGTACCACTGTATGTGTTCCAATACTTGTACTCACACCTAAATGTGCACATTTCATGATTCATTACTATTCCCAAGATAACATCTCTAACAAGCTTTAGGAGTTCTTATCCTTAGAGAATCATGCCTTGCATATTTCATTAGCTCAATAGAGGCCATATTATAGTAGGTTAGTCTTTGGTCTAGTGAAGACTTTTCAGGTAAGGTGTAGACTGGATAACTATTGTCGTGTTTAAAATTTATTTATTTTCATTTGTACTCAATCTTGTTAAGGATATCTTTGGGAACACCCTCCCAAGCCTAGCTAGGCCCATAGTTTAGGAGAGGTTATCCTCTCTCAATGATTGGTCTATCATCACTCACTCTTTGTTGATGAGTTGATCTATCCATCCTTCAAGAATAGCATTTTTGTTGCCTTGAAGTTGATTAATCCCTCTAGGAATGTGAATAATGATTTCGAGGCCCAACATGTCCCATTTTATAATGACATAATGATAATCTTTTTAATGGCTGGATCTAAGATGACAAAAAAGGTTTTGGAATCCTTTCATGATGTACCCATGGGAGGACAGCTTGGATTTTCCAAGAAATATGTGCAATTTAGAGAGAGGTTTCCTTGGATGGGCCTTAAAGAAGGTGTACTCTAAGACATCAAGGAGTGGACAATTTGTCAATAGATAAGATAGAACATGTTTCTCTTGTGGGATTACTACAGCCATTACCTATTCCCAATCAATATAGGAAAAGTATATCGATGGACTTCATTACATGCCCTTCAAATGTAAATGGAATGATCGTATGTATGTTGTAGTCGATAGATTAACTAAATTGTACACTTATTTGTTATTCCCATTGGATTCAGGGCACACAATAAATGATTTATTTTTCAAAAAAATATTTATATTGGATGGATTACCTAGGAACATTCTTAGTGATAGGGATAGTAGATTCCTTAGCTTCTTTTGGTAGGAATTGTTTTGCTTGATTGACACCGAGCTTATTCCTAGTACTAGTTATCGCCTACAAACAGATGGACAAACACAATAGTCAATAAATGGGTTGATATATATTAAACAATCTATGACATAGATCAACAAGCACCATGAGTCAAGTGGTTGCACCTTGGAGAATATTGCTAAAATACCAACCATTGCATGTTCATTGATAAGGCTCCTTTTATGCCTTTGTATGGATACTCACATATTTGGTATTCACTAACATCAAGGTACCATTAGCTAGTGACTTGGTAGGGTATTGCAATGATATTTTAAGGTCCCTCGAGGATCACTTACAACAAGCTCAAAATCAACATAAGTTTTTATGTGGATTAACACAATTGTAATGACCCCTTTCTGAAATAAGATTTAATAATAAATAGTAAAATAGATATTAAATATTAAAATAAGTAAAAAAATATAATTTCAAATTAATTAAGTTTAATGAAAGGTCAAGGGATAGGTAAAGAATAGTTGTGACTCCCTCAACATAAGATATAAATGGGAGGAGAGTTCATTTGAAAGGGGATATGGAGGAAAGAAGAAAGAGGAGAGCATATGAATTAAAGAAGGATTGATAGAAGAAGAAAGGAATGGGAAGAAAATAAGGAAAGGACTCTTTCAAAGGGCATCAATGATAAAGGGTTGTAACTTTTTCAAAGGGTTTGTAATCATGAAGGGTTGTGACTCTTCGAAAGGGTCGTAATTATGAAAGGTTGTGACTTTTTCAAAGAGGGACAATTATGAAGGATTGTGACTATCTCAAAGGGAAGATATGATGAAGGGTCATGACTCTTTCGAAGGGTGGTAATTTTGAAAGGTTGTGACCATTGCAAAGGGTAGACATGATGAAGAGGTGTGTCTCTCCTCCACATTGGCAGATATAAAAAGGAGAAGATTTCATTTGAGGAGGACATCCAAGGGAGATCAAGTTGGGGAATAATATATTATTCTCAAAGGCAACAATGTAAATTGGTGACTCAATCCTTATGAAATATGGTGACTCAATCCTTATGAAATATGGTGACCCTTCCACAAATAAAGTATAAAGGAAGATTCATTCCAAACATTGAAAGGGATACATTGTGTTGTAAGTCGAGAGATAAATAAATAGTACTCAATCAGCAATTGGTACTCATTAAAGGGTAGATCAGAGTATAAGACATGAGTAGATCATTTAGCAATTAGACATGAACAGCAATGAAGAATCAAGGGTTAATCATACAGCAATTAATACATTTAGTAGTCTCTTGCATCAGAAAATATAATCATCAAAGATTATCTAAGCAATCAGCACAAAGAGTACACAAAAGAACTAAGATCGATTCATAGAGATTGATCAACATTTAAATCCAAGAAATTATCTTCAGATCAACAAGCTACGATTATATTGTATCGGCCATCTTCAACATTCTTTCTTCTTACAAGTAGTTGTGGTATAATTATATCTATGTGAACATGAATAATAGATGATGCTTAAATGTATGCTCATAGTAGAATATAGGACGTGCTTGATTGTCTGAAACCCACCTTGCAAGAGAGAGGGCCTGAGGTGTAAGAGAAGGGTGGTGAGGGGCTCATAAGAAGGTCATCCTAGTACGACCATTGCGGCCTAGGATAACCCCTCACAACCTACACCCAAGTCCACAAGATAGCAACTGTCTATAGGGAGATAAAACATGATTAGGAAAAGCAAGTACAAGCCACCAAGCAAGATGGCAATGGTAGACATCTACTATTAGGTTTGGTGTAGAAATGGCTTTGAGTAGACCCATCAAGTCTCTTCCCCCAATATGTTTGTAACCTAAGTATATAATGTGGTTTGACTAACCCTAATGATTAATTATACACACACAAACATATAAATACATGTATAATGCATATGTCAAAAGTCTATTAGTAAAACCCCATCATTATAGAAGGAAAGATGTGTAAGGGAAAGGGGAATCATGAGGATTGTCATCTAGGTAGGGACCTCGGGCGGATATCCATGTTACCTGCCACTAGGGCCAAGAGGGCCAAAGCTCCACTCTTGGGGTTAGATAGGACAATCAAGGAACCTCCATTACGATCTCTTTGACTCTATAATGATGGCTACTAAATCTTAGGAGATAAAGAATGGATAGGGAAAGTAGATACAAGCACCCCACTAAGTAGGGACCCCAGGCGGATGTCCATGTTGCCTGTCACAGGGCCAAGAGGGCCAAAGTTCCGCTCTTGGGCGTAGTGTGGGATAGCTTCAAGCAGACCTATTGTGCTTCTTTCCTAGTGTGTTGAAATGATGCCATAGATATTATATGAATATCATGTGATATGGACTAACCCTAATAATGGATATATATGTTTGTGTGTGTGTATGTTGCTTGTGTTATGATTGCAGGATTCAAATCCAGGATTACACTATATGAAGAGATATTTACTTGGTAAGATGTAATCCTAAACTTAATTTGTTGCAATTGTGATTTTAGTACAAAGTCCATAACACGGGATTCAAATCCAAGATTACACTATATGAAGGGATATTTACTTGGTAAGATGTAATCCTAACCTTAATTTGTTGTAATTGTGATTTTAGTACAAAGTCTAGGGCAAATTAGGAAGGGGGCCACATAGATTCACAACTATATTGAAAGGTCATTTGAGATTGGAGACATGGGTTTTTCATGGCTATAGCCTTAAGGATAGGAAAACCTCTATTGACATGAGGCTCTAAAACTCAAATTGTGCTTCTATGGACCCTAGAGAGTTATTAGAAGGGTTGGTGAAGTTGATTATGAGTTGGATTGGCAGAAAATGGTAGAAATCACAATGTTTTCCATGTGTCTTGCCTCAAAAGAGCACCTGGACAACACATCACAAATCTATAGAGTTACCACCATTAAATGATGAAAGAAAGCTCACTTTTCTGTCAAAAGCCATCAAAGATACAAAGGAGAATAAGCTTAAGGAACAAAAAAGTTACAAAATACTTGGTTTGCTTGAGGAACCCACCAGAAAAAAATGCTATATTAAAGGGAGTAGAGATTCTTAAGCATCCAACTTTGCATTGCTTGTTGACAAACAATTTAAGGGTGGACTTGTGATATCCCTTTTCGATCAATTAGCTCATGTGGGCCCGTTCTTATTTTGCCAAGAAGGACATAAAAATATTTATATAAAGGAACTATGGTTCAGTAGCAATAAAATAAAATTAAAATAAATAACATAGGGGTGCGGGTTTGCATAAAAGGTTGTTGTGACACCAAAGGCATTAGCAGCTTCTTTACAACAAATTCTATGACAAAAAATGACTGAAGAGTTAAACTCAACTTAAAAGACAAAGTAAGGAAATTTTTATGAAAGAATCAAATTAAAATTTAATTGTTATCATTGAGAGGGACAATGAGACCTTTCGATGCTATAAATTGGGGTGCTTCTTGGTATTTGAGAACCTATTAATTTATTCAGTCTTTTCTTTCATAGTTCTAGCCTTGTGTTTAGCTATGGATTTGAGAATGAAAACAGTTGGATTCTAGAGATGAAAGGACAAAACCCATCTGGTTTCCTAGAGTTTGAAGGATGAAAATACTTTGATTTTCCGAGGGCAATCTCACAAAAATGTTGTATTTGTACTTCAAAGTTTTGTCTCTACACACACACACACATACGCACATGTGTGTGTACTTGGTCATTAGAAAGTGGTAAAAGTTTTATAATAAAATTTGGTGAGGATACTACAGCACACATGTATTTGTTCAAGCAAACTTGGAAATGCTGACTGATCTAAGAATGGATTCAAGGCGGGTTTTTTCTTTTATGAGTGAAGCCGCCATTAAAAAAGACATCAGCAACCTCAAGACCAAAACAACATTCATTTTAGCCTCTACGAGGATAACACTTTGTTCTAACGATTGGCAGCTTTGGGATCTCCTCAAGAGGAACTATAGGCACATATTTTTGTGTGTTTGTTCTATAAGATGGAGTATCCACCTTTAGATTATGCACAGAAACGCTCACGGGTGAGGTATGGCTGTCTTAAATGCTCCAAAACATGTCATTTTTCACCTTGCTCTTCTGCATTTGATTTGTTATGTTCATTGTGGATGACAAGAGCTATATTGTATACCACCCACATTTATGCACTAGAGAGGATCTATTATGAGGTTGTCAAAATTGAACTCTCACCTCTTTTTTTTTAAAGAAATGGGAGGAAGAACTGGAGGAGAAAAGAAGTTTAGGAGAGAAATGAAACATACATTGCTTGCGGGTTTTCAACATTAAAAATAAAATCACACACAAAAATTTGAACAGCAGTAAATTGACTCCATGAGATCAAAATGTTAATAGGTCCATGAAAGTGCAGTTTGACAACGTCCCTGTTGTCATGGATGCAGAGTTTTTGAATGCCCAAACAATTTACTAAATTTTCAAAGTGTGGTGGTAAAAAAAATTCATCTCTATTATTTGAAGGAAAAACAACATGAGTATTGTTTCTGAACACTTTGATCAAGCAGCAAGACTCAAGAGCCTTGGAACTCTATTCTGGTTGTGTAATCCAATAGTCCATTTTTTAAAAAGCACAGATATCATAGATGACCTGCATGTTTGGAGTACTTAAGTGAAGGATTTGTATGGTGTAGAGTGGTTATGTAATAGATCAGAATTTAATGAGTTGAACACATGCATGTTACTTTTTCACTTTTTCTGAGAGAATTTTGTTAGGATGTGAGAATTAGGCAACTCTTAATTGGAACCCCTTCCTTGGCCGCATCAGTATGGTCCTTTGTTAACCATGAAATCCCATGAAAATTGAATTTACGGATGCATGGCACCTATAATTTCTCTACCATTTTAGTACTTAACCTACATTTCTGGATAAACCACTCTCAAAAAATATTTTGCATAGATAACCTACCTGGGCACTTGAATCAGACCTTGAAGATACCTTAGTCTTCTCCAACAAGCTTCTGTACTGTAAATTGTTTCCCTTTACATGAGTCCTTTATATCAGTAAGCTCTTTCCAGCTTAAGCTTCAATTTTGTCCACTTGGGGAACTTCTTGAGCCATTATTGAGCTAAGGGTAGTTTTGAGTTTTATTTATTGCATTTGAAATATGACACTTTAATGGTCTTCAACAGTCATTGTTGACTGTCCTCTATCTCTATACGTGAAACCAAATCCTCCCCATCTTCATATAATCCTCCTTGTACTCGGTGCACTAGTAACACTGCTGGTCTCCACTTTCTCCTTTTGTTGAGTCAGCTTTTAAAGCATATTAGTATGGTTTAAATATTGAATGCAACTTCACCAAAAGTCAACTCATCCCAGGGATGGAAATGCACACTGTTAATAAACTTAAATGCTACTTCTTCATCTTCTTAAAGATTTGTCTGGATTTAAAGCCTAAAAAGTTATAATCCCCTTTATCTCCAATTCTGGAATTTGGTAATTGGAAGGAAAACACAGTTCTTTCATATGTACCAAAATCTTATTCTATTTTGGTTATCTTCTTCTCCCGCACTGAAATGTTATCCCAACAAGGGCAGCATAATGTTTTAATTTTGCTACTGAAAGCTTCGTACTCCAAGGGTCATCCTCCTCAATATTCGCCATTTCAAACTACCTCTCTCCAACTCTGCTGCCAAAATGCTGAAGACAACAAGCCAAAAGTAATTTTACAGTAACTATGAACAAACCCTGAACTGCATATCCCCAAAACTACCAATATTCTCTTAAAATTTCAGGAACCAATAGAAAAATAGTTCAAGATTTTATTCTTCTTTAGATTTTGAAACCTCTGCTTAACCTCTCCACAGGTTCTGCAAAGCCTGCTTTAGTTCCTCTATGTTCTGTATCATGACGCTTCAGACTGCAAAATACTTCAAGAGCTTCTAGTCCCAATAAATTTTGAAGAATATTCATTCCATGACCCTCGTACCCCCATCCATCATTCCCATGTGAGACATTTTCCATGCTCTATCCTTTTCTCCAGTATAAAAATCCCAAACGGACTTTTTACTTCCCCTTCTCAGAGCTTTCTGTTACTCAGATACCAACTGATATAGCCCATTCGTTGCTATCCTTTTCCTTCCTACTCAATCCAACATCCGCAAACTAATGTATCCAACAACACCACCCACCTCAAAGTCAGAAAACCAATGTATCCGACAACAAAAGCCAGCCTCAAAGTCAACACGGTAATGCATCCAAAAATATAAGAGATACTACAATAAACGAAGAAAAAGTTACAGGAAATTGAATTTTAAAATAAGTGCCATGAACAACAAGCTCGGCTAATTTATTCATCGATAACAGAAGAAATATCAATAAGGAAGATGGACTTATCATTCACCGCCTTTAAAAGCATAGTTTCATTCTCCTCTGCTAATTTATATTGTACTCTATATTAAAATTAAATTATAAGTGTCTGGGGTATTTGGTCTAGTGGCAGATAAATGGAAGATCACTGCCAATATGGCAGGTTTCGGTCATAGGGCTACCTGTAGGCTGTAACTCCCAGGAATGACAACCAATTTTTAGAAAGCTCCACTTTTACTGCTGTGTGCAGGCTGTGACTAGAAAGAACAACACCTAATCCTTTGAATGTTCTGACTTTTACTGCCACCTGCAGGATGTGATTTCTGTGAATGACAACACTGGATACTGCAAGATGCAGACTGAGTCTCATAAGAATGGCACCCAAACCTTGGGAACGCCCTATGACTTCTAAGAATAACACTGGATCCTAGGTGCTACTACCTGCAGACTGTAACTCCCTGATCCTCTTAGAGTTGTGGACTGTTACTGTTATACACAAGCTGCTATATTTGAAGAACGCTAAAACCTGATAATGTTCCAGTCTTAGGACTAGGCGCAGGCTGTAACCCCCATGAATGACGGCTATCCTGTGTTTCCAGCCTTTTGACACCCCTTCCAAGAAAATCCATATTTACTTATTACAACAAATTAAATTGCAATTACACTCTTGAAAAAAGATAACTATCAATCCATTATGCGAATTTTGGGTTTGCCCAAAAAGTATGATTACATCGTTTTTTCCCCAGTTGCTAAAATATTATCAACTATTAACTCAAATCTGTACATAGAAGCACAAGAATAACTAAGCAGACGAGTAGCATGATCGAAAACGAATAAATAATTCGAAATTAATAACAATTTTTTCCATAGACCATTATAACCAATATTTGATTGATAAAGCCTTAAAAGCTCTTAAATGAAATATTTTCTTTTACCAGGTAGGCGTCGCTAATAATGGCTCCGAGAATTGGAGTGCCATAGCACGCCATGGTGAAGAGATGAAGCATTTCTGTCGCCTTCAGCTCAGAGAGGCCCAGACGATCTGCGAGATACAAGGCCAGAATTGCCTTGAGGCCATAGAAGGAGAATCTCTCACAGAATTCATTCCAGAATATGAATTTAATGGAAGGTGGGAACAGCTTCCAATCTCTGAAGGCTCCAATTGGAGTCTCTGTTGCTTCTAAAAGTGGTGTTTCTGTGGGATTGTTCTTGATGTTCGCCATAGCTTGCTGCAACTTTCCTTAACAGCAAGAAAGACATAATCGTAAAGGGTAGAGACTCCAAATTATTGGGAAATGTGAAAGAGACATCTTTTTTGTCTATGCCTGATATAATCGAGCCTACCTTCTCCGGAGGCAGCAAGTCTCTTCACTGCGTATTATTGCAATTTTTTTAAAATTTATAGTGGTCAACCTAGTTAAATAAAATATAGCGGGTGATTATGGTTATAGATACATTTATATAATTTCATTAAATAAAATATAGCGTGTAACTATGGTGATAGATGCATTTATATAATTTCAATATTATAATTAATAATATCTTTATTTTTTCTTGGGAACCACAATTTTTTTTAAGTGTTGGAACGAGGATAGTAATATTGAGTGCAAACTAAATTCTTATTTAGCTGCTATTTGTGAGAGATTTGCTCCTTGAAAATATATTTTCTTACCTAAAAATTGTCAACCTCTTTGTTCGTGGTGTGGTTTTAATTTTTCGTAAAAACCACTTTGACTTTCTTTCTTACTTTGACAAGTTACATTTTTTGTCCATTCTTATCCCTATTTTTTCTTCAAACCACAATTTTTTTAGTATTGGAATGAGGATAGTAATATTGAGTGCAAACTAAATTCTTTTTTAGCTGATAGGCTATTTGTGAGAGATTTGCTCTTTGAAAATGTATTTTCCTACCTAAAAATTGTCAACCTCTTTGTTGTGGTTTTAATTTTTCACCAAAACTACTTTGGCTTTCTTTCTTACTTTGACAAGTTACCTTTTTTGTCCATTCTTATTCCTATTTTTTCTTGGGAACCACAATTTTTTTTAGTATTGGAATGAGGATAGTAATATTGAGTGCAAACTAAATTCTTATTTAGCTGATAGGCTATTTGTGAAAGATTTGCTCCTTGAAAATGTATTTTCCTACCTAAAAATTGTCAACCTCTTTGTTGTGGTTTTAATTTTTCGCCAAAACTACTTTGGCTTTCTTTCTTACTTTGACAAGTTACCTTTTTTGTCCATTTTTATTCCTATTTTTTCTTGGGAACCACAATTTTTTTTAGTATTGGAATGAGGATAGTAATATTGAGTGCAAACTAAATTCTTATTTCGCTGATAGACTATTTGTGAAAGATTTGCTCTTTGAAAATGTATTTTCCTACCTAAAAATTGTCAACCTCTTTGCTGGTTTTAATTTTTCAAGAAAACCACTTTGGCTTTCTTTCTTACTTTGACAAGTTACCTTTTTTGTCCATTCTTATTCCTATTTTTTCTTGGGAACCACAATTTTTTTTAGTATTGAAATGAGGATAGTAATATTGAGTGCACAACCCCAGAGAGCATAGTGAAAGGTGAATATCTAGGTTTTTATCATGGTTTTAGTTCTTCCATCTGATTTTGTATCAATTTTATTTTCTATTAAAGACTTTTTCATGATCTATTTTTAAAAATCTATTTTTTCTAAAGATTTTTTTTCTATTGATCAAAGCTACACATAATCTTATGAGGACAATGTCAAAATACAGAAAATAATTTACAAATTTCATTTCATTGTGATTTATGCAGATTTTTAAATTGATTTCATTTTTTGTTTGTTGTTTGAGACGCAATTGATCTTCTTTTCTAGGTCGACATTTCAAGTACATTTAAATCTTACACATAAACCTCAAAACCGTTTGTTCCTGCCAAGTTCATATTTGCAAACTATTTTAGAGTCTCCATTCTCAATAATGTCTGGCGCACCGAATAGCCCTCATTGTTTCCTCATTTGTATTTGTCAAGGTCAACAATGCATTCTTTATATTGCATTACTTTGGGGCATTATAATCTTGATGAATAGCTCTTAAATTGTTTCCTTGTTTTCTATGTACATTTACTGGAGCAATCGACCGCTTTTGTTTTCATGATATATAACTTTGATACAATTTAGTGAGCATTTAGGTTTTATTTAACAATTTGTTTACTGATTTTAGCATTAATAACATTTCATAAAACGTATAGTGGTTTTTGTTGGTTAATCATATTTACAGAGTATTTATGAGTTTTTGTAGGGAATTCAATTTTTGAAGAAATTTAATTTATTGTAATAATATTAAAATTTTATATGTGATTTATATTATATAAAAAGGAATATTTGAATTCTAATTATTGAAATATTAAAATTTAATGTTTCTTAAATATAAATGATTTGAAATAAAAAAAGGAAAAAATAGAATAAAAAGTTTGTGAGAAAAAATAGAATAGAAAGTTTGTAAATTTTATTATTTACAGGTAAATAAAAGAAAAGAGAATTTATGAAAAAAGAATTTATTTTCATGTCAAAATATTTTAAAAAATAGAATAGAAAGTTTATTGATTGTTTAATTATTTAATTAGATTGAAAAAATGAGGAAAAATAATATAAGGTTTCTTAAAAACAAACATAAACTAGCAGTCGCATGCTTTTCTCATGATGTTTATCTTTTAAAAAAGGCAAAACAATATGAAACTGAGTAATAGCCATTGAAAATAAGACAATTTTATTTAAATTAAATATATAATAATTATAAAGATGTTTATTATTATATTAAAATAGTTAATTAGAAAGAAAAATATTATTTTTAAATAATTTTTATAAATAGAAGTAATTGAATATTTTGTATTATATATATTAAAAAAGTAATATCTAAAAAAAATATAATGAAAAGAGGAAAGTTATTGCAATCAAATGGAAAAGATAAAATAAAAGAAATATTAAAAACAATGTAACTTACTATTTCAAATCATTTTTTGCTAATTTCCAACTAAACAAGGCTACAAAGCAGCCAAGTTCCTACCACAATAATTACATATGTTTTTTATTATAAAATAGCATAGAATTAAATTTAATGACTATAAATAATTTCTTTACAAATTATTATATGTCAAAAATGTTAAGATAATACAATTATAAATATTGAAATATATTGTTCTTTTTTTTATGTTTTATATTTTTAATATGTCTATTCCATTTACAGTATAATAATTGTTAAGTAAATTAAAAAATTATATCATGATATTTAATTATGTACATTTATGTCTAAAAAATAATAATTGAAATATTCATTTCCATGAGTATCTATATAAATATAAATCTATTAAAAATTATTAATTTATAATTTATTAAAAAATTACAATTATTTATTTATATATATTTTTTTAAAAATAATAATAATAATATTTATTCCTTATAATATATTATAAAATATTATTATAATATTAATATATCATAACAATATTTTTTTAAAAAGTGTTAAATATATAATTAAAGGTTCAAAGAAGGGGCAAATATTTCTTTAAAAATGGCTCATATCGGTAATATAAAAATCTAAATTTAAATTGTGAGCTATAGAAAGGGACAAATATTTCTAAAAAAAGGGCTCTTATCGCTCCAAGTTTTTAACCAATCAAAATATAGAAAAATAATTTCCAAAATATGTTTTGTTAAAAAACTTGCATGTATACTTTAGTTATATAAATATTTCTTAGAATAAGAAAAACATATGACATCTAATTGGTTGAAATAGATTAGTTTAATCAATAGTTAAATTATGTCGATGCCTATAGTTAGCAAAGCTCCCACATAAAGCCAATGGCTTAAAAATTATTTCTAATAAAAAATTACTTTTAAATTTAGATTTTAGTAAGTTATTATAATATTTTTCTTTTGTTTAGTAAATTTTATAATATTTAAAAAATTATTTTTTATAAAATTAACTTCCACAAAGTTTCATTGCAAATAAGAAGGTGGTACAAGCCACTCTATGTATCTTGGAGTGTTATATGTACTACATGTAATTTAGAGATGTTTTTGGTTTTTTCAAATTTAGGTTGAATCTTATGAACTGAAAAAAAAAATTGTAATAATTTGTTTAAAGTATTTTCATTCTTTTTAATTTTATTTAATCATTCATTTGGTGGTAGAAATTTGAACATAAATTTGAATTGATAGTTGTACATGTGGAATATGAAGATGAAAATTGTATAAATAGGTTAAAATGTTGTGTCTCATAAAATAAAAATTCCTATCGACTAACCCTTGCATGCACAAAATAAAAATTCTTGTAGACTAACAGTTGCATGCCAAAAGCATCTATTATAAATACATTTAATTTTTGAAGAATTATTACACTTATTTGTTGTGGGAGATAGATCTATTTGGTGGGGATTGTGCTATAATGGCAAACCTCTGGCACTCACTTAGAGTTACTCTACAAAATTATGGAACTAGAAAGGGATCTCTATGTTAAAGGACATCTTGGAGGATGGGAAATTAGGGTCGTGGAATTTTATTAGAACTAAATTTAATATCCCTGTTTCTCAAAAGAAAACATATACTCTCATTAAGAAAGCAATTAATGGGAA
Organism: Chamaecyparis obtusa; assembly: GCA_027943335.1. Classification (NCBI taxonomy): domain Eukaryota; kingdom Viridiplantae; phylum Streptophyta; class Pinopsida; order Cupressales; family Cupressaceae; genus Chamaecyparis; species Chamaecyparis obtusa. Next base: position 865,470 of record BSBK01000770.1, on the reverse strand, counting down.
TATTAAAGGAGACGTTATCAATACGGCAACATTTCTTAATAAGAGTAAATGGATAGATGGGACTTTGCTTCCAGAGTCTACTACTAAGCAATTGTATCATAACATGAAGAAAGATTCCTCTCTTATCACACGTGTGGCACAATGTTGGGGACAAATTAACCCTTTTTCTAATTGGTTGTTTTTCTTTGATTATTTTTGGAAAGGCCAAGCTGAACCTAAAAAGATCTGTTTTAAGTGGCTTCTCCTTATCAAAAAGCTTGGTGTTGGCCCTGTTTTGTCCTCTATTGGTCCTACTCATGTCTTGTGTAGTCTTTGTAATTCTATTGAAACTTTTGAACACTTATTCTTTGAATGTCTTTATGCTCGTAAGATTTAGTCTATTTTTCTTAGTTCACCTTGTTTGAGGAGTAATAATTTTGTCATTTCTTGGAGTGAAATCCTTGCTAGTTATGTTGAAATGTTTGATTCTAGACTTAATAGACTTTGGTTTACATTGACAATTGAAGTTTTGTGGACTCTTTGGAAGGATAGGAACAAAGAAGTTTTTTAGATGGAGAAAAGGAAGCCTACTGAGTTTAATCTTAAACTAACGCACTTTAACATTATGTCACAGGTATCATTGATGCTTAATATCACAAAGAGTGAGTTCATGAAGCTGGTGCAGGAGGGTAGTATTCTAGTAAGCAAAGATAAAGTGCAGGTAGCACACTATGTTGTTGAATATCAAATTTTCCTTGCCCCCACTAAGGTAGCGGACTTGAACAATCTTCTTCAAAACTGCCATGTAGATTCCAGAATCTAAGTGGACACTGTTGCTACCACCAATTTGTAGGGAACACTGTTAGGATGGGACACAAACATCAATCTTGAATAGGAAAATGATCAAAGTGCTCAAAATGAAATTACAGGGGTACCAAGGGACACAGCCAGTCACTCTGACGGCTGGGAATAGTTAGCAATTATAAGTTTTAAGCACCTCTCTTTTTGTAAAGTCATATGAGTATATTTTCTAGATGTAGTTAGCTCTATAAGTTGTTTATTTCACTCCCCCAATTTTGTAACTGTATATGTTATGGGGGTTGTGAATAGTAATCTCTTTTTCAGACTCTGAACCATGATGTTATACTTGTAAATTTTGATAAACTATCTTAATAGAAAAAGATTTATTACACTTGTATTTTGGTGTTCTCCATTTGAAGTAAAACTAGCTAATATATACTCTATATTTAAAATACGTCGAGATGTATCAAGGCGTTTAATTTTTTCATCATTCACCTTTAATAAAAATTAAAGCTGAAAAAATTAAATGCTTCGATACATCTCGACGTATTTTAAATATAGAGTATATATTCGCAACGTGCGTAAAACATCGAATAAATTAATCTAATTAGGATGACAATTAGGGTTTTATTCAAGGTTAACAGTTATATATAATGGTTAGGGTTAGCATTAGGGTTAGGATTTGGTTTGGAATTTTTTTTATGATTAGGTTAAGGTTTAATGTTAAGGTTGGGTTTATGGTCATGGTTAGGGTTTAATATCAGTGTGAGAATTATGTTAGGATCAAGGGTAGAATTAGGATTAGGATTAGGGTTTAGTGTTAAGATTTAGTGTTATATGTTGAGTATGTTAATACAATAAGATTAGATAGAGTATATGTTGGGTATGTCAATGACACTAATTCATACTCTATGGTAAGGGTTTTAGAGTACAGGTGAGGGTTTACATCATGGTTAGAGTTTGGGTTAGTGATAAAGTTAGGTTTAGCATCATTCTTAGGTTAGAGAAATAATTAGGGTTATGGTTTAGTGTTAGGGTTAGGGTTAATATTTAGGTTATGGATACATTGGGGATTAGGATTAGGGTTTAGGATTGAGGTTATGGTTTACATCATGGTTAAGGTTTAGGTTAGTTGTATAGTTAGGTTAGCATTTAGGATTAGGGTTTATATTTTACAGTTACAGTTAGGATTATTTAGGGTTAGTTACATTTATGAATAGAGTTTAACATTTAGGATGTAGGGTTATGGTTATGGTTAGGATTAGGGTTTATCATTAAATATTAGGATTTATCATTTATATTAGGGTTTATCATTTATGATAAGTTTTAGCATTTATGATTATGGTTTAGGATTATTCTTTAAAAATTAGGATTGCGATTAGTGTTTAGTATTTAGGAATATGGGTTAGCATTAAGGATTAGGATTTAACATTTATTATTAGGGCTAGGGTTTAGGATTATGGTTAATATTGTAGTAATGAGTAGGATTTACATCATGGTTTTGATTAGAATTAGGATTAGGGTTATAATTATGGTTAAATAGTTAATCCTAAATGTTACTCTAAATCCTAAGTCTAATACTTGAACCCTAGCCCTAACCATAATAATAACCATGATGTAAAGTAACCCTAATCCTAACCATAACCCTAAATCCTAAATGCTAAATCCTAATCCTTAATACTAACCCATATTCCTAAGTACTAAACCCTAATGCTTATTGTTAAAAACTAATCCTAAGTGCTAAACTCTAATCTTAAATGATCATCCCTAAATCCTAAATCTTAACCTAAACCATAATCCCAAATGTTAAACCCTATGATCATAAATGTTAAACCCTAAATCCTAGCCCTAATACAAATCCTAACCCTAACCATAACACTAATAATGATGTAAATGGATATCCTAACCCTAACCATAATTATAATCCTTAATCATAAATTTTAAACCTTGATCCTAAATGCTAAATCTTAATTGATAAACAATAATCCAAAATGTTAAACTTAAATCAAGGTTTAACATTTAAGATTAGGGTTTAGCATATAGGATTAGGATTAGAGTTTAGCATTTAGGATGAGGGTTTAGCATTTACAATTAGGGTTAGATTATGGTTTAGCATTTACAATAGGGTTTAGTATTTATAATTAGAGTTTAATATTTATAATTAAGGTTTAGGTTAGGATTTAGGGTTTAGTATTTTAGATTTCACTTTAGCATTTAGTATTATTGTTTAACATTTAGAATAAGGGTTTAACATTTAGGATTAAGGGTTATGATCAGGATTAGGGTTAGGGTATGTGTTTATATAATTATTAGTGTTATGCTTAGGGTTAGGGTTTGTATTAGGGCTAGAATTTAAAATTAGAGTTTAGCATTTAGGATTAGGGTTTAGATTTTATAGTTACAGTTAGGATTATGGCTTAGCATTTACAATCAGGGTTTAGCATTTACAATTAGGGATTTTCATTTAAGATTGCGGTCTTGGTTAGGATTTAGGATTTAGGGTTATGCGTTTAGGATTAGGGTTTAGTAATAAGATTAGGATTGGGGTTAAGCATTTATGAATAGGGTTTAACATTTAGGATTAGGGTTTATCAATTAATATTAGGGTTTATCATTTATGATTAGGGTTTAGCATTTAGGATTATAGTTTAGGATTAGTCTTTAACAATTAGGATTACAATTAGTGTTTAGTATTTAGGAATATGGGTTAGCATTAGGATTAGGATTTATGATTATGATTATTGTTAATCTCAAGTAACTTCTAGATTCATATAGCCTATTATTATATAACTTTTTTATGCCTCTCTCTCTATCTCTCTCTCTATTTACAATATGAATCTTATTTTTATTTTAAAATGTCCAATACCTTTATATTAAATATATCATTAATATTAGTTAATTAGATATTAGTAGAAACTGACATATTTTAATTGGAGAGAGTATGATTTTAGTTGTGAAATTAGAGAAATATAAATTAATCTAGATATATATAAGAAACATTTCTATTATATTTTCCATTTTGGAAGAAAATCAAATCATTCGAAACATAAACTAATTTTATTTTTTAAATTTTTAAATGAATTAACAATTATTTTTAGAAAAATCTAAAAATGTATGGAATCTTTATAAAAAATGTGTAGATATATAAATCTTTCTAATCTTTTTCTAAATTTATAAGCAACAATTGAGATATAAATTTTATTTTTTTGTTAAATTTCTAAATGAATGTTTTAGAATAACTTTTAAAAATAAAATCTAAAAAGAAATAGAATATTTCTATATTTTTCTAGATATACAAACAAAAATTTTATTCTTCTTCTTTTTCATATAAAATATTTCAAATTCTAAAATTAAAATAAATTATATTCTATTCAATAGAATTAAAATCTAGATTTTAATAGAATCTTTCTATATTTTTCTAGATATTTAATAAACATTTCTATTTTAGTTTCTTCTTTTATGCAAATCATTCCAAATTTTATAATTAAACTAAAATTCATTTCCAACTTTTTAATATTGTTTATATAAAAAAGATAGATTTGAATAAAATATTTCTATATTTTTGTAGATATTTTATAAACATTTATATTTTGCTTTTTGCAAATCATTCTAAATTCTATAATTAAATTAAATTTTATTTCCCATTTTTAATACTGTTTATATAAAAAAGCTATGTTTTATATCTATAACTCAAATCTAAATATATATAAAATCTTTCTAAATTTTTTCTACATCTTCTATTTTATTATATTTTTCATTTTGCATGAGAATAATTTCATAATAAATGTTGTCATTTATTATGCCTATTATATATTATCTACCTATTAGAAAAACTTTCCATCAAAATATCAATATTTCCTTAAATATCTACCGTAATTAAATTAAACTTAAAATATTAAATATATATATTTTAAATAGTTTAAAATATTTTCAAATTTATGAATGAAAACAAAAGCGGTAATAACATTTTAAACTCAAAAAGTCACCACCCCATCAAAAACCACACTTCCCATTTTATTTGGCTAATATATATAGAGTAGTTTTGAAGCCCCCATTCATGCCAAGGGTGAGGAATGTTGGAAAAGGTTGTGATATGCAGCTTCAGATTTGCCCATTACACTTATTCAAAATTTCTAAAACCTGTTCAATCAAATTGATTTTGTGCAAGTCCAGCCTCTACACCAAGTTGTATATTAATTTAATTTTATTATGGTTTTTAATTGTATTTTTATTTGTTTTTAGAATGTAAATAAAATAGTCAATTTTATTTATTGTTAATGTTGTGGATTAGATTGAGATTTTTTAAAATAATTTAGATTTGCATCATAAATATTATAAATAAAATGACTTTTTTCCTTTAAAATCTTACTTACAAAATATAGATTAAATGTAATAAAAAAATATAATATTAAATTATTAATATTTTTAAGATTTAAAATTATTAAATTCAATTGTATAATTTTAAAGTTCAACTAAATTAAATTTATATAAACAATTTTTATAAAAAATGAAATAAATAGTTATTATTATAAATAAACATAAAATTAAAATAAAATTAAAAGTTTTATTCATTAAAATTAAAATAAATTACACATTCAAATATATTATCTATTTTCAAAATAAGATGAAATTCTAAATTATTAAAAAATATAACTACTAATTTTGAATCTAATTTTTTTTAGATAATTTAGTTTTAAACTATAAATTTAATTTTCAGAAAGTATAATATTATAAAAATTCTCCAAAAAGAAAAGTCTTTGAATTATTTTAAATTATAAAAGTAATTTCCATATATCTGTTTATCATTTGAACCTCACCCTACCCGCCCATTTCTGCATACATGTTTATGGGGCGGCTATCCTCCCGATAGAAGGCACCAGAAACCAAAAAAAAAAAAAATTAGATTTGTAAAATGCAGAGTTTTTTTCTAAAATTTTTTTGTTGTTTTCTATTCATAACAACCAGATCATGAAGAACAGATGCTGAAATTTTTACAAAAATCTGTTGTGTTTTCGGATTTTTCAAATTTAGTCAATAGTGCATTCTATCTGAAAGATAGAGCGTCCCACATTCATTACTAGAACATTTTGATAAAAATCCTCTCCACCCTTTCACTATGGTTTGATGGATGATAATACCTTCTTCCAAAGCTCCCATTTTGGCTGTTACTGCCAGTTGTAAAGCTTTTTCAACGCTCCCATTTTCTGTATATCCTGCAATCAGTATTCTAGGCAATAACATATCTTTGAGACATTTTGTCAAACAGATGGCGTGCATTTTCCTTGTCTTCACATTTTGCACACACGTCTATAAAGGCATTTCCAACTGCAATAAACCAGATGGATATCCATACCCTGTTCCAAAGCTTCCATTTTGGCCTAAGCGAGAAGGATGCTGGCAAACATTGTCGCATTTGGTTTTACACATACTAATTGCAATCGCTTGAAAGTTTCTGAAACCTTGTCAGCAACTCCAATTTGTCAATAGCCTGCAATCATGGAAAATATGAAACCACAATCCTTTCAGGCATTTTGTCAAACAGTTCACTAGCCTTTACTATGCTTCCACATTTTGCTTACATGTTTAGCATGAAAGTTGAAACGGCATCTAACAAAATTCCTCTCTCAGAAGTCTCGCAGAGGGTTAAGATTCAAAGCAATCAGAAACCAAAAAAAGATGGAGCATGACGCCGATCCGGAGCAGTTCAGACAGAGAGGGAAATGGGTTTAAACAAATGAAATCCGAATCACATTTCAATTTTACGAATGTGATGGCTTTTTAAAATTTTTAATTATATATATATATATATATATATATATATATATATATATATATATATATATATATATATATATATATATATATATATATATATATATATATATATATATATATATATATATATATATATATATATATATATATATATATATATATATATATATATATATATATATATATATATATATATATATAATGTTTAGTTGGTATTATAATTTATATTACTAGTGTTTGTGTTGATGTTTTGTAGTTTCAGTCGAATAAACACTATGAATCAATACTAGTGAAAATATGTATATATATATTTTGTGTGTGTGTGTGTTTGTGTGTGTAATTGTCATTATATTAATTACATATTAATGAGTAGACATGTCTCATGAAGGGACGTGTCTCTTCTTGGCTCATTCTCAATATAAATGCAAGAGATTGTTGCATTTGGAAAACACATACAATGAGATAGTGCTATTATATTTGCAATGATCCTAAAACCTTAACATGGTATCAAAGCCAAGTTGCAAATGTAAGAGAGTAGTTTATTAATAGTGAATGTGTGACTATCTTAGAAAATACAGTCTCGGTACGAGGACCATATCTCACAAATGCACCATTGAATTTTACTAAATTTTGGATATGTTTGTGAAAGCCAAATTTAGAAGAATCTCACCGAAGCGATTGGAAAGAAAACGTCTGGTTCAAAAGTTATGACCAAACGTGTATGGTTCTATGCAAAAATTTGTAAAAGAGTGAGGTTCCTTCTTTAAAAGCCTAACTGCTTGAAGGGAGATCTAATAAGATTGAAGGTTGTGATAGTGCATAGAACCTTTCGATATTAGGTCATGTTAAGAATTATGGTAATGTTTGAGAACGATGTTGTCATTCTATAAATTGCATGATATTTTCTATATGGGCTCACCTTACATAATGAAATACTTGAAATTTATAAAAGATAAGTATTTCATGTTTTATTAATGCACATAATTTTTGAGTTTGTAATTCATGCTATACTATTGGTTAGTAAAATCTTGTATACTTCTATCATTGGTATTTATGATCAAGATAGTTTAGTGAGCTATTTGTAATCTCTCTCTAACATACCTTTAGGACAGAAGCACAAGCTAATTGCATTCAAGGGAAAAAGAACTTGGTGCTTGCAAACGAATTGATGATTGAGACTAGATGCAAAGGGAGTCTGACATTTCAAAAGAGGTCAAGAAGTTGATAAACTTGAGCTTCAAAAGGAGCATATGGTTCAGTCAATTTGTGACAATTTTGATCATGTTGATTGAGAGGGAGTTCACTATTGATGGTGAAACACTTCTGAGGTAAACTTGATATAATTTATTATTATACTAATGAATCACGAATGTTTTTAATGGGCCTTCCCCCTATGTAAATCATGAGGAAGTGATGACTTCCAAATGATTATCACTTGTATTTGCAGAAGTTATTGGAAGGTGACGATCTTACAATAATTTAAATCATGATATACATTATTTATAATGTTGAAATAGATCATGATGAATTAATGCAACAACTAAGTGGTAGATGTCATTAAGTTGATAGTCTATGAGTTGTTTGCATAAATATATCTTATAAAGCAACAACTAAGTGTTAGATGTCATTAAATTGGTGGTCTATAAGTTGCTTGTATAGATACATCTTGTAAAGCAACAACTAAGTGTTAGATGTCATTCAATTGACGGTCTATAAGTTGTTTGCATAGATATATCTTGTAAATCAACAACTAAGTGTTAGATGTCATTGATGGTCTATGAGTTGTTTGTATAGATATATGATAGGTATTTGGTGAATATCATGTGTTGATATTCTGCAGGCTAGTACCTTATTGAGTACTTGGTGAATATCATATGTTGATATTTTGATAGGCCAATACTCAAAGTATTTGGTGAATGTCATGTGTTGACATTCTGATAGGCCAATACTCATGATATCAAATGGATAGAATCGCTGATGGAGGCAATCCACCTGAGAACTTGTGGATAGAATTGCCGATGGAGGCAATCCACGGAGAACTTGTGGATAGAATCGCCGATGGAGGCAATCCACATATTGATACTATGTTTCTATTGACTACATCTTGAGGATGATGTCTTTATTTCTTACATCATATGATTGATGTTGTCAAGTGTCTTAAGTGTTGACATTGGATTGATTTATCCTCCCTAGCTAAGAGGGAGTGTTGATATTTTGTAGCTTCAGTCGAATAAACACTATGAGTCAATACTAGTGAAGATATATATATATATATATATATGTGTGTGTGTGTGTGTGTGTACATATATATATATATATATGTACATATATATATATATATATATATATGTACATATATATATATATATATGTACATATATATATATATATATATATATGTACATATATATATATATATATGTACATATATATATATATATATATGTACATATATATATATATATATGTACATATATATATATATATATGTACATATATATATATATATATGTACATATATATATATATATGTACATATATATATATATATATATATATATATATATGTACATATATATATATATATATACATATATATATATATACATATATATATATATACATATATATATATATATATATATATATATATATATATATATATATATATATATATATATATATTATTAAATTGTCATTATATTAATTACATATTATTGAATAGACATGTCTCATGAAGGGACATGTCTTTTCTTGGCTTATTCTCAATATAAATGCAAGAGATTGTTGCATTTGGAAAACACATACAATGAGATAGTGCTATTACATTTGCAATGATCCTAAAACCTTAACAGTTTGTACTTAAAGGTGCAAGGGTTGTTCATAGGAAATGATATATAAACTAATATATTAGAGAAAACAATTGATATATGGATAGAAGATACATTAATTTAATTTAAAAATATTTTATGTATAAAATAGTATTTGTTATACAATTTTGAAATACATAAACAATTGTTTTAAAAAATCTATTGACCATGAAATAAAAGAGTTTTTATGTATTTGAAAAAGGAGTTTTTGAGGGCCAACTCTTTGTTATCCTAATTATTCATGGTGAGACTTGAGATTTCACTATTGTATACATTGCCTAATGAGTGGGGTCATTATTAACCACATGGAAACTCAACATTTCCTAGATATTTTGTTTGATACTCACACATTTCTTTTAGGTCTAGACCTCTAATGGTAGAATGAGAGGGAACAAAATGAAGATTAAAAAATAATGAAGTACAAAACTATTTAATTCAAACTTCAAGCAATATAAGAAAATACATGCAATTTATTTGGATTGAGTTTTTGAAGGTGAAGATCGGTGCCCCTTCTTCCTTAGAGTTTGGTCAAAACAAAATTTACAAGACATATATGTTGAAATCCATTACCACTATAAAATTGTATCCATGCTAAAATACAAAATTTTGGTTCAAACTACAAGCAATATAAAAAAATATACAAGTTAAGAAAATTTAAATTCATTCAATGCAGTTTTCAAAGAAAAGATTAATTATATTGCTAACAAGTCAAACTATCTCTAGTGTTATTTTAAGACCATGATATGATATTGATTTATTTTCAAGATTTGACAACCATTGGTATATGTGTCTAATCATAAGATTACTATGTTGATGTTGACATTTTTTTCTTGTTAAATACTTTTTATATTATTTTAAAGGTAACAAAAAGTTTATAATGTTTCTATACTCTAGAAAAACTCTCCCACCCCCATTCATACATTGTCATTCCTGCATCTACCATATACGATGATATCAAATAAAAGGACTCACATCAACCCCTACACATACGACCTTGTATATTAAAGTGGCTTTTTGCCATGATAGTCTATTTACAATGTCACAGTATAAACTAAATCACTCCAAAAATCTGGCATTTAACCCTCGATGCATGTTTGTAAATATTTTTCTTCAAATTTTCAAAGAGACTTAAAAAATAAGAAACTGGAAACCAAAAAAATCAAACCTAGGGGAGATGCCACCACCAATTTCATCTCTACATTGGCTTTTGGCACCTACCATGACCCCATCTAAATCTTCCCCTACCTTAGTGTTGAACAACATTGTCTCTTCCCCTACCTCAACCCCCATTGCCTTTGGAAGTTCAAGCCCCTCCATGACCACAATCTCTTGCTCGTCTTCCAACTCTACCAAGTCCACCCCCTCTACCTTTGAGAACCTAGGCAACCTCATTCTCCAAACTCTCTACCCTCAAATAATTAGTAGTCTTGAATTTGAGTTCATCCATGTCGAATTCATCCCTTTTTAGACCAAACCTAATCACCACCTCTTAGTCATTAGTGTAATCACAAATTGCATTCCATGTTTTTCTTTCTTCAACCTTTCTCTTCTCTCTATTTTCTCCTACTCTTTGAAGTAAAAAAGGGTGCACATGAATCAAGTATCCAGGCATGTGCACCCAGTCCCCAATTGTCACAACAAAACCCCTTCCTAGATCAACAAAATTGAGGAGGGCATCCAGTCCAAGCCTTCATTCTATTTTCACACACCTCTTCACAACTCTTGACACCTCCTCCACTCCATCCATTTTGAGTTCACATTCACAGAAAATGGAAGCAATATTAGTTTTGGTTCAATACTTGTATTTGGCAATCAAGTATTCCACTCCTATCAATCCCCTCAACATGATCATGAAGAAAAGATCATTTGTAGCAAACAAAATCTTTAGTCTCTCATTCGACACCTTGCCCCCAAAAGACATCTATTATTTGCTTGCCTACAAACATAAATTTTCTTCTATTCTCAGTGGCCCTCTCCTCAACTCTATCTTCACATTCACACCTTTGAATATGAGAATGCAAAACTTGCTTTCATTTTCACTGACTCAGTTCATGAACAATGTGTATATAAATGGAATGTACTTTACATCCCATCACATTCACTTCTCATTGTTCCTCATTAATGTGATTTCATCATTCAAAAACCATCCTTATAAAAAAAGAAACATTACAAAATACCACCAACTTGGGTCATGCATCAACATTACATGTCATCATGTAAAGGGGTCATGTCAACTGCCAACTTGAATAAAGAATCGGTGAGGGAATTACCTTCTCTCTATATCTAAGAGATTTTGAAATACAAAAATTCATCAAAATTTCCCTTATAATCATGATGATCTTATTAATATTCCATACATGAGACATGTCACATGTTATTTTATTCACTATAATATGTGAATCTCCTTTTAAGTGGAGTTGTACCACATTGATTTTTTTCCATCTCGACTACAAGTAGGACAACTTGCACTTCTACCTCGTTATTGGTGTCATTTGCAATCTTTTTTTTAATTCTATTGCTAAAATGATGCATGTTGCATCTCTAGCCACACAACTAGCCCCAAATGGTCCTTGGTTACCTTTCGAGGCCCCATCAAAGTTTACCTTAATCCAAATGTCATCCAGTTTAATCCATTCCACTTCACCCCTCTTATCTCTACTAGAATCAACCTTAGGAGGCCCATTAACAAGCATGTAAATGTTGACTTTTATAAAAAAAAATTTAATTAAAAATAGGTGGTTTGTAGAAAAAAATTGTCAAAATATATTTGAAAATAAAAATATCATATTGCTCACAAGTCAAACTATCCATAGTGTTATTTTAAGACTCTAATACGATTATGATTTATTTGTGGATCCCTCTAAAATTAAAGTCCACCACCATTACACCCTCTCTCTCCTAATTGTAATAAATCTCAATTTAAAATAACAACTTGTTAAACAAATTTTTTTTTAAAGAGTGGTCATAAAATTTCTATAACATGAATTCAAAAGAATTCTACAAATGGTTCAGTGTCTTCCATTTAAGATCTCTAGAACTTGTTGACTAAATTAAATTTTTGAGAATACTCATGGGATCATTATGATAACTCCTCAAAAGACTACTATAAAGTGGGGTCTTAGTAACATAATGCTTGCAAAGACTTCATAATGCATGATACCTCTGATTAATCTATCATCACTATCTTCCATCACTTAGTCAATCCAAATTGCACCAAGGTTACATACTTTTGAGCATAACCAAAGTTCAAAATAGATTTGAAATCATTTGTACTTATACATTAGTCAATCTAAATTGTACTAATATTACATACTTATAAAAATATTTAAGGTTCAAAGTAGATTCGAAATCATTTACACTTATACATTATAATCCTAAATTACATCTAATTGAAATTTTTCTCTATCAGATCATATATTCATCTCCATATTTATTGGGATAAATTACATACTTCAAACACAGATCAAAAGTTCAAAATAAATTTGAAATTATTTTTACTTATACATTAGTCAATCTAAATTGTACTATGATTACATACTTTTAAACATATCCAAAACTCAAAGATGATTTGAGATCATCTGTACTTATACATTATAATCATTGATTACATCTAATTGAAATTTTGTTCATCATAAAAGATCTATGATCATCTCATTTTCTATTGAATATAATCATATTCATATTTTTTGGGATACGTTCAACTTACCCCAACATTTGGAATCTTATTTATTGAGATTATTCAAATTAGCCAACATTTAGAATCTTGTGAAATAGTATATTAATAATGGTTATAAAACAATGACTTATGTTTCATCCATATCTCCCTTAGAGGGTTTGATGATGCCTATCAATATCTACCACTATCCCCCACCAACAATGCACTACACTAGCCAAGTCAAACACACTATCTTCAACATCCTTAAAAAATATGTGCTATTGACCAAAACCCCTCTTAACCAATGACTCCTTATAATATTAAATCATGACAAGGTCACACTATTACCTACGTTATTTCAAAATCAAATTAATGCAACATATGATCTAGTCCTAAGAAAGAAATAATTTTAAGTTTAGAGAACAATAGACATTTTTGGACATGCATCTTTGTGTATACAGTCAACTGCCCTCATGAAAAAAAATGTGGAAAAGTATCTAACAAGACATTAGGCTTCACAATTGTTGGTCACTATCCCATAGAGATGAAATGCACTTTGGAATAGACAAATTTTCTACCCAACTAACCCTAGCATATGTGTGATATGGTGTTGCTACATATGTAAATTTTGAGAACAATACGCTACTGTCAAAAGGTTAAAAATAAAAAACTACAAAGATATCATAGATCATAAATGGGTCAAATATGTCATATACCTATTTTTCAATTTAAAAACGTCCTAAAAGACTTCTTTATGAGAATCTTTGTACAAGATATAAAAACATAATATTTGTGATTCTAATTCTTATGTTCTTGTGAGTCTTTAATAACACATGGAATTAAAGAAAATACAAATATTTCTACATAGTCCTTTCATAAATGAATTCCATTGTCAAAGGGATTAAGAGATTAATATAAAAAAAATTCTTACATACAATCTTTTTATCCATTTTATGGATCTATAACTGAATATCAAAGTCCCAACTCAAAAGGGAATAGTGACTGAGACATTGGTATAAGTGATCATAGAACTCAATTGATATAAGCTTACTTAAAATCACTTTGTATGCAAATCCACATATATAACGTAGTACAAACACTGAACTATTAAATAATGTTTTCCATCTCAAAGAAACAATCCTAGCACAACCCAGTATATAACATAAAAAAATATTATTCACTCCTTAAATAATGCCCTATAAGAGTTTTTGGCCCAAATGCATCCTTCACAAAAATCAATCACAAATTCACAATCTTTCTTCTACTTTTGTTGAGTGAGTCTCCTCCAATTTTGCAATGGAAAATAGGAAACAACGAGAAAAATTGGGACTAGGAAAGGACCCTGCAGGCTTTAAAGACAAGTATTGAGATTGCCCATGAGGGTGGGCTAGATGTGCTCGTGAAGGTATTTTATGTGTTTTTTCTACATGATATCAATTTGACGAGCTAGAGGTGAAGCATGTGGGTTAGTGCGGTGTTGCGTGTTAAAATGGTAATTATTTTTCAATCGTATAAAAATAGAATGGGTGCATAAAGATATCTAATGCCTTTTGTATGTGTTGTTTAAATGTCTTTATGTGTTTTTAAGGATAAATATAATAGTAATAAATATAATTTGAGTGATATTAATAGCATAAAGATTATATATTCCTAATATATTTCTAATAGAATTGTTAGGAAAAACAATTTGTAAGGGAGATATATATATATATATATATATATATATATATATATATATATATATATATATATATATATATATATATATATATATATATATATATATATATATTGGTATTTCAATTTATATTACTTACATTTGCATTAAAAGGTGCAAGGGTTTACGCTCTCCTAGGAAATCATATATGAATTAATATATTAGAGAGAAAAATTTGATATGTGCATAGAAGTGACATTAATTTAATTTAAAATATTTTATGTACAAATAGTATGTTTTATATAACTTTAGAATACATAAATAATTGTCCAAAAAAATCTATTGACCATGAAATATAAGATTTTTTACATATTTGAAAAAAAAAAAGAGTTTTTGAGGGTCAACTCTTTGTTATCCTAATTATTCATGGTGAGACTTGAGATTTCACTAATTGCATACATTTGGCCAATGAGTAGAATCATTATTAACTACATGGAAACTCAACATTTCCAACATATATTGCTCGATGCTCACACATTTCTTTTAGTTATAGACCTCTAATGTTAGAATGAGAGTGAACAAAATGAAGATTAAAAATAATGAACTACAAAACTATTTAGTTCAAACTTCAAGCAATAGAAGAAATATAAAATTTATTTGGATATAATTTTTTGAAGGTGTGACAGATGTCCCTTCTTCCTTAGAGTTTGGTCAAAACAAAATCTACAAGACATATATGTTGAAATCCATGACCACTATAAAATTGTATGCATACCAAAATACAAAATTTTGGTTCAAACTACAAGCAATGTAAAAAAAATACAAGTTAAGAAAATTTAAATTCATTCAATACAATTTTCAAAGAAAAGATTAATGCTTTTGTGTATTTGACATCTTTCTTATAGGCAGAAATAAATATTGACTTTATTAATAAATTTTGATTAAAAAAATAGGTGGTTTGTCAAAACGATTTCAAAATATATTCGAAAATAAAAAATCATTTTGTTAACAAGTCAAACTATCCATAGTGTTATTTTAAGACCATAATATGATATTGATTTATTTACAAGATTTGACAATCATTGTCATATGCGTCTAACCATAAGATAATTATGTAAATGTTGACTTTAATAATACATTTTAATATAAAAAATTAGGTGGTTTGTAGAAAAAAAAATTAAAATATATTTAAAAATGAGAATATCATATTGCTAGCAAGTCAAACTATCCATAGTGTTATTTTAAGACTCTAATATGATTATGATTTATTTGTAGATCCCTCTAAAATTAAAGTACACCACCATTACACCCTCTCCCTTAATTACAATAAATCTCAATTAAAATAACAACTTGCTAGTCTTTGCCCCTATAGGTAGGGAACTAATATTTTTGGTTGAGTTGTTTGCTATTAATTTGTGTGATAGAGAGGCAAATTTATTTATGTGCACTATAGTTTGTAATGTCTATATTTTATATTTAGTATTTTTGACATTTTTTGTTTTTTTTCTAATTGGTTGTTTCTATTTTTGTTGGAAGTTTTATTAGTTTTAATTATAAAAAAATAGGAAGAAATAAAGTGTCGACATGTGTTGTGTTTGTAATGTTTGTATAGGTGGAGGTACAAGGCAACACATCGTTTCCAATGCCTCATTTAATATGTTAGCTAATATGTGTGTTAGAGATACTTTCGATGGGAATGTTTTATGCATTATTTCGATGAGAATTTTTTATTTTGTATTTTTTTTGCAATTTTTTAAGCAAGGTCTGAAAGGGAACAAGTAGAGAAAGGATTGAGCAAGAGCAGAAGGATAGTGTTTAGGTATTGGTGATTGGTTTTTTTGTTTTGTATAATTTTTTGGTTTAGTTGGGCATTGGTTTTGTTGTTCAAAGTGCTTACTATGATTTGTTGATTGTTAAAATAGTTTGTGCTTTATGGTTTGGATTATGGTCATTTCACTATTGTTAAAAATGAGTTAAAATTTATTGCTAGTTGAGTTATGGGAGTTTTTTAATATGATCATAGACAATAAAAATGTTGTTCTAGTGCAAAAAAATTTGAATTAGTCTGTTAGAGTGGCTAAAACCATATAGGTTTAGTTTTGTGGCTCGAGCGAAGTGTAAGAAAGAGTCGTGCAAGAACTTAGCAAGGGATTTTGTTTGTCTAGGACATTTTTATTTTACTTACATTACAAAGTATAGCAAAAAGTCAAAACTTTATCTCTCAATTGCATATATTAATATGCAAGAGTTAAACTGTTGTGCTCTATGATTTGGATTGTGGTCATTGTCCTATTGTCAAAATGGGTTGGAATTTGTCATTAGTTTCTCTATCTAGGGTTTTGTTATATGATCATAAGCATTAAAAATGTTGTTTTGGTGCAAAAAGAAATTGAATTATTCTTTGTTAGAGTTGGTAAAACCATGTTGGTTTTAGATGTTTGTTTAGTTGCAAAGGTTGAAAAGGAGTCAAAGGATAGTGCTAAAATATGGTAATTGGTTTTTTGTTTTGTCTAATTTTGTGGTTTAGTTGTGGTGTTGGTTTTGTTTTTGAAGGGCTCATTAAAATTGGTTCATTGTTAAAATCATTTACACTTTATGGTTTGGATTATCGACATTACCCTATTGTAAAAATGGGTTAGTATTTATCATTAGCTTTGCTATGTGGGTTTTTGTTATATAATCATAGACACTAAAAATATTGTTTGTTGTGAAGAAAATTTGAATTATTCTTTGTTGGAGTGGCTAAAACATATGGGTTTTATTGTTGGTGTAATTAAATATTAGTAATTACACTTTACTTAAGTTTGCGTAGGATAATGCATTTACATATTAGTTGTCATTGAGACACCTAGGAGTTTGCATTTCATTTTAGCACATGGTGTAGGAGAAATCCACTACATGTGGAGTTATTTGTCATCTCACACCTCTTTATGTGTGAGATCCACCTTTAGTGCTCTTATCACATTATCATCATCTTATTGTTGCACATGCTTTTTTGTACAATAAGGGATGATCCACATTTGGTGGACATGTGATTACAACTTGTCTAGTTGATAGGTTATCATTTGCATCTCTCCTAGTTATCATGCATTGCCTTTATATTCAAGCACCTCTACTTTATATTTATCAATTGTATCCATTTTATTTTTTGATCAATATTGAATCAACCAATTGATCATCATTTCGCTTATCTCTCTTGTGCTATCAATTGAGCTTCTAGATCTTGGAATGTTCATTCTTTGCCTTGGGAAAATTCTTACATAGTATTAGAGTCATAGGAGTCTTCATTGCATAGCCATTGGAGAGCCATTTTTGCTTCAAATTTTGGAGGGTCACGATTCAAATCCAAGATCAACACTTTGTGGGAGCATTTTGAGCAAGATTGAACCTCACCATTGCATCCTGGTGGTCATTCTGGTGAATTTTGACTATACATTTTCCTATCTTGGGCAAAAGTCAAATTCGAGGCAAAGTTTTTTTGCAAATTGGACCCCTAAGGTTCGATCTAAAATTGGGTGATGGTTTTTTGTGAAATTGATTTTTAGATCTGAATTATTTCTATTTCTGTGCATTTATTTTCGGATCTATGTATATGTCAAATCAGATTGCAGAATAGTAGAGCCATACATATATGAATCAAGAAAATACCAAGTAGTCACATTTCACACATCATATTCAACAATCTAGCAACATGAATATTACTTGACAACATCAACTACACATAGAATATTTCCTGACAACATAAATTGGTAGCGAGAGTCATCAACTACCAGCCAAGCTCATTGCTTGTGGTGTGTGTGTAGAGGGTTATTAATAATTTTGAGACACCTCCCACAATAAATGTGGGACTAGACAAACATAGCAAGCCAACTCACCGACCTCGCGAGCTAGCTCATCGAGCTCGGATTCACTGAGTTGCAGAGGCCCCTCGCCCAGGACATGCGGCCCAATCAAACACCGCCATGTGGTAGATGAGCCACAACTTCCCAGCTGGCTAATAAGATCGTGCCACGACACCTCTCACATGTCTGTCGTAGCCCAGTCAGCACTACACAGTAAGCTTAGTGGTTTTTTTTGACACATCAATTTTTACAGGTTTACATTTGACGGTCATCTAAATGTCAAATCTGTGCATTTTTGTTTTGTATTGAGGACCATCTGGATGTCAAATTTAACATATCGACTATGTCATTCTTTTGTTACATTAATTTTAACGCCCATTTGACTGTCATTTTTGGGCAATTTTGAACTATTGTGACGATTGTCTAGACGTCAAATTTAACCTCATTGTGCTACTAACGTTAATAGGTTTGAAAATTTTGGAGCCCTCACCATTTACAGTTTTCATTTGGCAATCCAACTTTGAGAAGCCATAACTTGGTCATTCATACACCTTTTTTAGTGCTTTTTGTTTTGGTTAGAATTTCCTGAAATTTTCATGGTGGTGTTATTTTTTGGTTTTGGTGCATGTATTTTTCATAAATTATAGTTTTTGGTGATTGTACCTATATAATCCTTGATTTTGCAACTTTAGAGGATTCGTTCGTGCTCATACGAACACATTTTCAAGTGCCATTTTTTTTAGAAGTGCATATTTTTTGAGAATAATCTGTATTTGCTATCAGATTATAGGCTTACTTGGAGGAAAATTTCACTTTCAACATTTGGTCTCGTTTGGCCTATTTTGGTACTTGTAATCAATTGGATCATTTAGTGATCTCGTGTCTTGATTGTATGAGCCTATTATTTCTTCATATTTGTTTTTGTATTAATCAAAATCAGAAGTCCACTTTGGCCAATTCTAGCAAGTGGAAATTGTACATGCACTCCATATAAAGTGCCAAAACCATCTATTTTGGGGGGAGTTCTTTGATTCATTGTATTTTGGGGGGGTGCATTGATTTGTTAATCTCATTTTTTATGTGAGAAGTGTCATTGATGTAATCGTGGAGATAGCACCACATTATGTTGTCATAAATTTTAATGGGGACAATTATGAGTCATGGAAAAAAGGAATCATCACACATTGTAGATGGCTTAATCTCTTGCCTCATCTTTATGGACTCATCCCTAAACCAAATATTTTTTGGAATCATGGCATTTGGGAAAATAAGAATGACCATATCAAATTTTTTATTTGTACCAACATCAATCGATTTCTCTTCTTTGGATTTCATGGAATTTATCACAGGATCAAAGGTATTGAGTGCCCACACACAATCTGGACAAATATTTGGGAGAATTTTAGAGATCCTCAAGTTCCTCTATTCCCAAAAGATCCAACTACAAATTTCCTCATTCCACTTGATGTTGCAGATCATATTCCCTTTGGTGATGATGCCTTACAGATGCTATCATATTGGACTTATGTTCAAGACCCTAAAGATACTTCTACAGTTGATATCTTTACCATTGTTCCTACAACTATGGTTTCTTGTGATTTAGTGCAGTAGGATATTATGTGTCTTCTAGTTTTAGTTCCTTGGGATGACTTGTTGACAGACATTGTAGGTTTATTTGTGGAGTCCTACATTGAGCATTTGGGTCATTGACAACATTCATCTTCTCTTCGATGAGGATGATCCTTCTTCAGTTATTGCGAGGGCACACTCTGACACTCATCTTTATTCTCCACTTGATCATTTTTTTGAGTATGACATGACTATGGATCCTTTGGTACAATATTTGGAGGAGGTATCTTTATCTTCAGAGAAGACATTTGAGTCTTTGGAGATTGGCTTTCATGAGTCTCACACTTCACTTGAGATGTCACATTGCATGGTTCAGATTGATCATACTCATGTATTGGAGATTCCTATTCAATTTCCCGAGACATTATACATTTTGAGGATTCTTCCTAGATATTGGGGAGGATTTTTTTATAAACCTATGGCATTATTTCTTCCTAAAGGGAATAACATCATTCATTTTTCTTGGTACAGTTTCTACATTGATCCAGGAGCATCTATCATGGGTGTACATTCAACATTGAGGGGGGCTACTTGGTCTCTCTTCCTCTATTTCCTTCCTTTGGGGGGATTATTTATTGTATATGCATGATGTATTTCATGATGGGGGGTATTGATTACTCCATCCATCCATGTATCTTGTTTATTTTCATCTCTCTTTTTGGGGGAGGGTTTTTCCCATGAGGTTTTTCCTATTTCTCTACTTTATGAGAGATTGCATTGCTTTTGCACTTGCATATTGTGCATGAGTATATAACATGGTCTAGTAGTTGGGACCCATCATGCATTTTCATCTACCTTTTTGAGCTTAAGTGCATTCCCCTAAGTTGCACTCAAGGGGAGGTGTTGGTGTAATTAAATATTACTAATTACACTTTACTTAAGTTTACTTAGGATAATTCATTTACATATTAGTTGTCATTGAGACACCTAGGAGTTTGCATTTCATTTTATCACATGGTGTAGGAGAAATCAACTATAGGTGGAGTTAGTTGTCATATCATACCTCTTTATGTGTGAGATCCACCTTTATTTCTCTTATCACATTATCATCCTCTCATTGTTGCACATGTTGCACATACTTTATTGTATGATGGAGGATGATCCACCTTTGGTGGACATGTGATTACACCTTGTCTAGTTGATAGGTTATCATTTGCATCTCTCCTAGTTATCATGCATTGCCTTTATATTCAAGCACATCTACTTTGTGGAAAAATTCTACACAATCGTATCCAGAAACTAAGATAACATACGTATGGATTGTGGAAATCTAATAGATTTGACATCTACTTTATATTTATAAAATGTATCCATTTTATTATTTGATCAATATTGAATCAATCAATTGATCATCATTTTGCCTCTCTCTCTTGTGCTATCAATTGAGCTTATAGATCTTGGAATTTTAATTATTTGCCTTAGGCAAATTATTACAATTAGATATTCATTCATTTGCAAGGGTTGAGAAAGGGCCGAAGGATGGTGTTGAGACATGGTGATTAGTTTTTTATTTTGTCTATTTTTTGTGTTTAGTTGTGGCATTAGTTTTATTCTTTGAGGCATACAAGAGCTCGAAAAAGGTTAATTAGCAAAAATGTAAGTAACACATAAGAAAAACTCTCAAAATTTATCATTAAAGTGAAAAAATATTCTAAACTATTTTAAAGATAAAGCATTGTTGAGAAAACTCACATCCAAACAAGTGAATTAAACAAAAAATAACCAACATGCCTCAAATCCTCAACTCTTTGTATTTTTATTATCAATTTTATTAGTTTTAATTATGAAAAATAGAAAATGAAAAAAAGTGTTGTCATGTGTTGCATTCATAATGTATGCACAAGTAGATGTACAGTGCAAACCACCATTTCTAATGTTTCATTTAATATTCTAGCTAACATGCATGTCAAATATAGTTTTGATGGGAATGTTTTAGTTCGAATTTTACCAATGTTTTTGAGAAAAGTCTCAGAAAGAACTAACAAAGAAAGGATTAAGAAAGAGTGGAAGAATGGTGTTGAGGTATGGTAACTAGTTTTTTTGTTATTCCCTATCGTTATAGGCAAGGAATGAATATTTTTGTTTGAGTTGTTGGTTATTAATCTTTGAGATGGAGAGATAATTTTTTAACTTTTTGCAATCGTTTGTAATGTTTGTATTTAATATATACCATTATTGGCAATTTGTTGTTTTTCCTTGATTGGCTTGTTGTATTTTTCCTAGGGGTTTTATTAGTTTTAAGTATGAAAAATTGGGAAAAAAATTGTCGACTCTCATTGGGTTTGTAATGGGATGTTTGAACTTGTAATGTCTGTAGTGTGATTTCAAACAATTTGTTAGTTTATCTTTACCATGACTTATTACTGAATCTATTCAATATCATTGGTCTAGTGTTGAAGTGTCTTGCAATTTGACTAACAACTAAGGTAATATTTTTAGAATGACATAATTCGATATTGTAAGCAAATTGTAAGTCATTTGAATAGTAGAATAATGACAGTGTAGAGCTCGTAGTATAAGTTATGGTGAAGTTAAACAAATAAATTCATAAAAATAAGTGTAATGACAATATCTAGATAGAAAAAAATGAAATCAAAGATCCGACTCAATATAACCAAAGAAAAAACACAAACAAGAGAATTAGTCATCATATCTACAAATATAATAGAAAATGTTTTAGCAGAGATAAGGGGCATGAATTGTTTATTGAATGTCATCAGATTTTTGTGTTGACTTTTAAAAATAAGAAAATGACTAGTACTTACTATGGACCAATATTCTTGCTAGCTTTTTAAATATTTTATTGTTATAAATTAGAGCACAAATTATTGGAAAATATTAAGAGGATTTCTTTATGTTTTATTGAGTGCATGACATTTAGAAAACATGTCATATGCATTGTCTCTGCTAACATAGTTTGTATGATGTGTGCAGATACAAAGCAATTGCATTGCAATAAAAAAACCACTTGCTTTGGTCAAAGTTTTTTTATTGCATATCTTTAGTATAGGCATTATGAGTAGTTTGTTTGTTACAATTCATCATTATGTTATCCATTAGCATTTTATTGTAAAATAATTGTAGATTTAATTCTATCAACATCTACATGGCATTGCACATTATTACATACATACATTGAACTTGAAAGAATAGAATCATTTTATCTCTACTAAGATTTTTTGCAAGTTGTTTGTTATATTGATACGTGCAGAAGTGGTTCAAGAAAAAGGACATTCTATTGCATTGGAAAAATACTAGTAGTAGTTGTGATTGACTAAATAATTTTCATGACATATCTTTGGCTATAGGTATGATGATTACTTTTCATTGTTTTGTTCATTGGTAAATTTCTAGTCCAATTCAAAAGATATTCTTTACAATTAGAAAAATTGTTGCAAAAAATGAAATATGTTACAGAAATTGATTATAGTAGAAACATATAAATTAGAAAACTATTGAGAGATAATGTGAATTGATCAAGTTCTAGATAATGTGCATTGTTTTTTTAATTGATTGGTTGAATTGCATAGTTGGAGTTTCTTTGTTTCACATACTCCATGCCTTTTTTCATTGCCAATATACACCTAATAAAAAAGTTAATGGTCTTTTAGATTATTGTTTGGATTGTTTTTCCAAAAGTTGTGTTGTAGCTTTGAGCTTTTATGAGCTTGAGTTGCATTCAACGATTCTTTTTGAATTGTATAAGTTACATGAGAAAGACATGCATTTGTGTAGAATAAGGCTTTTACA
The DNA here is from genome assembly GCA_027943335.1 of Chamaecyparis obtusa. Lineage (NCBI taxonomy): Eukaryota > Viridiplantae > Streptophyta > Pinopsida > Cupressales > Cupressaceae > Chamaecyparis > Chamaecyparis obtusa. The sequence goes on along the minus strand of BSBK01000770.1, from coordinate 841,512 downwards.
AACAAAAACCAATGCAAATGGAAAAATTAGACAATGGGATAAGTTTTGTTGTATACAAAAATAAACATATTGGTTAAACATATGCATATGCATTAAGTCTCTTTTATGCAATAGACTGTATTTGCATTGTAATAAAAACTCATGTCATTTTAGCCATCACAATCAAAACTAATTGATAGTTTCTTTTTGGATTTTTATCAAATGGTAATGTTGAACAACATCAATACAAATAAAAAATATTTCCATTGAAATTAACGGTGGCATGCATATTAACTAGAATATTAAATGTTGAATCAGAAACAATGTATTTCCATGGATCTCCATCTATATATTCATTATGCAAACAACACATGTCAACATTTTTTTTCTTCCAATTTCTCATAATTAAAACTTATAAAACCACCATATAAAATACAAACAACCAACTAGGGAAAAAACAAAAAACAACAAAAATACTATATATAAAATATAAACATTACAAACTATGGAAAATAGTTATAAATTTATCTTTGTGTTGTACAAATTAATATGTAAGAGCTTACTCAAAAACATTAATGTATTAAAAAAATAAGCCCCTGTCTAGCTCTTTCTTGGAAGTAGAGATAATAGAAATTGACAAAACTTTAAAAAAATTATTTTCATTACTTGTAGCAACTTTAATTCATGGTTTTCTTATCATCAACAAAAAATTTAAAAGGTATATGACTATATTCACATAGGCATGGGTAAAGCGAAACAATGTCAATTTATCTTCTCGAGGATAAGCTAACACAATTTTTTCTTCATTTAGGTGTGCTTGTACAAATACAATCATATACTTTAAAATATTTATTCTGGTAGCAAGAAAATTTTCCAGTGGGATTTTCTAAAATGATTCAAGTCATATATGTTTTAGATATTATTTCAACTATGGAAATTTTAAATTCTTATCCCTTTCTCATCCATTGATTTCCTCTTTCATAGACCTTGCTTAAATCTGTACATAAAGAAAAGGGAAGCAATGCAATGTGTAAATGGATAAATCACTTCTCCTTTTCATGCATTGCATATGCCCCACTTGGTTCAAGAGGAGACTCAAATGCTAAGTGGGACAATGATCCTTGTCTAAAATATGTAATGAAGAAATAGAGTAATGTAAATGATAAATTAAGAAAGTTACCAAAAGATTGGAAATAACAGACTAATATGCACTGATAGAGAGGTGAAATATACAAAAATAGAAACCAGAATGTAGATCTAACTTGTGGCTAAAATTTGGTATATGAATGCAGGGTACAGGATGTCAATGTCAACATGTACTCAGGGACATAATAGTAATGATGACTTGTCCCTGGTGGTTTTGGCTAAATTTTCTATGGATCTTCCAACAGCTTCTAATATTTTCACATCTTGTCTAATGACTTTGTAACCTGTTCATGAACACACAAAAATGGGGAAAAGGTTGTCTAAAGGGGTTTACCTTGGCCAAAACACTATTTAGGAATCAACTTTGAAAATGAAATGAAATTTCATAAAGGAAAGTATGTAAAAAGGTAAATGTTTGATTCGCCTTACATAAAACCCTCATGGACAAATGTAGAAATCACTCATGCCCATGAAGATGCTTGAATATAATTTAAATAAAAATAGTTGATGTTGAAATTTAATGTAGAATCAATGATGCCCTCACAAATGCATAGATCTATGAATGCCAGTCCTAGATCTTGAAGGTATATATGCTTGTGAATCGCTTGTAATGAAGGAGAGAGAATGTACATGGAAGGAAGGATATTCTTGCTTGATTGAGGATTAATGTACTTGGACATCATGGGAGAGAAACTTACTTCAGTTGGATATATTTACTTTGAATTGAATGGTCTTGAAGAATCAGAGACTTGGAGAGACTTGATCTTGGATTCTTGCCTTCAAATCTTGAATCCACTTTCTCAATTTCTCTTGATTACTTGAATTCTTGATACAAAATGCTTTCATTTGATAATGAATACTTGAGGATAGTAATTCATATCAAAATGAGGAGAGATGGGGGTTTTTATACTCAACCCATCATTTCAAGATTCAAAAATTAATCTAGGCCGACCATGAAATCATATATCCTACCAATTTCCTAATATAGGTTCCTAGGCCAAATTTGGGACCTGATCCTCGGGGGTAGGATACCATTGGCATCCAGTACCCTAGAGAATAGACCAAAATTTGAATGGGATGTTTGGATAGGTGAAGAGATGCAGGGGACACAAGAACAAGTTGTGAGGATCAAGCATAATGGACATTGAGACCTTGAAATCACCAAAATGGGATCTAATAGGTCCTAATAAAGCATCCAATTATGGGTGCTAACTTTGTAGGATAGTACATATATCCCACACTTTATCAGGAGTATGACAAAAATTCATGCTCATGGTAAATGAGGTCAATGCAAAAGAATAATTTTATCAAGGTCAAGGAGACAAAGAAACATCAAGCCCCCAAGTGAATTAAGTCATCATCAAATCCAAAACCAAGATAAAGGAGGCATCATGAGAGAGAGAGAGAGAGAGAGTCTAGAAATTTGTCTTATGCTAGTCAACCCATTCAAGAGGATCGGTCCTTAATGAAAGCATTATCTCTGTTAAGGGATCCAAAAGAGTGATCATGCCTAAGGAAAAAATTATCTCTAAAGAAATCAAAGAAAGAAATATCAGTCATTATGGAAAGAATTATATGTTTTAAGGGATCTAGTAAAGGAGGATCGGTCCTTAAGGAAAGCATTGCCTCCATTAAGGGATCCAATGAAAAGATGAACATAAGGAAATCATTGTATCCATATCCATCCACAAGAGAGATTTCAATGAATCATTTTGTGTGCATGTGTGCAAAATGTGAAACAAGGAGTAGAGTGTATGCCCTCATATTAAAGAAATTGCAAACACCTTAATAGGAGCAATAGATTTAACAAAGCATATATGCACCCACAAGAAATGTTTCCACTATGAGATGCACCCAAGAAAGGATAAATAAAGGGAAACAAACACATGACAAAGGAACGTGAAGGGATCTACTATCACAAGAATCCACATGATCACCAAGATGATACTATCATTGTCTCCCAGAGGTAGTAGAACTAGAAGAAGAGAACATAAGAATCACAAATGAGAGTCTTTTTGGACCAACATCATGAAGACCAAAAATAATAGGTAGCTATCATTTTGCATCATCCCCAATCAAAAAACACAAAGGCACATTTATGAATAGTGACACATGCATGACATCATATGTAACAACATGCGGAAGACATGAGATAAAAAAGAGGAATGGTGTGACATATCAGTTCCAAACATGCAAGAGGAGAACATCCAATGCAGTAGATTGAACAATAGCCTGTTCCAAATAAGGACCATGCTATACAGACAGGTCAATTTGTTCATCACTAGTACTTAGAGATAATTTTTGTGAAAACATAGGTGGTAAATCATGATTAACATCAATAAGCTCATACATGTCATCAAAATAACTAGAATGAATATCATCATTAGTTGTATCAATTGTATCTCAAAAGCATCAAAAGCATCAAAAGCATCATCATCAAGAGTATCTTCCTCATCCAAATCAATTGTAATATAATCCATGATACAAATATAATTATCTATTGGCAAGTTCGATATGTTATCATTAATGTCAACATATATGTATCCAACCAATACTGTTGACAACCAACTAATGCCACTAGATAGTTGGTATGAAGGTTTTGACATTAATGACAAAAATTCCAGCAACATCTCAACATGTCTAACACCAACAAATTGTGTTATTCTAGTAGACCCAATCTAAAATATTTGAAAAAAGATAACCAAAACATTTGCACCAAGGAGGATAGATATGCCCCCCACCCCTTTTAAGATGGAAAAGTAGGACTATATTGACATTTAAGGAAAAGAATAACAAGGATAAATACCTTCAACACCAAGGAGATGTCCTTGAAACAATAATGTACATACAATCCAATCCAAAGAGGACACAACTCTTATGAGGTAAGAAAGAGATTGCTATAAAGAGATATCATACAATAAGTGTAAAGGGGTCCTTTTGAGGGATGCATAAGAGGAGGAAGAGATCTTTTCTCAAATAAAAATACGTCCAAGAGGGTGCATTGAACAAAAGTTACATCATTTACCAAAAGAGGGGAAGGAGAACAAGAATTCACACCTTCACTTTTGTTAGGTAAAGGGATTCTTGATGAAGGATAACATACTTTGAGCCCCCAAGTAAGGGATTTTTAATGATATAAATACACTATCAAGTAAGGAAGAGGTTGTGATCAAGGATACACACTTCTTGCAAAAGAGAGAATCCCTATTGAAAAAAAAACTTCCATGCTAGAAAAGACGTCACATAATAAATAAATACCACTTACCTAAGGGAAAGTGGATCCTTAGGAAGGATAGGAAATAAAAACACTAGCCTTTCCTACCAGGCATAGAGACAAGAATAAGAAATTTTATTATGTTTCTCAAAAAGTATGATTTAACTGAAAATGTACCACCATGAATGACAATGAGCCCCCAAGGGATAGGCTAATAATGTCACATAGTGTGGAGAAACATAATAGTAACTTAAATGTTAATTAAAACAATCATAATTGAAATATCTCTCATTGTTACATGTTATGTAAATGATATCATAATCAATGAGTTTTTTAATTTTATAATGCAATGATTGACATTCATTAGTGGAGTGGTCAAGTTATTGACGATACATACAAAAAGAAAGATTCTCAAGAGATTGTCTATATTTCTTCTTTCGTTTGGGCCTAGTAATCAAATTCACACAAAGAATATCATAGAAAATGTTATCTTGGTTCAAGTAAGGCATAAAAGATATAGAAGTATTAGACAATAAAGGAGGGGATGGAAACAAAGGAGGAGGTTGGAAACCTAACCCTTCCATAGGCAAGTCTGATGTAGGTTTCTCATGAATCTCAATGCTTTGTGACACACATCCTAAACCATGTTCAAGATTATTAGTTGAAATGTTTCGAGGAGAGGGTTGAATAAGTGACACACTTGGCCTTTTAAAGGCTCCAAGTTTAAATTTTAGAACTTTATATTCTTCCATGAAAGATGGCGTAAAGTCTAATGGTCCTCAATCATCTCCTAGGAGGTTGTCTTCAGAAGGTGATGGTTTATAACATCATATTGGTCAAGGGATACAAGAATGTTCCAATTTTTAGCAACTCTATAATTTATGATTGACATTAATAGTATAAATGGTATTGTTATAGATGAACTTGATACTATGATGAAGAGTTGAAGGGACGATATGCATAATATGTAACCAAGGTCTCCCTTGAAGAAGATTATAAGTAATAATATTAGGCATGACATGGATAAGTATAGAGAAAGTAACCAAACCTATAGTAACATGTATGGTGATTGTACCTAAGGATTCATTAGCAACATTATCAAACCCAAAAATAGAAAGGAAATTATGTTGAATAAGATACGTATCCACATTAATTTTATGCAATAAATAAATTCTACAAAAATAAATATTAGAGCAATTATCAACCAAGGTTCTTCCAATAACATTGTTGTGAATAAGGACCATAATCATAACAGAATCACATGGATTTTGAGCTTCTGAAGAAGCCAAATCATCTCAAGAGAGCACATTTTCAACTTTAGTTTTAGGTGTATTCATACATTCCAACAAGGCTATAACATCATTAGGTCAACAATATTTTATAAAGTATTTTGAAGCACATTATGGTGTGTGGGTGAAAGTTGAATCAAGTACTAAAGGGATATCTTAGTAGGATTAGTGTCATTTTTTTCAATAAGATTATACTTTGTACCAACTTGTTGTGAAGGATGAGTGCAAAAGGCAAAAAAGGTTGAGGAGGAAGAACATTGGAAGTTTTATTGTTTAAAGTGTTATATGTGTGAGATGTTGCATGATAATCATATTATTAAGTACCTTTTACCATAATCATAATCTTGTTATGAGGGACATATTGTTGGACTGGAGAGATAGGGTACTCAGAGGGGAGGGGTGAATCAGTGCCCTCAAAAAAATTTCAACTCATAAACCTTTCTAACCTTAAAAAACAAATAGTAGTAACCTTCAACTATTACTTGAATCCATTGCATGCATCATTCATTCATTTAACTATCAAAGTAAATAACATGAAATCAACAAGATAATCATCACATGACACAAGTATTTTGGTAATGCATAAACCCTTGTTAGAAGGTAAAAACTGTGGTGGGGATGACACCCACAAATTCTTTACTATTGTAGATAGAAAAGGTTTGCCTGTTAGGGCTACATGTGGTGATCACTTCTAGTGATCTTACCCTGTTAGGAGTAACATATTAGATCAGCTAGATTTATCTAGTGATAGGATTTTAACAACACTTCTTGAGTGTGCACTCGGTTAAGAGATTTACAAAATACTATTAGGTCTACTCTTTTAAGAGATTTTACCAAAACTCTGTTACAATGATTAGAAAATAACAGGTAAATATCTGCTAATGACAACTCAACTTGTTAGATACAGATCTATGAAATACTGATTAGATATCACCTTTTCTATGAAGATCTCTGCTCTGAACTGCTCGGTAGCCTGATTTGATTCTGCTTAATCTAAATAACTATGAATACTGTTATGCTCTGTCTGTCAACTGATAATCTTAAAGTTGGCTAATGCTTCAAGAACTTCTTCGTTCATACATCAGTTACATCAAAATGATGCAAAAATACAATTATATAGCATACTGCTTTATGCCGCTTTAACAAAATTAGGTTACAATGTCTTAGAGAAAACCCTAAGATCTATGGTGTACAAAAATAACCTAGATCAAAATAATAACATAAGATCTTCATCACATTTAATGAATATCTCAACAATAAATTATCCTCGATCTTGGTAAAATGTTTTGTGATTCTGTTGTAACCGTTTGCATAGATAGATGTGCCATTTCTGATTCCTATGTCGTTTCATGTGATCCTCTGTAAACACTATATATATTGCTTGGTAAATATACTGGTGCTCGGTGTCCAGTTTGCTCGATGTTTACTATGCTCGGTATCGGTGTACACTGATGCTCGGTAGAACTACCCTGGTGCTCAGTGTGAAGACTTAACCGATTGGCTTGTAGTGCTTGCAATTACTGACTAGAGTAGCATAGGTAACCGACCAAAGTCTTTGATACTAATGACAACCTTTAATGCTCAAATAGAGATAACAATCTCCCCCTTTGACATTAGTATCAAAACCTTAATGTATATAGACCTTATGTCTCAAAAATTATATCTCCGTCATATACATATATACTTATCAAAAAGGTTTCTATATACTCCCCCTCGGTGCATGCTCCAATAATGTGTAGTATACTTAACTTCTATTTACTTATTTGGCATATACATGTTATCCCCCTTTTTGATAATAATGCCAAATGCAAATATGTATACTTAAAGCTTATAAAAAATGTGCTGATGGGTTTTCTTCAATGATTCCAAGAAGTTTTCCCATTCCTCTTTCAAGTTGGTGAGAGCAATGTGCTCAAGACCGACTTGTGCATGCATGTCAAAGATGTTGTCCAACATAGAGATTTCTGGTGTTGCAACAAGCATTTCTGCCTTGACTATGTGTTTCTCAAAAAAATTTAGGTAGGGTAGGAGCTCAATTTTTAATTCAGTGACCTAATCACTCACTCTCTCTTCTTGTTTCCTAAGATCTGCCATCAACCACCTGAGTTCTTGAACTCTTAATATATGCTTTGCAAAAGCTTGTGGCTTGATTATAGCCGCATGTGCACTGGCTGTGATTTCATTTTCAAACTGTTTGATCTTTTCATTGATCTCGGTAGGGAAGGTTTCCACAGTGCATAGCTTGAACAAGATTTGACAAAAAAATTTAGTAATACCCTGAATTTCAGTTATTACCTCGGATAGCTTAACCTTGTTAATTGCCACTTCTTGGTTGATTCTTTCTGCAAGTTTATCCTGAATCTTTGATTCTTCCCTTTCTTTTATTCTCTTGTCAGCATCGACATATGGGGCATTGATTTCTTCAACAAGTGTAGTAAGTTGGTCCATAATCAGAGTATCCTCATCTACATGTACCTCAAGTACAACCTGTTGTAAGATATCTCTTATATTTTCTAATATTTCCTTGCTTTTGCTCTCTTATTTCAATTTCTCTTGTGCTACTTTTATTGTACATAACTCCCCATATTTTCTTAGTTCTTCGGGGCTAATGGTCTGCGGGTCACACTCGGGTATCACAATAACTTCATCTAGTGTAACTGGCCCTTTTCCTTTCTTTTTCTTCTTCTTCTTCTCCAGTTCTTGAGGTGAACTCTTTGGAACTAGAACAATAGCTTTTTCTTCTACCCTTGGTGTGTTCTACCCGATTGACACATTATCTACCTTTTTCTTCTCCTTGGTAACTTGTGCATCATTTGACTGAGATGGAGCCTTTGATGTTGTGTCAGGTGTGGTGGCCTCAGTTGCTTTGGGCATTTCTTGTTCCTTTGTTTCTTTTTTAGTAGCCTCTTTTCCTTCAAGCTTATTTGCTTCTGCAGGTGTCTCGGTGCTTTGTTCCCCTGTTGTATCTTGTGGTTGCTCGAGTTCTGAGCCATCGAGTTGTTCCTATGATAAGATTTGTACTGCTTCAATAAGAACATGAAGCTTGCCCGAAAATGATGTAAATGTACACTCGGTAGTTTGACCTTCATCCTGTGTATTATCGGGTGCAATGTTCACATCATCATCTTCATCCTTGTCATCAGGATCACCATTTGTGATGTCCTTAAAGAGTACATCATTATCATTTTTCTCCTTTACTTGGATCTCTGCTAGATCTGGTGCATCCTGTGAACTATCCTTAATTTATTGTACAAGTGTTGTATCAATTACCTCGTTAAATGATACCTCTAATTCTTTAGTCTTCTTTGCTACATCATCTTCAATGAATATATCTTTACCTTTGGACTTCTGTCTCTTTTTAGACAAATTTTGAAATGCATTTTTCTCATTTTTCTCTCTGATTGCTAAAATTGAACTCCAAATGAGTTGACCAGACTCATCAAGATTTGCCAGATTCTCATCTAAAATTTACATAGCTCAGCCTTTGATTTTGAATCTTTGAACATAAGTATCCATAAGTTCCTTAATTTCATCAAGAGATAAGTCCGGTGCAATTGATACTAGGACTTGTTCCCTCATCCTCTTCTTAGTGTCCAAGGCATAGGACCACTTCTGATTAATTCTTTCTTCTAATGCCTTGGGCAGTGAAAGTTCAAAATCTAATGGAACTCATTTGAAGCGTATCATCATTTGGATGACTGCTTCCTCAATTTTCTTTTGGTCCTCATTTGACATACTGTCAAACCTACTGAGTTCTGGATCTGCAAAATTTTCATTCTCAATTATGTCAGCAGCAACCTCATCAATTGAACTATTCTTATTACTGACAATCTTGAATTGATTTTTGTCATCTTCATCATCCTCAAGGTCTTCTCTTCCTCTAATTAACCTTCTTATTTTCTTCGGTGCTTCAGCTACAACCTTGGAATTTCTTTTTGCATAGGTTTTTGTCGGTGTAGCTACCTTTGATTTTTCTGCCTTCATAGCTCCCTTTTTCTATGGTGGTGAAGCTGTAGTTGATGACCTTGCGTGTGCACCTATTTGCACTGGCAACTACCTCTTCTTAGGAACTCAAGTAGGAGAAAATAGTTTAGAGTCTTTCTCTATTTCTAACTTGGTTTCCTCACTATCATATGGTTTGTCAGCCAACATTAATTGACCTTCGGTTGCAGGTTCAACTAGTGACTCCTCGGATGAGTTAGATACGTCTCCAAAATGCTTAGTTAATACTTTCTTCATTTTCTTTTCTTTTCTCATCATTTTACCGATGACAAGGCCTGTTTTAATTCTTGATTTTGCTTCTTCAAAGGTTCCAAAAATTTTTTCCTTCTTGTCCTTCAGTAAAGCCAACAATGCCTTGATTGATTTCAAACTGAAATCATGATCCTTTTCATATCCCATAGGTGCTAGCCATTTTATCCTCAGTTCAACAGCTTTAATCAAAGTGTGGTCGGTGTTCACTAGGAAACAAATATCCATCTCATACTTCTTGACCAGTGAACTGGCAATCCTGCTTCTCAAATTCATCTTTACCTTAAAGTCTTCAAAATAATTATCTATAACATTTTCTGCATTATCTCCCATACCTTTCATAATATCAAAAAATTATGAAGTGATCGGTTTGTTGGTAGGCTAATTAGTGTGACCGACAAAAGGAAAAAATTTCTGGAGATAGAAAAATAAACATACTAGCAATGATCCAAACTTACAGGTATTGGACTTTTGTGACCTGGTTGTTTTCATGTTTTCTTCAACCTGTCTTAGAAGTAGCTCAGCGAGGTCTATCTGATGACCCTTCTTTATTATTTTGTAAGCCATGTCTACTCCACTACATGGTACATTGTTTACTCTTCTCGACTGGAAAAACTTATAGCCAATTACATGTGCTGCAAACTTAACTTCTGGATCCACAATGGATGCAATTTTCAATTCTCTACCGTCCCATGTTGCATCAGTATTTTTCTCAACATTGGCTCACGATGAACTTCAGAATGTCTTGGCTTTGTCAATAGTAGGGTAACCAGTAACCCTGCTAATCATTCTCTTTGTCACTTGGATCAGTTTATCTAACCAAAATGTGCCCTCATGATAATGGTTTAACACAACCCTAATCCATTCATTCTTAAAATTCTTCAAAAAATTTAGGGCATTAGAGAGTCCAAGTGTTTCAACCTATTTATGCTCTGGTTTTAGCTTTACTCCTTCATCAAAAAGTTCCTGATATGCAACATACATGTCTAAATCTCCTATTTCCCCAATTTTCAGTGAATGTATGATCGTATGTCTTCAACCAATAAAACCCTAGGTGGGATGCTTGAAAAAGCACCTACTAAATCTGTTTTAGATGCTACTTCAGGGTCTAACTTGTAATTGGGTTCACTATAGTTTGCTGACACTATAAGATTAACTTCCTCTTCCACAACTTTAGAAGAACTCACAGTAGATGTCATCTCAACAAACTAGGTTTTTCGATAAACATTGAAGAATGTGCTTAGTAGGGTTTCAACTTACTCAGAATATGTTGAAGAATGTGCTCGGTTCGATCTGCAACTGCTTTGGATTAGCTTGAAAGATTCTTTGCTCAAACTCGCTCTGTGAAATTTTCTCTCTCCAAAATCACAATGTGAAAAATGAACTCAGTCTTTCATGTATTTATAACATTTTTCATATGCCTGCTCAAAACTTTATGCAATAAATGCTTGACCTACTTTCCAGTTCGTGATAGCTGTCAGCTTGGCAACAACTACAAACTTTCATCAGCTCGGTTAACACTTGATTTCTTTGCTTGGTTGATACTGATACTTGGTTAACCTTGAATAGTGATTACTGATGGGTAACCATTTGCTCGGTCTAACTTTTACCAACTATGTGACTTTGTTAGCTCATTACATATAAACCACAATACATCTTTATTCATGTAGATTTGGTCACATACATACCTATATCACCTTAGGTGGAAGTACCGATGTCACCCAATCCAGTGGACGAGGTTTCACCAGCGACAACATTACTTGACTCAGCATTCTCATTTGATGCTTTCCTCCACATGTCGTTCCTTATTCTCATGATATCTGCAATAGTGTTTTCACTCTCAAATACATGATTTTCTTCTGGTGCTCGGTCTCTACAGTCCTTGCTTAGATGACCAACCTTATGACAATGCAAACATGCCATTTTGGTACTTGTCTAGCTTCGTGATTGTTCGACCCATCTTTTCCTATTATAGTTTGTTGCAATGTGCCCATATCTACCACATGCAATACAGTTAGCCCATGTGTTGTAATCCCAAACATAAGAATTACCTTGTCTCTTCGGTTGATAAGGCTTGCGTTGTGTCTTCTACTTTGGAGTCCATACTTGCTTCATTTTTTCCTTACACTCTCGTGCAATGTGTCCATGTTCATTGCAAGTGTAAGATAATTTCTCCATGGTAGGATTGTTAGCATTCTTATTCAGTTTAGCTCTACACTCATAAGCTTGATGACCATATTTTCCACAATAGTAACAATATCCATTAAACTTAGGAGTGACTGGAGGTTTACCTTATGCTTTGCTTCTACAAACATTAGAAGTATGTCCCGGTTTGCCACAGTGATAGCATGACAACACTTTAGGTCTTTGATTTTGATTGTTGTTGACTTGTTCAACATGTTGTGATGATTCTCCTTCATCGGTATAGCCTAATCTAGCTTTGCTTCCAAATCTTCTTTGCTTAATCAAAAAATCATCAATCCTTTTAGAACTATCCTCAGCCAATTTCTTCATTTCATAGTGTTTTTGTTGAGTTTTCACTTCATTTCTCAACTTTTCATTCTCTTCTCTGAGTACTCCTATATCTTCAAGTTTTCTTGATAGTTCACCATTAACTTGGTTGACCTCCTGACTCACAATCATCATCTGATTTGAGATTTCAAAATGGTGCTTAATGAATCTTTGTATCTCACTTTCTTTTTCTTGAAGTTGTTTAGTTATCTGTCTTCAGTCTTCAATAGCTAGATTCCTTTCTTTCTCAGCCTGTCTAGCATTGTTCATTACTTCTACCATTCTTATCATCTGAGATTCTTGACCGATTTGTAGTGCTTTCACTTGTTCAGTTAAGTGAAGATTCTTTTCAGACAAATCAAAGATTATACTTTCAGATCCATCAGAAATACTTCCTAAACTAGATCCAATGTGATCAAATACATCATCAATCTCTTCTTCATGGTAACCAATCTCATTTTGCAGAATAGCTAGGTTCTTCCTTTCAACCAGTAATTTCTTCAATCCTTACTTGGCTTGCTTATACTACTCAACAAACCTCTGCATTTGAATCTTTTGATTCTCTATAGTTTTATCTAACTTATACCTCTCCATGACTAGATCTTTACCCTTTAGTGGTTAAACTATCCAATAAGAGAACTGCGCTCTGATACCAATTGTTGGATTGGAGAGATAGGGTACTGAGAGGGGAGGAGTGAATCAGTGCCCTCAAAAAATTTCAACTCATAAACCTTTCTAACCTTAAACAAAAAATAGTAGTAACCTTCAACTATTACTTGAATCCATTGCATGCATCATTCATTCATTTAACTATCAAAGTAAATAACATGAAATCAACAAGATAATCATCACATGACACAAGTATTTTGGTAACGCAGAAACCCTTGTTAGAAGGTAAAAACTACGATGGGGATGACACCCACAAATTCTTTACTACTGCATATAGAAAAGGTTTGCTTGTTAGGGCTACAAGTGGTGATCACTTCTAGTGATCTTACCTTGTTAGGAGTAACATATTAGATCAGCTAGATCTACCTAGTGATAGGATTTTAACAACACTTCTTGAGTGTGCACTCGGTTAAGAGATTTACAAAAGACTATTAGGTCTACTATGTTAAGAAATTTTACCAAAACTCTGTTATAATGATTAGAAAATAATAGGTAAATATCTGCTAATGACAACTCAACTTGTCTGATACAAATCTATGAAATATTGATTAGATATCACCTTTTCTGTGAAGATCTCTACTCTGAACTACTCGGTAGCCTAATTTGATTCTGCTTAATCTGAATAACTCTGAATACTTTTCTACTATGTCTATCAATTGATAATATTGAAGTTGGCTAATGCTTCAAGAACTTCTTCATTCATACATCAGTTACATCAAAATGATGCAAAAATACAATTATATAGCATACTACTTTATGCCGCTTTAACAAAATTAGGTTACAATGTATTAGAGAAAACCCTAAGATCTATGGTGTACAAAAATAACCTAGATCAAAACAATAACATAAGATCTTCATCGCATTTAATGAATATCTCAACAATAAATTATCCTCGATCTTGGTAAAATGTTTTGTGATTCTGTTGTAACCGTTTGCATAGATAGATGTGTCATTTTTTATTCCTATGTCATTTCCTATGATCCTCAGTAAACACTGTATATACTACTTGGTAAATATACTGGTGCTCGGTATCGGTGTACATTGATGCTTGGTAGAACTGCCCTAGTGATCGGTGTGAAGACTTAACCAACTGGCTTGTAGTGCTTGCAGTTACGGACTAGAGTAGCATAGGTAACCGACCGAAGTCTTTGATACTAATGACAACCTTTAATGCTCAAATAGAGATAACACCTTTTACCATAATCATAATCTTGTTATGAGGGACATATTGACTAAGCTGGACAACAATATTAGGCTTCTCACTACCCAAAACATGGATGATATTGACTTGATTAGGCTCTTCAAAGGTTTCATTTTGGGAAAAGTGAGCATTAAGGATATTATCCTCTTTCTCCAAAGTAGCTTCATGAGTTTGAAAAACTTTAGGAGGTGGACAAACATAACTTATTAATAATTCATCTCTAAAGGGAAGGTCATTGAAATGAATTGATGGTAAAAATTTATTAAGGGAATTGTCAACCGCAATATCATCATTTTTCACTAAGCCACCCTCATGGGAGATATGTGTATCAAGAGAATAATTAACACCATCCTCAAATAGATCATCCCAACTAGGAAGACCATTGAGAGAAGTGTCATCTTATTGAATCAATATGTCATCATGGATAGGAGGTTCCTTAGAGAGGGATAAAATGATAAAAGGGAGGCTAACCTACTATCACCTCTATTAAATATATGCATTGTGAAAGTAAGATAATTTAAAACACAATGAAAATATGTGCTAAATGCATGAAATAATATGGAACTTTTATGTCTTTTTTCATTAATACAAATGCATAAACAATAAATGGAAGGATTTAAATCAAATAATTACTAATTTCATACATATAAAGTAGACCTAGACATCCAAATCATAAATGAGATGTAAGGAGTCAAGCTCACCAAAATATAAGGTACAAAATAGTGCTCAATAAGACGCATGGGCAAACTAGGATGCATAGGCAAACTATGAAGCTTAGGGCTATCTCTTCTTACATTGGAAGGAAGATGAACCACTAGGCTCCAAGAGGCTCAAATACTAAATGAATGTAGTGATCCATTGTTGTTATGGAATATGACTATGAAATTAAAATTGAAAAAATGTTATATTTAGGGCTAGACGTGGAGAGAAACATGCAAAGACCAATTGTGTCTTGAGAACTTAGTTTGTGGACCATATCTAGGAAGTAGAGACAATTGCTAACATGTATACAAAATTTTAGCATAAAATAGGAGATCAAACGAGATCGGGGGGAGGGGTCAGGAGTGACTAGGAGGTCAGGGATAAGTCAACTCATCTTTAACCCTGCAACTTTTCATGAATTGACTATCAAATTGTATCCCTCAATCTAATGTGTATGTAGCTCCTTCCACATTGATGTCACTCATCTCCTGAACATAGAAAAATAATAAAATTATTGTGGAGAGTGGTTTGTTTAATTAAAACCCCTATTTTGGAATCAATCATGAAATTGGAATGAAATGTACTTGAAAGGAAAGCATACTAATATGTAGCAAAGTCTAGATTTGAGAAATAAAATTACTTATAACTTGATGATGCAATGTTATTTGAAAGCAATCACAAGTGTTGATACAATAACATGACTTCACAAAGACCTAAAATAAAATCACAAAAGACATTCTTTCATGAAGGTTTTTGAAGCTTTCCATAACAAAGGATATGGTGGGATGATATGGCTTGAATGCTTGAATTGCTTGAATACTTCTCCTTGTTCCTTGAATGCTTGAGATCATGGATGCTTGATTGAATGAATGGATTTTAATTCTTTCTTGTGACATTGCCAAAATAAGGGAGGTAGACTTTCTTATATACCTCTCCTAGCCATTTCAAGGTGCAAAAATTGAAGGAGGCCAATGTGGATTTGGAGATATTGATAAAACCAAATAATCATTACCCGATTTAAATTTGGGTCCAATTCTCAGGGTCAAGGGCAACTTTGAGGGTTAGGGGAAATCTAATTCACCCTTTAACCCACCCAAAATGGACTCAAATTTGGGTTTGGTATCCAATTTGGTAATGTAGATGTTGGAAATATGTATGAAATTGAGGTGTGATAGAGGAAACATATGCAAGAGGCCACATATGATAAAATAGGGCCTATGTAAGCAAGTGGTGATTGGTTTGGTGAAGTAATTAAGGGGGGCACCTATGATTAAGGGTCCATATAGATTTTTATAACATTGAAATAAGATATTACTTGTATTTTAATTTATTACAAATTAAATGCATAATGAAGTCCTATAATGAATGCTAGAATGAAACACATTAAAATATATACTAAGTAAGCATGGAATTGGATGCATTAGCTAAGGTGTATAATTTATGATGTTACACAACCACATCTTCAATATCAAAAATAATAGAAGTACTATTGATATTCATGACAAGAAAATTCCATGAATCAAGCATATAATAAAGCAATATTTGACATTTCTCCTCTTCTTCCATCTTTACACCAACATATGTCAATTGATTCATCGATTTATTAAGATTTCAATTGGTTTGTAATTCGTCTACTCTCATCCATTCTTAAGAAATATGATTCCTTCCTCAAGAAAATATTACTCGCTAAAGATTTACCTTGATACATCTCACCAAGTTTCTATCATAGCTTCTTTGCATAGGACTCTTCATAGACATTAATTAAAATAGAGTTTATTGAGAACAAGTTGATTAGACCCTTGGATTTACAATAAATAACATCATATTGAGAAACCATGGTAGGATTTGTAGGTATGAAGAAATTTTCATCAATAGCTTCTCAAAGAACTCAATCTATTCACAAATCCTCCATATTCAACTTCCATGTCTGAAAATTATTTCCATATAATTTATCCTCTAATCTACCAGATGAACTTACCATCTAAAAATTCTTGCAAAAAGATCACAAAGTATCTTTTGTACAAGATCTAACTGGAATCTAGATTAGTTATAAAAAAATAACCCACAACTAAAACCAAAGGTGATTAGGTACTAATACCACTAGAAAGGAAGTTAAAGTAGTGGAACAACATCCTACACCAACCTTGAGAGAAGGATTGTGCAAAACTTTTTAGATCTTTATAACAGTTACAAAAATTTAACAAAATGAACATATAATAGCATGCATACCACAACATAGTGATTTTCATGGACAAAACCCTTTTGGGAGAAAAGCACCACACTTCAAAATCTGCCTAATATATTATTCATATTTTAACATTAGATTACAATATACTTATAGAGAAAGCTTCTCATGAGAGTATCACCAAATGGAGATTAAAAAAAACTCAGCAATTGTCATCCTCTCAAAATACACCACAATACACATTCGTAACAAAACGCCCTCATAAGATAAGGATTCCTTTTAGGACAAACAAAACACACAAAATATTCATTATTAGATTAGTGAACTAATGATAAATGGTCAAGATTTACAATGATAAATTATACATAAAATATGGCTTTTAAGGGCCTAATGGTACCTCCCCCACATTTTTATCCCTTGTACTTTTTATCAACTGTAATATTTTACTGTTGCAAGGTTGATAAACCATTTCCTTAACAATCCATAGCTAATTTCTACAAATCCTTTATAAACAACATGCATGTATAGAAAGTTGTAAAATCATTTAGAAGATCAAAAGAAATTACACAAGATACAAAAACTAAGAATAGGAAAAAAGGGATAATTTTATTGAATTGGTGTCCTGAAGCCCATTTACAATAGCACAATTGTAGAACATACAATTATTCGGTAATAAATTTGAGGAGGAATCTATACAAAATGAGCATGGTCAAAAATTTTATTTTGAAAAAGGTGCCAACCTAAAGAAAATATGGCAAGCTAGAGAGAAACCCTAGCCAATAAAATGAAGACGTGTACACTTGGTCTTTTGACTGAGGTTTGGTGAAAATATTATTTCATTAGTAGCCTACCAATAGATCAAATGTGCCAAAAATGACCTAGGAATAGCATTTCAAAGACGGGTTGTCTACAACATTAAATGGAGTGTGGGTGTTATCCTTTTTCTTTTGCATTCATGCCAAAACACATTTAAATATTTTAATAACTTTCTTTGATCAATATTTAGTAGTTTCAATCATTAATGGCATTATAGAGTGGTAGACCTATAAGATATTCAATGTCATTTGAAGCATTCAAATAGATATCAATAGATTTTTTCACTTTCACAGACCATCATGCCCTCTACACCTAGTAAAAGTGTTACACATAATTGCATTAATTATTGTCATTAGTGTCACACATATAGTCAGTAAAGAAAAGTAAAAAGACAAGTCAGTCAAAGTCACTAAGTATAGTAACCGAGTAGAGCATAAGAAGAAAGACATGCTAACCAAGCACCGACTTGACTGAGCATCAACACAGAGCGAGATGATTACCAAGCACACCGAGTATAGTATTTGAAGGAGATATCTATCACAACAAGGTGATTTTAGATAAGGGCTAAGTAGATCTGAAATTTTTCAAAATAAGTTGAAACATCCAGATCATTATGTTGTTACTTTCTAACAATTGTGGCAGACAAATCTCTTAATAGAGTAGACTTAACCGTCGTTTTGTAAATATCTTAACCGAGTGCACACTTAAGAGTATTGCTAAAATCCTCTAACAAGGTAGATCTTAACAAGTCTTAAATGTTACTCCTAACAGGGTAAGATCATTCGAAGTGATAAAAAATTGTATGCCCTAACATGCAACTTTATTATTGCAGTAGTGAAGCTTTGTGGGTTTCATCCCTGATGAGGCATATTAATGCCATACTTTAGGATACCCTAGGATGATAATTGCTAGACCTTTTGCTTCATTTTGATACATTTACCTCAAGACTCTTATGTTTTTCTGCTACTATATGGCATGCTGCCAACAGACATTTAACATGGTTTGAACGTACTTAAATATGCTATGCTTGGATAAATTACTATATTTATTGTTCTGAAAGATATTGTCGTGTTTCAATGAGTAGAGTAGGTGTTTGAATATGATTGATTAATCGTGTTTTGATAATTATTGTCATAAATGTCTTATCCTAACCCTTGAAGGCACAACACATTGGAATAGAGAATGTTGTTTTGACTAGGTACGACGCATTCATTCATGGAGCGCTCCACTCAGTCTTCTTGTAGCTTTCAGCAGAAGAACATTCAATATAGTGCCAGTTGAAGGATAAGGTGGCAGTTCCAACGAAGAGCAAGGTGGCATGTTGATTCCTCTAAGAAGATCTAGGTGTGAGTGGGAAGTTAGATTTGTTGTTACAGTAACTCTTTCCTCTGTTCTGGATTTAATCTATTTTAGTCTTAAAAGCTTTCCTCCTTTCTAGTCAGTAGTGTTGTAATAAAGATCTGCCTATTTTTGTGGCACAGTTAGGAAAGTATTTAGGAGATTTTCCTTTAAATAAAGTCCCGCTCCAGCGAGGAGGGCATTGTCAAGTTTAATGTAGCAATAGTTTTTTTTCACTATTTTATGGAATTTTTGTACCTTGTCATTCAATCAATAAACAAATGAAGTGTTGATATTAAGTTGAGTATAATTTTGATTTAGGATACTCATCCAAGAAGGCCCACTTGGTGAGAAATCCACAGTTAGATAGATTCATAATAGTTAGAATCATTTCCTACATTTTTGATATTTCAGTGCCAAGTGTTGAACTGCCCCTGCAGCCAAAGTTACAGATCAGCTAACACCTCCTACAGCCAAAGTCATGGAATAGTAGAAGTACTATGGAATAGTTTTTAAGAGTCCCCATGTTTTGTTAGCAGTTATATTTCTGTAGTTTCTATTCCAGCATTTACTTTTTCGCAACTTTAGCTTAAGCATTACTTTAGCATTCATTTCCTGCAATCATAGCATAGTCTCCTTTCAGCATTTCTTTCTTATAGCAGCGATAAAATGTATGGCTGAGTGATACTTGGTGCATATACCTTGCTAGCCCATTTCAAGTAATATGTCCCTGGTCTGACATACTAAATGAATTTCTATAAAGAGGATAAGTTGCTCGGTTAGATGTCCAATCCCTAAGTTCAGAATTATACCTAGTTTCTAAGCCTTTATAGGAAGTGATCATTTTTGGCACCGCTGTCGGGGATGGTGCCGAACCAAATCCTTACTAAGCCATTCCTAGAATTTGTTTCATTCCCAGCTTTCATTAGAATACATTACTTATAGATGAACTCTATGAATCACATCACTCCCTACTATCTGTATGCATAACCAAAGAAGAGACACTAGAGGAAGGTACTTGCCAAATCAATCCAATCACCCATTTGAGGAAGAGAATTCATTTATTGATGCCACCATTGACCTCCCTAAAACTACGTCATCCTCTTCATCTTCTGAAGAAGAACAATTTGGTTCTTCCTGAAATTAACGCATTTGCAGAAGTCTTCTCTCATCTGAGAGCCCGTTTTCCTGAAAATCCTGTCAGACAAGAAAACTCCTTACAACTGGTCATATACCAACCTCCTCATCATCCACCACCTCTATGACCTAGAAATCCTACCAGGATGGCTAATCCCCCCGCATTTCCATTCCCTATTACTAACCAGCGAGATAATAACAACCTTAAAAACATACCTTCTTCGGCCCTGCCAAAATTCTACGGTCTAGTAATAGAAGACCCGGATACCTTTCTCTTTGAGTTTGATATTCTATGTAGAAGTTATGACTACACCACTGACTCTCACAAGCTCAAACTCTTTCTTGCGACTCTTAAGGAGTTTGCTTTGCGTTGGTTTATGGGCCTCGAACGGGATTTTGTTCATGATTAGGCAGGAATGCAGGAAGCATTCTTAACCAAGTATAAGGAGTATTTTCAGGGAACTGATATGCGAGGAGAAGACATCTTTAAAATGACTCAAAAAGAGGATGAGTCATTTGAAGACTATATCTCACGGTTTATGTATAGCCTGCAAAGGAACACAAAGCATGAGCTTAATGAAGAATCTCAGAAGCTGCTATTTCTAAGAGGTATACAAGATGGATGCACTGAAGCTTTAGACTTGATGGCAAGAGGGGACATAACTCAATCCAGTTGGGATGACATAAAGAAGATATGCCTCAAGTACTCAAGAGCTGTTGGAAAGCGCGAAAGAGGATACAAAGCCACAATAGGAAGGAAAAATGGTGCAGGTGCCTCTAGATCAGAGATAACACATCTCTTATCTGATGTTAAATAGGACATCATCAATAATATGGCCACGCAATTGGATACCTTGCAAACCAAAAAGAAGCATGATGAAGCCGAGGCCATGTTGGCAGAATTCTATCCACACTGTTGACAAAAGAAGAGGGATTGTCAGTGTAAGATGGTTGCAAATATGGAAACTACTCAGATGCCAACTACCTATAAGCCAATAGAACCAGCAGATGAGAAACTATTCTTCGTTGCTCAGCGGTGACCATGGGCGCAAAGACAAGGTATGCCTCAGGACCCACTTACATTCAGTAATCCATTTTATAACAATAAATGGAAACCTTCTATGAATTACCCCAACCCTCCCTAGAACAACTATCATAATCAGTGGCAAAATTTCCCTAGTCCACAATGGTAGAACCCTTAGGGAAATTGGCAATAGCCTCAGGGGACATGGAAACCACCACAGGGTAATTGGCAATCGAATCCTCAGTGGGGAGGAGGCCAACAATGGCCAAATCAGTCTCAAGGATTTCTGAACCTGCCTCTTCAGGCACCACAACAACAAGCGCTCTTACCACCACCAGCCGCTAATACCCAACCTCCAAAGCTGACCCAATTCCCTACACAACCACAACCAAACCCGAACAAAAATCCTCCTACACCTCCACAAAGCATGTATACTATTGATCAATTGCAGTATCCCATGCAGTATCCTACCAGTGCAATCACCCTTGATGATATACACCTATGATCTGGAACTACTATTCTTTCTCTAAGCATCCAATCATAACTGAAGTACCACAAGAGGAGCATGTTGCAATCGAAAACACTACTTCTTTACCAACAACACAACCTCTAGCTGATAAAAGCCACCCTACCTAACCACCTTTCGCACAAAGGTTTCAACCCAACAATCCTAATCCCACTGAGGAAACCAAATTTAACATCCTTGATCAATTAAAGAATGTCAATGTCCAAATACCTTTATTCCAAGAAATCAAGGATGTACCCACCTACAACAAAGCCATAAAATAATTCTACTTTAAGAAGCCTAGACGCAAGAAAAAATATCCTTAGACAGTGCATATGTTAGGTATGCTAGTTGACATTATGTTAGGAAAGCTTACCATCCCAAAATATTCTGACCCAAGCAATCCTGTTGTTGAAGTCATTGTTAATGGGACAACCATTAAAAATGTATTGATAGATCTTGGAGCAGCTATAAATGTAATGACTAGGGACATAATGCAACAACTTGGCATATACAACCTCTGAACCACTCCTACTGTCATGCAGCTAGCAAATAGTTCAACCGTAAAACTTGATTGAATGGTTGAAGATATAGTTGTTGACCTTGCAACCTAGTCATACCTAGCATATTTCATGATTTTGTCACCAAAAGCTACCTTAGGAGGATATCCTATTATACTTGGCATGCCTTGGCTAGCAACTGTAAATGCTCACATTGGTTGTTGCTCAGAGGATATGACCATTTTTTATGGTCAGCATACACAGACTCTCTTCCTATATCCTCCTGCTCAACCCCAAATGGACTTAGCCTCACCAATCTGGCCTGACATAGGAGAAGAAGCTGAGGTTATCAATTCAGTGTCAAAATTAATGATGATAAAAAGAGACCCTTTTCTGGAGCTTCAGGATGAAGACAAGGTAATCACCAATATCCTGCAAAACCAATATGGATCAAACCTGGATTCATTGGGTTTTTCTTCCAACAACTGCTCCCTCCAAGTTCTAAACCAAGATTGCAAATGGTCCTCTCCTGCAGCCAAAGAACTCTATCACAATTGCATCCCCATGAGATACAAGTACCCTCATTTACCGACGCATCCATGATAGAGTTAACTAAGCAAATAGAAGTGTCTCCTGGCCACTACCTGAACAGTAATAGCTGACTAACCAATCTGCAACAAACCTCCCTGACTAAAATACTGAAGGCACATACTAGAGCATTTTCTTGGGACTATTCTGACATGAAAGCCCTGGATCCAAAGTTCTGCACTCATAGGATATATCTAAAAGAAGATAAACCTCTAGTAAGGTAATTTCAAAGACGAGTGAACCCAACCTTACGAGAAATCATTAAAATAGAATTGCAAAAACACCTCAATGTTGGATTCATTTATCCCATATCCAATAGTCAATGGGTTTCTCCATTAGTAATTGTGCCAAAAAAAGGAGGCAAGTGGCATGTGTGTGTGGATTATAGGGAACTCAATAATGCAACCAAAAAGGACCACTTCCCTCTTCCATTCATTGACCATGTATTGGACTCTTTAGCGGGCAAATAGTATTTTTCCTTTCTAGATGGGTATAGCAGGTATAATCAAATCCGAATCTTTCCAGAAGATCAGGAAAAGGCAACCTTCACTTGCCCTTGGGGAACTTTTGCCTATTCAGTCCTTCCATTTGGTCTTTGTAATGCTCCAGCAACCTTTCAGAGAGCAATTATCAGCATCTTTGCTGACATATAAAATGACTGTATGGAGAACTATATGGATGATTTCACAACCTATGGTGAAACTTATGAGGAAGCCTTAAGAAACTTAGACAAGGTCCTAAAAAGGTGTGAATAAAAAAATCTATCCCTTAACAACAAGAAATGCTTCATGATGATGCAAGAAGGGATAGTACTTGGACACTATATATCTGCAGCAGGAATATTAGTGGATCCAGCCAAAATTGAAGTCATTCAAAACCTTCCCACACCAACCAAGAAAAAAGATGTCCAAATTTTTCTTGGACATGCAGGCTATTATAGAAGGTTTATAAAAGATTTCAGTAAAATGGCTAGTCCCCTTCACTCTCTGCTTACCAAAGATTTAGAATTTAACTTGACCCCAACTTGTGAAGAGGCCTTCCTACAGCTAAATTTAGTCCTTACAACAACCCTAGTCTTACGAGGACCAAATTGGGAGCTTCCATTCCATATACATACTGATGCCTCAAATCATGCAATAGGAGCCATTCTTGGACAAAAAGAGGACACAGTAGAGCATGCTATATACTTCATCAGCAAGAATCTCCAAGGAGCTGAATAGAATTATACGGGCACAAAAAAGGAGCTTCTGGCAGCCATTTATGCACTCAATAAATTATGCCATTACATTACAGGGTATCAGATTTTTATGCACACTAACCATGCAACCATTAAATACCTTGCTAATAAGCCTACAATCACAGGACTATTAGCTAGATGGCTTCTATTATTGTAGGAGTTTGATATCACCATAGTAGACAAGCTAGGCAAATCCAACATAGTTGCAGACTTCCTCTCACAACTATAGAACATGGATGAACCACAACTTATTGATGACAAATTCCCTAATGATCATCTGTTCTCTATTTCAGCTAAAACTCCTTGGTATGCAGATATTTCCAACTACTTAGTCTCTCAAAAGGTACCTCCTTTCAGCTAAAACTCTGTGGTATGCAGATATTTCCAACTACTTAGTCTCTCAAAAGGTACCTCCCTATTTCTCACCAAAAGAAAAGAGGCTCATAGAAAAAAACTTTCAATTTCTCATGGATTGCTGATTGTCTATTCTATAATGGGCCTAACCAAATATTGAGACAGTGTGTAAGGGAGGATGAAACTTATGACATCCTCCATGCATGTCATAATGAGCCTTGTGGAGGGCATTTTGCAACCAAGAGAACGACCATAAAGATATTGAACACATGATATTATTGGCCAACCCTCCATAGAGACGCAGTCAAATATACAAGGAAATGCGACCGATGCCAAAGGATGGGACGCCCAACAAAATATGATGAAATGCCTCTTTTTCCACAAGTGGTAGTCACTCCATTTGATAAATGGGGATTAGATTTTGTAGGACCCATTACTCCATCCTTAAATGACAACTCCTACATTCTTGTATGTACTGACTATGTAACTAAATGGGTGGAGGTACGTGCTATGAAACATGCTCGAGATAACAAAGTTGCTGAATTTTTTTATGAAGAAATCTTCACAAAATATGGTGTACCAAGAGAATTGGTTATTGACCAGGGTGCTCAATTCACCTCAACATTGATTACTGCACTTATGAATGAATATAAAATTTGCAACAGGACATCAAGTCCATACCATCCACAGGAAAATGGGCAAGTTGAGGTTACCAACAGGGAGATAGAGGCCATCTTAACTAAAACTGTGCAGCTCCATAAAAAGGACTGGAGCACAAGGTTACAAGAAGCAGTTTGGGCTTATAGGACAACCTGGAAAACTACAACTGGTTTTACACCATTTGAGCTGGTTTATAGCAAACATGTTGTCATGCCCATCGAATTTGAGCACAAAACATTGAGAACAACATTACAGTTAAACATTGATCTTCTAGCAGCACAACGTGATAGGGTCCTGTAGCTCAACCAACTAGATGAAATGAGAAAGGCCACCTTATAGCACATGGAGATGATCCAGATACAACGAAAAGGGTGGCATGACTCCCACATCCTGAACAAATGATTTTCCCCTAGTGACTGGGCCCTCCTATACGATTCTTGCTATTAAGAAAACCAAGATAAGCTCACTACCCATTGGTTAGGTCCCTATAAAATAAAAAATGTCTATGCTAATGGTGTCATTCAGTTATCAACAATCGACCCAGTACGTTTCAAGTTATTGGTAAATGGGCACTGGCTACGTCTGTATCATAAACCACAAACAAAAGCTAAGTTCCTACGGCAGTTTGAGATTTCTCCTTCCGTAGTTGAACCTCCTGTAGCTAATCACGATCCTACAACCGCTGAATCTACCACACATTTTGGACCTCCTCCAGTTGAAGACTTTCCAATGGCAGATGGACCTCCTCCTTTGGGTGATTCTCCTGCCACTGAAATGAACATCCAATCATCACTTTAATTCTGCACGACTGCAGTCATAATAAATTTTTTTTTTCCCACAAAAATATTCTCTCACATAATAAATACTCCATCCCATCACCTTTTTCTTCACCATTCATTCATCTGTCACGTCTTTTCTACCCCGTACTTCTCTTTGCATGATACACGTCATCAAATATTTTTGGATTTCAACATTTATGGCACATTCACATCAGGTACATGATCATCTATTCTTTCACATACTATGTACTTATTTAAACATAATTATCTTTTATGCTTCATTTAATATAGTAATAATTTCCGAGCATTGTTGTACTTTTCAACCAAGCATGTGAGGACACCTATGTCCTTTTCATAGGGGGCAGTACGTAGTATGAGATGAAAAATTTTGCCAAGATTTTGATTTAACTGTCATTAATAGCACACAAGCTCTGAGTCTGATCATTATTCCACCAGCCTTAGATTTCGGCTTCTTTAAAAATCAAGCCAGCTACGATTTTCACATATTCTCTGATATTTTCCCTTCCATCCTTATTGAGCAATAGAAATTCTGAGTTAGAATAGAGTAGGAAATTTTGGGAATTAGGAGGAATTGTAAAACATTGAAGCTGAGAACAAGGGTTGCAAAAATTTAAGTATGGGTGGGCCGCCTATTTGATCAGAACCAGCTAGCCACATGTCATTGCTGCAAGATCAAGCAAGTGTTTAGGAATTCAATCATGTGGGTTGGATTAGCTATTTTATCAGATTAAATGGTCATGAAGAAGCTATTGCAGTGGAATTCTTGCATACATTCAGCAATGGCATGGCATATGTGAAAGGTTTGTGAATTGAAGCTTCAAAAATGCAAATAGCAAAAGTCTCTGGACTTCTTGTTGTAGGAGAACCTTTTCCGCATGGTCATGACACCCGCACAGCCAGAGCCAAATTCTCCCTACCCACAGACACAGCATTGGAAAGTAGCAAACAAGGTATGAAAAGACTTTCTCTTCTAGGTGATTACACACAGTTCGTTGTTCACATTATCCGATATATTACTTGCGAAGGAAGGTTTTCTTTTCTACATGTTGTACATCTTAAACTGTTGAGCCATTTGCGGAATGGGTGGTTAATTAATATTCCAAATGTTTTATATTCCTTGTTAAATTTGAGCTCTGAAGAAGTAAGGAAGGGTAGGCAAAATGTTGTTACCCATCATGGGTTAATCAAATTACTGGTAGAAAATGCCATGCCAGATAATTCTCCTATGAGCTAGGATGAATTTCTTGCCGCCCCTCATGTTCAATTAAAGGCCCTGCGAGATAATTCTCCTATGAACTGGGACTAATTTCTTGCCACCCCTCATGTTCAATTAAATAGGTAAAGACCCAAGCCTATAGGGTCACATCCTGAGCATCATGAAGCATAGGAAAATCCTCTTGCTGAAGCTAGTCCAAAAAGAGCTTAGGAAAACCCTCCTTTACATCAAGAAGATGTAACAATAGAATCTCAAAACCCTAATATAGGGGGAGAAAACATTGGGGGTTTTGCAGAAACTCATAGTTTACAGGGAGCCAAGAAAGATGAGAAAGGGAAAGGGAAAAGTCTGGTTATGAAGAAGGTAGTACCCATGTTCATCCTGCAGCCACATCTACCTCGATAAAATCCAATCCACAGAAATGCTCTATAGTATCAGAAGAAACCCCAGTACGGCGTAGTGTTCGCTTGAATTCAAGAAAAAAGATAGAACTCACCTAAGATGGCTGGCTCAAGTCATGAAGTTTTGATTGAGGAACCTATGAATATCGACCCACGGGAAGAGAATCCAACCATGGAAGGTGATGATATGATGAAGGAACCTGTAGCCTCGGTACCAAAGGAAATAGTGAAAATGGATGTTTCTGAAGTTTCTTCTTCTCATTCGAGCAATATGCAAGCAGATGAAGTTTCAACAGCATCCACACCAGCTCACCAAAAAGAACATGAGGCAGACCCAGAACACTCTGTTCCACAGAAAAGTCAAGATCAGGTAACAATACATTCTTTGTCCTTGGATTATTTTCAGCAAATTCAGTATGAAAGGGCAATGTGGGCAATAGAGAGGGATAAGTTAAAAAAGGAAATAGGGCAGCAGAAATAGGAAATCACACTCTTACAAGATAAGGTGGACTCAGCTGTTAAATTGGTTCCTAAGATTCTAGAATGTCGACCACCACCTAGGGTGTATGCCCTGTGCCTAAGGGAGCAATTTTTTCTATTTCAATTTAAAAGAATTATCAAATATTTGAGTCCTAACATAGATACCCCTCAGTCCTTTATGGCCGCATATGAAATGTCACCTGACTTCATTAAGAACCTTCTTTGTGAACTTTATCTGCATCATTATGTCATTCCATCAAACACTGAATGGAATCCCCTATTATTTGTGGGGGACATACATTTTTCCTCACTACTTTCTTGGGTTAATAATGAAATCTACTATGGGGAACAATTGGCCAAGTATAGGGCATTTGAACATAATGTTTCACTTCCATTACGCCCTGAGAGTAAAACACCAAGATGACTTTACTATGACTGGTTGGAATTGTCTATGGTTTTAATGATTCCACACATCGAAGAAGGATATTGGCAAATAGAGAACAGGTGCATGCAGAATTTGAAAGGTTGTCCTTGGCTGATGGGAATAGAGCCGCAGATGGATTACATCAGAGGTGGGCTAGATTGACTATGTTTTTGAAAAAGGCAGAGCCACACAGTGTCATCAAATTTAGAGCGGCTATGCAAAGGGTCCACTGGTACATAGAATTGGGCCAATAGCCAAAACCAAAGTGATGGATTCCTCTCACATTCCAGCCTCCTGTACTCCTGTGGCCACTATACAGTTGTGTAGATGACGAGTTGGATGAGGATTTAGAGCTAAGTCAGTGAGTCAGGATGGAGAGAATGAATGGGTTCTACTAGAGGGTGCGCACTTCTATGATTAGACAAACACAAAAAGGTGACTTCAGCGTGCTAGCAAAGATTAAAAACTCTTTAGTGCCTAAGGATAGGCCCTAGTCTTCGTAGGGGGAAAAATGATGAGGCATTTTAATGTCATACTTTAGGATACCCTAGGATGATAATTGCTAGACCTTTTGCTTCATTTTGATACATTTACCTCAAGACTCTTATGTTTTTCTGCTACTATATGGCATGCTTTCAACAAACATTTAACATGGTTTGAATGTACTTAAATATGCTATGCTTGGATAAATTACTATATTTCTTATTCTGAAAGATATTGTTGTGTTTCAATGAGTAGAGTAGGTGTTTCAATATGATTGATTATGCGTGTTCTGATAATTACTATCATAAATGTCTTATCCTAACCCTTGAAGGCATAGCACATTGGAGTAGCGAATGTTGTTTTGACTAGGTTAACACATTCATTCATGGAGTGCTCCACTCAGTCTTCTTGCAGCTTTCTGTGGAAGAACATTCATTACAGTGCCAGTTGAAGGATAAGGTGGTAGTTCCAGCGAAGAGCAAGGCGGCATGTTAATTCCTTTGATAAGATCTAGGCGTGAGTGGGAAGTTAGATTTGCAGTTACGACAACTCTTTCCTTTGTTCTGGATTTAATCTATTTTAGTCTTAAAATCTTTCCTCCTTTCTAGTCAGTAGTGTTGTAATAAAGATTCACCTATTTTTGTGGCATGGTTATGAAAGTATTTAGGATTTTTTCCTTTAAATAAAGCCCTGCTCCTGCATGAGAAGGAGGGCATTGTCAAGTTTAATATAGCAACAATTTTCTCACTGTTTTATGGAATTTTTGTACTTTTTCATTCAATCAATAAACAAATGAAGTGTTGATATTTAGTTGAGTGTAATTATGATTCAGGATACTCATCCAAGGGGGCCCACTTGGTGAGAAATCTAAAGTTAGATAGATTCATAATAGTTAGAATCATTTCCTGCATTTTCATTGTTTCAATGCCAAGTGTTGAACTGCTCCTGCAGCCAAAGTTACAGATCGGCTAACGCCTCCTGCAGCCAAAGTTGTGGAATAGTAGAAGTACTATGGCATAGTTTGTAAGAGTCCCTATGTTTTGTTAGTAGTTATATTTATGTGGTTTCTATTCCAGCATTTACTTTTCCACAACTTCATCTTAAGCATTACTTTAGCATTCATTTCCTGCAATCATAGCATAGTTTCCTTTCAGCATTTCTTTCCTGCAGCAAAGATAAAATGTATGGCTGAGTGATACCTGGGGCATTTACCTTGCTATCCCATTTCAAGTAATATATCCCTGGTCTAACATACTAAATGAATTTCTATAAAGAGGATAAGTTGCTCGGTCGGATGTCCAATCTAGGAGTTCAGAATTATACCTAGTTTCTGAGCCTTTATAGGAAGTGATCAATCTCCACCACAATTTTTACATTGTAACAAGGGTTTTTGTGATACCAAAATATTTGTGTCAAGTGTATGAAGTTTAATGAATGTTTATTTGTTAAATTAGATGTATTTACATTTCATTTATGTTCATGAATGAATGGTAATGATGAATATGACAGTGGGTTAATGAAGGATATTATATTGAGGATTGAGAATGAAATTTTGTAGGGTTGTTGATTCACCTCTCCCCTCTTAGTAACTCACATTTCCATAATCCCAACAATTGGTATCAGAGCCAAGTTCTCTTGTTGAAGAAGTTTAATCACTAAAGTGAAAAGATCCATAGAGATGGAAAGGTATAAGCTTGATAAGATAATTGAAAATAAAAAATTGGAGTTGCAGATTACCCTAGAACAACTTAAGGATGTCAAAGAAAAGCTAAGAGAGTCATTGATCAAAAGGAAGGAAATAGCATTTTAACAAAATGATACTCAATATCAGAAAGAAGAGATTGAGGAATTATCTAAAGGATCCAGAAGTGTATCTGATGCATTTGATGAAATAATCTCGGATCTATCTGAAAAGAATCAACACCTCATAGAGCAGGTGAAAACACTACAAATTGGACAAGAAACACAAATGGTGAGAATGCTTGAAGTTATGAACAATACAAGACAATTTGAACAAGACATAAACATGACTATTGAAGACATAAGACAAATACTGAAAAACAGGATGAAAAGGAATCAGAAATATTAAAGGTGACTGAGCATCACTTTGAAATTGCAAATCAGATGGTTATCACGAGTCAAGAAATCAACCAAATAAACAATGAGCTTGCAAGGAAATTGGAAGACATTGGTGAATTAAGGGAAGAAAATGAAAGATTAAAAAATAAATTGAATATGCAACAATAACATAATGAAATGATGAAGAAAACTGAGGAAATCACCAAAGGATAAAAGAATTTTTAATGAGTCAGGGGAGACTAGACAACACCACTGAATTAGGCTATACCAGGCAGACAGAGTCATCAAATCAAGAAGAGCAAAGAAATGCCTATGCAAATCCAAGACCAAAGAATCTCTCATGCTATCATTGTGGAAAACCAGGTCATACAACAAATGTCTCCAGGAGTAAAGTGTACACACTAAGATGTGCACTTCTCTAAGTCTTTGCTTCCAAGGGAATCCATGAATGGGAAACCTTGAAAAATGACCTAGAGCTCCCTAGGCATGGAGTGCAAGGATATTAAGAGTGCTCTCAGCTAGAGATATTAAGCCTATGACCTTGCTAGTAAACCATGCAATGGGAGATTCAATGGAGACAAGGGCAAGAATGCCAATATCCTCAAGAATCAATATGAAAATGAAATGCAACTATGATAGAAATGAGAGTGCAAACTAAGCTATGAAAAGAAAGATGCAAGTGTCACAATCCAAGCTAGTTAATCTATGTGAGCTAATCTAGAGCATAGAAATGAAGCTAGTCTAGGAAAGCATAAATACGAAACTATGATGCAAGAAATGGAAGATGAATGCAAGAATGTCTTCAAAAAGCTCCAAAGTCTCCAAGAAATCCTGCAACATAAGGTTAGTATTCAAAAGATGGATGCTAAAATGAGAAAAGAGCTCTCCTTTTATAAGAAATGAGAAAGAATGGACCATGGAGATTAAGAGGAAAAAGATTTAATCAAGGGTAGATCTTGAAAGAGGAACAATCCATGTGCACAAATATCCTCTAATGAGAAAATAAGAGTTGACTTTTGTGTCCATATGAGACAAAAAGTTCTTTTCTTCTTTTTATAAAATAAGAATAATATTTTATTTGTGCAACTTATGATAAGAGGAAAAGTGGGGGCTTTTTATTTAATAAAAGGGGAGGAAATTTTTTTTAAATAAATAAAGACTTAGGATAAAATGGTTAGCCTAAGGCAAATAATCAAAAAATGATAAAATAGGATTTGATCAACGAAATTGATATATTTGATAAAATGCTGATTTTTGAAAATATTGATTCAGAAATTTGATAAATTACTGGCTGGAGGCCCAAAGTCTAGGAGACCATTTTAGGGTGCATACATTTTCCCCTCTTTCACTAATGTGAGATTGATTTGGGATCACATGCAGTCAAAGAATGGAATTGAAATGTGAGATCGATTTGGGATCACAAAACAATCCAGACGTGTTCAATGGATGGGAACATATCAAGACAAAGATAAGCATAAGCTGAAAGACAAGGCCAATCACCGTTGTATATAAGTAATTGTCAAGTCTGAAATAAGAGATAAGAATCTCAAGCTGAGCTAATTGATAAGCTGAATCAAAGATTAAAGCTGATAGGTATTGCCCCCTTGGAATTGAAATCAAAATTAGGTAGAGGAGAAAAACAAATTGATAAACTTGATCAAGTCACTAGAAATCATAATCGAAGGTGAAACATGATATGATAACCATCAAGCGGTGAAGACATGCCCTAGTTTGACTAGGTTTGACTGAGAAAGATAAAGGATAAAATCAAGTCAAAACCTTAGAGAGATGGATAAAATGACAAGTGAATGAAAGACTAGGAGGTTGGAAGAGATGGGGATGAAGAAATGAAGGTGCCCCAACTAAGATCGAAGGATCAGGCCTCAAATGGTTAGCCAACTGCGTAGAAGAGGGTGAAATTTGAAATGTGATTTTGACTATCAAGATGAACTCAGATTTCAATTTCGATCCCGAAATGAATAGAAAATGATGTGATATGAAAGACAAGAAGTGAAAGACATGATCAGGAAGAAGTGAAAGGTGAGCATAGTTTGACTAATAAGTCCATGAAAGATGCAAAAGGAGAGCTCTCTCCATATGTAAGATGCAAAACTAAACTAATATGAACCTAAAAATGCAAGCTACTATGAAAAAGTGGTTTACTTGCAAGGTCACAAAGCTTTTAGACTCTAATATTCATCATCGAGCGTTATTAGTAGCATCGCAAGATCATACAATGCACACTAGTATGACTATGTGGATCTGAATATGATCTATATCAGATAGGTATGTGGGAATCCCACTTAGACATCAAAGACATATAGGTCAAGATGACTAGTGCAGTGAGATTACCTAAGTTTAGTATAGCAAGATTATACTTGCATCGAGACACAAGGAAAGTCAAGATGGCTAGAAGTATGCACTTGCACAAATAGTCAAGGATAATACTTTGTAGATCCTATTGTCAAGTGGAATAAGCATAAATGCTAATGACAATTAGGACTAACAAAATATACCCACAAGCAGAAAAAGAAGTAAAACATGTCCTCATGCCCTTAGTCTTCTAGCTATGCATCATCGAAAACTTCTTAGGGAGAGAACACTCATCAAAGAAATCATCATAGACAACACACAAAGAAATAAAGTCAAACAAGTCTCAGCGAGTCGAGTGTTTAAGTGTGTGTGTGTAGGTCATAGAGTCAAACTTTGAGTATCACATCTGCGAGTGAGAAATACCATATCATGCTAGACTATAGGTAGGATATCTGATAAGTGTTGAGAAATACTTGACGCTAGGGTAGTATTGAAAAACACAGTTGGGGTTGGTGTTGAAAAACACCGTTGGGGTGATGTCCTAAAGACCAACGCATCCTAGAGACCAAAGCTAACATAGTTATGCCCCCTAGACAAAGATAAAGACCAATTTCAAACCAAGGCAACAAGGTAAAGGCATGATGGAGAAAGGCTAAGTGTCAAGGATGCGTGCCAAGAAACAAAGGTGCAAAGGCCTCAAGTAGCGCCTGTTTCCAAGTTTTCACCACTTGGAGATTTTTTGATTTTTTCAATTTTTTTGTATTTTTGCTACCAAGGCGCCTATTTCTAGGTTTTCACCAAGGCACTTTTTCTATTTTTTTGAATTTTTTGCATTTTTTTATTTTTATTTTTATTTTTTTCAAGACTTTATATACTTTTTAGGATTTTTTCAGCATCATATATGAATTTTTTTGCATTTTTTTAGGATCAATAAATATGTACAAAAGATGCCCCCAGACAGAATGGGCATCAAACTTCTAAACAAGATCACATCATGAAGTCCCAATTTCTAGCAAGGTGGAGGACAAGAGGGAATAGCAAGCTAGTGGAAGAGATGGAAGACAAGAGATGAAGGAGAATGAAGGAAATAAATCCTCAATGGCAAACTCCTCAAGAGTACCCAAGCTAGGGAAAAAAATGTCATGCAAAGCACATTTGGACAAGCAATGAAAGGCCAACATAGGATAAGTCACAAAGGCATAATGCAAAAGAGGGAAAGGATGTAGTCCAAAGGAGTAGACATGTCAAGAGGCTTCATAGCATCGTGTTTTTACTCTTTTTTATTAGATCAAGACCAAGGGGAAAAGGATAGCGAAGGGCTAGAATGAATGGAGGAAAATAAATATGAAGGCTAAACATGAATGAAATGAAAGCAAGATCATCATAAGATAGCTCACAAGATAGCCAAATATTTGTGTATAGGTCAACATTGTCAAGATCAAAGAGAGAAGATGGAATGGATGAAATATGTAGAAGAACTATGTATGATGCCTGATTGCTAGGTTTTCATCACGGTACTTATCCAAGGCACCACAAGGAAGTAGTTTTCACCATAGGACAAATTTATTTCTCTTTACTTTTGCTACCAAGGCATATTTTCAATTTTTTTGCCATTTTTAAAAAAAAATAATTTTTTTTTCCTTTTTGGAAGAAGGCAAACTTTTCAGATAATACTCCTTGAAAGGATAAACCATGATATGCCAAGAATTCAACATGATATGCTCAAAGATGCTAATAGGGAAAGGAAGATGGAAGAAAAAATGGAGGATAGGTTTTATGTAAAGCGAGTGAGGTTGGAAAATAGGAGGAATAGGCAAATGAGGAAAAATGATAGAAGGTAGAAGGATAATGAATGGAAGGATTGTGAAAGGGTAGATGGAAAGGAAGGTAAGATCAACGTTAACACACACCTTGAAGGGTGGCGAGAGGATAGAGGAAATGTGAATTAAGGAATACGAGAAGGAATATGGTGAATATTTAGCAGAGGTTGCGGTTAAAGTGCATGAAAGTGAAGAATGTTTTTGGAAGGAGATGAAGTAGAAGCCTTTGGAAGCTTGAATGTCAACTTCACTTTTTGCTCAACATTAGACTTTTTCAAGAGAGACTTTGGAATCCATATAGCTGTAGGCTTTTCATTTCTTTTTGATGATTTATAGAGAATATCTTCAATGATAGATTTTGGAACCCATACTTGTCTTGTAGTTTTCTTCTTAGATATATCTTTTGACTTTATACCTCCATGTCGATTAGAGGAGACATGGTGATTTTATTTTTTTGATGGATTCTTGTATTGCTTCTTTTTCTTGTATTGAACATTCAAGTTACTCC
The DNA here is from genome assembly GCA_027943335.1 of Chamaecyparis obtusa. Taxonomy (NCBI): domain Eukaryota; kingdom Viridiplantae; phylum Streptophyta; class Pinopsida; order Cupressales; family Cupressaceae; genus Chamaecyparis; species Chamaecyparis obtusa. The sequence goes on along the minus strand of BSBK01000770.1, from coordinate 805,682 downwards.
CAAAAGACTTGGGACTTGTGGAAGAAAGAGGATATGACCATTTTAGATGAGTGGGTGGATGAAAAGGATTCAAGGGTATGCATCTAGGTTGATCTTGAAGAAAGATAGGAGATGGAGGGACGTAAGGACCCAAGATGGATAAAAAATTAGGAGAGTTAGGAGGGGAAAGTGAAGGGACATAAGGGCCCAAGATGGAAGGAAGACGTGAAGCCCTTGGCGGTGGTGGAAGAGGTCCAAAGATGGAAGTAGAAGATGCAAAAGGATAATCAATGAGTTCATCAACATCTATATGACAACCAAGGAGATCGGCATCTTTAGAGTGAGCATTAGGATTTGCAATAGGATCATGAACATCTTGAATAGGAGAAACTTCTTTGATAGAATTGTTCAAAGCTTGCAAAGACTTAGGAAGAGTAGAAAGTGGAAGAAAACATGGAGTGGTAGAGCAAGAAGATGGAAGACTTTGATCTTGACAAGGAGCTTCTTGATCTTCGATAGGCTTAACATTGGAAGTAACAACACTATTTTTAATAACCTTAATGGAAGTATCATCTTTGGAAAGCGCAAGTGTAGTAAAGTTATTTTGATTATCAATAATCTCAACAACGTAAGTGGTAGCTTGATCTTGCTTAGGAGAAGACTTAAGACATGGTGGAATGAATGAGAAAGGGCCTAGAAGATCACAAGAACCTTGAAGCGGATAAGAGACATCATGAAAAGGATTAGATGACATGGAGGGTTCTTGATCTTGGTCTTTCTTTATGTTCTTTTCTTTATCTTTTTTAGAGTCCTCTTGACATGGAGCCATTTCTAAGGACCAAGAAGCATGTTGGAATTGTATGGAAGACTTTGGAAGAGATAGTGAAGGACTAGTTGAAGTAGGCATTATAGCGCATAAAGGCTTAGGCTCTTTAGGTTTAGCATTATTGAAAGTATTTTCAGCCAAGTGAAGGTTAGCTTGAGTTTCTTTAAGAGGTAGCCCTTGAGGATAACTATAGGGAACCGCATGAAAAATATTAGGATCTTTGTTAGATGAAGGATTTGTGACAGATTTGGAAGACTTGGAAGCTTTAGAAAATGTATGAGTATTGGAGGAAGTAGAGGATGGAAGGGGACCATCACAAGTCAAAGGTTCATCATTAACATGATCTTGCTCGAGAGTTTCATCTTTATTTTCAGCATGAGAGTTCTTAGAGGAATGATCCTTATAATATTGACATTTGAAATTGGCACGGTGCATTTTATAGTCCTCAGTAGTAGTAGATGGATCATAATCAAGGTATTGTTCACAGAACTCATCAAAGTCTTTTTCAAAATTAGAGTCATATGGATCACCATCACGATCTACCCAATAGGATGACCCTTTAGCAAGCACAAGCATACGATGAGGAGGACTCTTAGGAATAGAGGTGTCATAAAAAATGGGCATGTCACTCTTCGTAGAAGAGGTATCATAAGGACTACCATATTGTTCATAGTGAGGAGTAAGACTCTTGGGAGAAGTAGAGGAGGAACGAGATTGTGAAGAAGAAGAAAGTGAAGATTTAGTGGGGGAAGAAGAATTGGATAATGAAGGATGTGAATAATGTCTAGAAGAGCTATGGTGAGACTTGGAAGATGAGGAAGAATGAGAAAACTTAGATGATGAAGAATGTTTAGAAGAAGGAGGTTGTGATATGATCATGTCTATGATCCTAGCAAAGGTGTCTGATTCAATCATCTTTTCTTTTATTTTTGCCTTAAGTTTATCACTATTGCCATATCTAGAAAGACTATTAGAGGAATAAAACTCTTCGAATTGAGCAATGAGTTTGAGATCATCCATTTTCAAGAGACGCTCCATAACAAGATAGTTGAAATTCATGGTTCTCGAAGAGGAGAAATCAAGCATGGAAGAGAAAGAAGAGATAAATAGAAGAATATAGACTAGAAAATAAGAGGAAAAGAATCAAGAAGACATGAAGAGTTTAGGAAGAAGAGGAAGAATGAACATGGGATACTAGGAAGACATGGAAGATGTGGAAGAAAGGTGACCAAGAGTCATTTTGTGCAATTTGATACCATTTGAGTTCATTTGGATATTGAGCAACATGTCACAGCACCTAAGATCCAACCTGGACCAACCAAGGAAGATTGGGAATGGCAAGAATCAGCTTCAGATTGCAGACATCTGTGAGACAGAAAAATAAGTTTATGCGATAGTTTCCAGGCAAGCAGTGCGACTCTTGACTAGTGAATGTGAAAAACTCAATTTTGAAAGTAATTGGTCAATGTTTCAGTTTGGCAAGTTCGATTTCATAGTTTAAAATATAGTAATAGTAGATAATAGATAGATTTGCAAATAGTAGGTGATCAAACATGTCAGAGAACACTTGCACAAGGGCGAAAGCAACCTTGCCAAGACAAGAAATTGTGATATCAAAGCGAAAAATCCTATGAATGCTACCGTGATGTTTGATGTTCGAGAGTGTTTACACAGGTAGATCACAACGAGAACACTTCAAGCACTTACTAGCCTAGAAGGACAAAGGCTCAATATTTAGCAACTTGGCCCACACTTGATATCCCATTGCCTCACACAAAGTGGTTGCCCACAATAGATGTTGGCTTTGTCATGGAGGTGTCAATGACACAACCAAAGGAACACAGATGGTGAGTAATCTTGGGGTGATCTAGGTTATTCCACTTGGATCAATCCTTGCACCAAGAAGCTAAGTAGAAAAATAGGGTGGCCTCTACCTATGGTTCTTAGTAAGGGCTTTTGTTTGTAATACTCCCCTTGCTCCCCGAAGGGACTCCTTACCTTGCGGCAAGTAACGGACCTCGCGGCCACAAGAGTACCTTAAGCATTCTTGCTCAACATTTTCCTCATGGTCACAATCCCACAAGTACTCACATTAAGCAAAGACAAGTACTACGTCTACCAAGGTTTTGTGTCCTTGATAGCCTTGAGATTATAGTGGGTTAGAATAGTTTGATATTAACTTGTCTCCACTTGGGTCATTCCTCTTGATTGTTCAAGAGCAGGCCTGCTAAAGGATCTTAAACTACACAAAAAGTGGATCAACTCTTGAGAGTCAGGATTTTTGGTTCACCACAAGGGTGAAGAGCATACTCTCTTATCTCAAAAATCTTTTCCAAACACACCAAGAAAAGGTTCAATTAGCCTCTTTCTTTCAAAATCCAAAGATGGGTCAAGATTTATGTTTCACCACAAGGGTGAAGAGCATACTCTCCTACTACCAAAAGATTCCTACAACAAGATCTTAAGTACCTAAGAAATGAAACAACTAGTATATGCCGCACTTAAAAGGAAAGTAATAAACAAGCACTTGTTTGGTTTTTATGCTTTGGGCAGCCCTACAAAAATCATTAGTAACCCTTGTGCATTTGGAGCTTTGACATGCGTTCTTTTAAGAAAATATTTCAAGCAATGAAGGCACCTACAAGAACAACTTGTTAGTCCCACAATGAGTTAGCATAATAAAAGCAAGTAAAATCTACAAATAAACCACTATCTAACTACAACAAGTCAGAAAACCAAAACAATCAAGCCAAACTTTGCAAATAAATAATCAAAACTAGTCACTGTCAGACCTGAGTGACAGTACAGTCACCAGAAAAATGGTATGATATTTTCCAGGCTACTGGTGAGATATTTCTTTTCTGGGTGACACTTCTTACTGTACTCGAGCGATAGAAGAATGTATGCCTGGGCGACAAAACCTGTAAAGCTACATGATATTTTTACTGGAAAAATATTGCACCACTATAGAATAAAGTATCGTACAATACTGGCAGACTATCGTACAATAATCTGTGAAAAAAATAGAGAGCCGAAAATGGAAAGCTAAAAATGATGAAAATAAAGTGTTGAAATGCATAAAAATGACAAAATGAAGTTGTGCTACCCCATGGTGGGCGCCAAAAATATACACACTAATATGTGCACTTCTCTAAGTCTTTGCTTCCAAGGGAATCCATGAATGGGAAACCTTGAAAAATGACCTAGAGCTCCCTAGGCATGGAGTGCAAGGATATTAAGAGTGCTCTTAGCTAGAGCTATTAAGCCTATGACCTTGCTAGTAAACCATGCAATGGGAGATTCAATGGAGACACGGGAAAGAATGCCAATATCCTCAAGAATCAATATGAGAATGAAATGCAACTATGCTAGAAATGAGAGTGCAAACTAATCTATGAAAAGGAAGATGCAAGTGTTATAATCCAAGCTAGTTAATCTATGTGAGCTAATCTAGAGCATATAAATGAAGCTAATCTAGGAAAGCATAAATATGAAACTATGATGCAAGAAATGGAAGATGAATGCAAGAATGTCTTCAAAAGGCTCCAAAGTCTCCAAGCAATCCTGCAACATAAGGTTAGTATTCAAAAGATGGATGCTAAAATGAGAAGAGAGCTCTCCTTTTATAAGAAATGAAAAAGAATGGACCATGGCGATTAAGAGGCAAAAGATTTAATCAAGAGTGGAGCTTGAAAGAGGAACAATCCATGTGCACAAATATCCTCCAATGAGAAAATAAGAGTTGACTTTTGTGTCCATATGAGACAAAAAGTGCTTTTCTTCTTTTTATAAAATAAGAATAATATTTTATTTGTGCAACTTATGATAAGAGGAAAAGTGGGGGCTTTTTTTTAATAAAAAGGGAGGAAATTCCTTTTAAATAAATAAAGAATTAGGATAAAATGGTTAGCCCAAGGCAAATAATCAAAAAATGATAAAATAGGATTTGATCAAGGAAATTGATATATTTGATAAAATGCTGATTTTTGAAAATATTGATTCAGGGATTTGATAAATTGCTGAATGGGGGGCCCAAAGTCTAGGTGACCATTTTAGGGTGCATACATAAAGTAAGTAAAGCTAAAGGTACTCACAATACTATTCCTAAATTTGATGGTTATTGCTACAATTGCAACAAATATGGACATCAAGCATTTGAATGTAGATCAAAGATGAACAAGTCACCTAAGATGCACTACATGGAAAAGCATTGTAGTACTTGCAACAAGCATGGTCATATATCACAATAATGCAGGGCACAATTGAAGCAAGTTTGGAAACCGAAGAGACAAAATAATACATATCAACCGAGAAGACAAGGTAACTCTTATACTTGGGATTACAACACATGGGTTACTTGTACAGCCTATGGAAGATATGGTCATAATTTTGCAAATTGTATGAGACTACACTAGAGAGGAAGATCTATAAATTGGATGAATTATGGAATGGCATGTCTACATTGTCATAACATCGGTCACTTAAGCAAAGGGTGTAGAAACCGAGCACTAGAACTGAATGAAGATATGAATGAGAATACTATTGATGGAATCAGAAGGAAAATGAGTCAAATGTGGAGAATATCAATAGAAGACAATGGAGGAACAAGCACAACAGTCAGTGACACCTCATCCTTTAGATTAGGTGATTTCACCACCTCTACTTAAGTCAATCAAGTATGGGAACTAAATTTTGATCGGTTATATCTTACAACAGTTCCTTACATCTATTGCAAGAATACCATATCAACATGAATTAAGATGCACTGGGTTGTTATATGTTATTAACTTGAAGTGAGCATAGTCGGTAAAGCTAGACCAAGTAAGTGTTTGTCAGTTAGTGAAAGTGACAAAGGTAACTGAGTTGTGTAGTCAACTAAGCACTGGTAATGTTAATCGAGCTAATGTATCTAATGTGGATAGAATGGAGTAGACCAAGTGTTTGATTGTTAATCAAGTAGTGGTTGGTAAAGTATTTAATGCACCATAATTATACCGAAAAGTATTTTTGGGTATAAATACACAATGATCCAACTCATTATTTACATTACATTCGAAGAGCGAACTAGAGTGAAAAAGAGAAAAGAATGAGCAACCAGATTCCAAGCTAATACAATGATTTGTGAGTTCTACAAAGTGATTTAAGGATCTCCAAGAAGATTTGAATCATAATTGAACGACTTGAATGAAGATTTCACAAACCCTAATTTATCAACAACAAAGGCTTCTACATCAAAATTCGTTCAATCTAAGGATGATCAGGAAAAGAAAGTGACATTGATCAAGAGCTCATCATATGAAGAACCAAACTACAAGTTACATCCAAAGATCGTAGCACAAATCGATGAGAAAGGTGCATTTTCTTCTATACCACCTATGGTTTTATTGGTTAAAGATATTAGGTCTTATATTCACTGCAAAATTAGTGAGATAGGTGATTTTGAGCTCCAATCTACCTATCGGGAACTATGCAAGGATGGAAAGCTGAAAGATGATCACAAGCATTTGGAGATAAAAGGTTTAACAAACGTAATGTATTTCCCAAACAAATTCAAGACTGAGTGGATTAGAATTATTCCTAGCCAAGTTTATGATGGAATAATGTGGTACTTAGATGAGCTGGTGAAAATCACCAAGGATGTGATTCATATGGTTACAAGGTATCCAATATGTGACAAAGAGAAAGCCCTAAGGCACCCAGCAAAGAACAAAATTGAGAAATTGACTTGAGTAGAGTGGGATGACAGAGGAATGAAGATTAACACCATTAATAATCCAGAGACCAGATTTGGAGCATACGTGATTGCATACAAAGTATTTCAATCTAGAAGACTGAATAGCATTCCATGCAGTGCTCTAGATATCACATACAAGATCATGAAGAAAGGTCTCTAACTTGACCTAGCTGAACTTATGTTGAGGCAACTGGAGGAGAACATGAGAACTATCTAAGTTGCAAAGTCTAACACCTGCAAGTTCATATCGTTATTGGTATGTATATTTTTCTACTTGTAGAACTCTTTTCCCTCGATTGGTAACATAAGAGTGGGAGGTGGACAAGCCCATTATTATTCAAATCGGTGAATTCATAAATAGTTTAGACAAGAATTTTGAGCTTGTAATGGATGATTATTTTAGTAAATTTAAGGATAGAATGCATAAGAGAAGCAGAATTCCTGCACAACTTGTTGAGAAGTACAAAGATGATATTTGTTTCTTAGTGGATAGTGACACTACATTGATTAAGGAAGTTAAATCAAGAATTGCATGGCTACCACTGATGGAGTATGCATTAGACATTGACTGATCTACTAGGTCAATAAAGGCACTATAACCAAAACTGAAGGACAAAGGAGCTACAAGGTTTGGAACTTATGAAGAAGCTAAAACAAGAATAAAAATTGAGTTAGTTGGAGAAAAGATAGGAAGTAAATCAAATAAAATGATCAGAACTTTAGAAAAATAGTTTGGTGATATTGAGGAAGAAGAGAAGTTGATTGAAAAGGCAATCGAGGAGCATAAATCGGTCGATGAAGATGAAGAATAAAATGAGTAAAAAAAAGAAGTACATGTAGATCCATTGAAGGCAATGAGAGGAAAAAGGAAACAAGTTGATACACCAACATCTGCAAGGACAAGGTCCACTTGACGCAAGGACCAAGACCTTAGGGGCCAAAAGATGGCACACCCTACAGATCCAGCATGCTCAACAACTCACGGAAGCAACAACAACATAGTGAGAGAGAGAAAGCAGGATCATTGATATATTAATTTCATTCAAATTGATTCATACATGTCGGGCTGTAAGGCCTTCCCAGTTATGGCCAAATATTACAATGAATTACAAAAGTCCTCAAACATGTGAGGATCTGCCAATAATCTTGATTCTACTATCTTCTATCTTCTGTCCAAAAACTCACTCCTAAACTCTAACCAAACAACTATACTTATACAAGAGGCTACCAAACTGAGTTGGCCTTTAGATCCACAATCAACGGAAGGAATGGTCAGATCTAGGACCACACACTTTCTAATGATGGATACCAACATTAAATTTGTGACCCATAATCAATGCACAAGTCGGCCTCAACAGAAACTCAAAATAAACTACTCAGTAAGCAAGGATGACCGAGCAATAGACAAGCATAGTCGAGCGCCAGTGAAACAACCAACTACCCAGGAGATAACTAACCATACTTGGTAACCAAAGGAAATCAACCAACTACTAACCAACTCGATCAAAGCAGGAATTGAGCAACACAAACAAACTTCAAAATCTTTTTGGTGACACAGGATTGCTAAGAACCCGAGATGCTCCTACATCAGACACCTGGGGTTATTTAGAAATGATTCTCTGAAACCTTCAGTAGGTCTGGTCTGAGCCGCATCCAACTTAGAATGTGAAATCCATGAACTATCTTCAATTAGTCTATTCTTCCACTTTACCAGATATTCCATATATTGTTTACCTCTTGTACTCTTGCCAATTCTTTGTTCCAAAATATGTTCAACTTCTTCATTCTACTTCTTAGGATATTTCATCGGTACTGTCGTGTCTTCATCAGGTTGATGATACTCAAACAAATCAGCAATGTTGAAAATCGGTGATATGTCCATGTCATCAGGTAACTCAATCTCATATGCATTTCCACTGTCAAATTTCTTCAAGATCTTACAAGGTCCAAACTTCTTTATCTTCAACTTCCCATATGTTCCAATAGGAAATTGACCTTTCTTCAAATGAACCATCACTTCATCACCAACATCAAAAGTTTTATGTCTCCTTGATCTATCAGCTATGTCTTTGTATTTCTGATTACTCTCTTCCAGCTTGATTTTCACATCTTCACGCAATGTCTTCATATACTCAGCAAATTTCACTCCTTCAACACTTCTCTTAATTTAATTAGGAATGTCTCTCAAATCAAATATACCTCTCGGTTTTATGCCATTCACAATCTCAAATGGTGTTTTTCCAATACTCCTATTCATTGAATTAATGTATGCAAAATTTGCTTGTGCCAACACATAATCCCAATTACTAGGTGTGTCTCCAACTAAATATCTCAAAAGATTTCCCAAACTTTTGTTTACAACCTCTGTTTGTCCATCAGTTTGTGGGTGAAATGTAGAACTATATTTCAACTCAGTGCCAAACTTTCTCCAAAGGGTCTTCCAAAAGTATCCAACAAATTTAGTGTCTCGGTCAAAGATAACACTCCTCGATAATCCATGCAATCTAACAATTTCCTTGAAGAAAAGATCTGCTACATGTATTTGATCTGATTTCTTTCTACAAGGTATAAAATGTGTCATCTTTGAAAATCTATCTACCACAAAAAATATAGAATCATTACCTCTTACTATCTTTGGTAAGCCAAGAACAAAATCCATAACTTTTCACAAATTTTTGAACATCTTTATACAACTACGGCCAAAAGTATTTCTCCTTAAGAAAATTCAAAGTTTTATCAATACCAAAATCTCCAGCCAAACCACTACTATGTTTCTCCTTCATCAAATTAGTTCTCATTTGTCCGCTTGGTATACACAACTGAATACCTTTGAACAACATACCTTCTTGAATGAAATATTCTTACCATTTTGTACTTGGTTTATCTTGAATAGGTGCTCTGCACTTTCTCCATGGCTCAGAAAAATTAGGATCAGTTTCATACAAATCTCTCATCTCCTCAAAACCAAGAACTTCAATTTTCATCTCAGTCATCAAAGATCTTCTTCTACTCAATGCATCAGCAACTTGGTTAGTGACTCCACTTTTATGTTTTATCACAAATGTATAACTCTGCAAGTACTCAACCTATTTCATATGTCTCTGATTCAACTTGTTCTGACTACCAAAGTATTGTAAAGCCTTATGATTAGTATACAACACAAATTCACTCGGTATTAAATAATGTCTCCATTTCTTGAGTGCTTGAACAATAGCCTAGAATTCTTGATCATACACAGAATATTTCCTTCTAGCATCATTCAAATTTTCATTAAAAAAAGCAACAGGTTTACCTTCTTGACTCAACACAGCTCCAATTGCATCACATTCCACTTGAAATACCTTATTGAAATCAGGTGATGCCAAAACAGGCAATTCAACAACCTTCTAATTCAGAATCTCAAAACTTTTATCAGCTCCATGTGTCCACTTGAATTCTCTTTTATCTCCTCTCATAGTCTCAGTCATAGCATTACAAATTGAACTGAAATTCCTTATGAACTTTCAATAAAAACTTTCCAAACTATGAAATGATCTTACCTCACTAGCATTCATAGCTATAGCCCAATTCGGAATAGCTTCAACCTTTTCAGGATCCATCTTCAAATCATCAGCTGAAATTACAAATCCCAAATACACAATCTCCTCTTTCATGAATGAACACTTTTTTAGATTTATCAGCAACTTTTCCTCTTTCAATCTCTACAAAACTTGTCTAACATGAAACAAATGTTCTTCTTTGGTCTTACTAAATATCAAAATATCATCAAGATATACAATCACAAACTTACCCAAGAATTTCTTCAAAACTTCATTCATCAGTCTCATAAAAGTACTCGGTGCATTAGTTAAACCAAGAGGCATAACCAGCCACTCATACAAACCTTATTTTCTCTTTAAAGCAGTCTTCCATTCATCACCTTCTATGATTTTGATCTGATGATATCCACTTTTCAAATCAATCTTTGTGAAATACTTTGCTCTAGTCAAACTGTCCATTATGTCATCCATTCTTGGTATAAGAAACCTATACTTCATTGTTATCTTATTGATTTCTCTGGAATCAACACACATTCACCATTCTCCATTCTTTTTAGGTGCCAATACTGCAGTTACTACACAAGGGCTCAAAATTTCTCTAATCAAACCTTTATCCAACAATTCTTGAATCTGTCAATTCAATTCTTGATTCTCGGTAGGTGTCAACCGATGAGGTGCCTTATTCGGTAAACTAGCTCTAGGGATTAGATCCATGCAATGATCAATACTTCTCTTCAGTGGCAAACCATCAGGTACATTATCCAAAATGATATCACTGTACTTAGTGAGTAACTTATCAATCTCCTCAGGGACATTATCCTCTATTTTCTTACTCGGTTTGTTAGGAATCACAGCAAAACATACATCATTCTTTTTCAAATCTTTAACAAACTTTCTTCATTCCATCAAGAAAAATTTCATAGATGTGCAAACATTACTAACAGGTTCTTCCATGAAAGGTAACAAGATTTGTTTTCTTCCATCAGCCACAATAGTATACTTATGCAATCTTCCATCATATATAGCATGTCTATCATATTGCCAAGGTCTACCCAAAAAAATATGACAACAATCCATAGGCATGATATCACACAACACCTTATCATAGTACTTTCCAATTTTCAAATTCACATAACATTGTTCACTTACCAAGAGTGTATGCTCATCGTTGATCCATGAAATCTGATAGGGCTTCGAATGTTCCAACCTTTCCAACTGCAACTTTGTGACCATGTCCTCAGATGCTAGATTCTTTGAGCTACCACTGTCAATGATTACCTTCCAAACTTTGTCAGAAACTCTACATCTGGTCTTGAACAAACTTTTTCTTTCCGGATCTTCCTTTTTACTTTCATTCCACAGTGCTCTTCTTACCATCAAGTTATTTTCCTTCTCAGGTTCATTCGGTGACACTTCTTGTACCAAAGCATTTCTACTGCTACCAGCCTTCTTACTAGCATGTGTACATTCAAAAGATCTATGTCCTTCTTTTCCAGAATTGTAACAAGTTCCTCAGAAATTACCTCTACTATAACCACCTCGGTAGTTACTGCATCTGCCTCTAGATGAACTTTCACCTTTCCACTCAGTCTTGCCTTTGTCTAGATTTGTCTTTTCAGGTTTAGATCTACTATTTTCACCATAAGATCTACCTCTTCCTCTAGGGAATCTACCACCTCAACCTCTTTGTCTCTATTCATGTCTCTTGTTCAATTTCTCCTCAACTTTCAATGCAAATTGATAAGCCTCTTCAATGTTCTCCAACTTGACCAAACTGATTTTCTCTTGGATGGAAACTCTCAAACCATTCAGGTATCTAGCAATTATTTCCACATCATCCCCATCATGTCCAAATCTGATATCTAATCTATAGAATTCCTCAATATACTCTTTTACTAAGCTATCTTTCTTCTTTAGACTTTGCATTCACCTAACTAGGTTAATATGATAATCACAATTTAAGAACTTTCCTTTCAATTTATTCACCATTTTATTCCATACCTTGATTTTGTCTTTGCCTTTCTTTTTCTGATCCAATTGTAGATGTTCCCACCACAAGGATGCATGACCTTTCAACTTTGTGCCTACAATTTTCACCTTCTTCTCCTCAGATACATTTTCATATTCAAAATATTTTTCCATTTTAGTGATCCAGTCTATCAATTCATCAAAATCCAGTTTCCCATTATATTTAGGAGGATTGAAATGTGGTGTTGACTTCAAACTTGTCAATGCCTTCAAGAATCTTTTGTCACCCTTATCCATCACAGGTGCAGGTTCTGCTTCACCTTGTTCCACTTCAACTTCATCATCACTAACATCTTCAAGATGTATGCCTCTTCTCTGGGTTGTTTCAACAGCTTCTAACCTAGCAACAAGTTGTCTCAACATCCCTGCCAATCCTAGATCCACTTCTCACCTCCCACAAACCATCATGAGAACCCTCTGCAATTGCGGGTCAAATTGCAATCTACCACCCCACAACAATTCAACTAGGGCTTCGCAAGGAGCCTACAAACCTAGATCCGTAGACCTAGATCTAGATCTGACCTCTCTCTAATACCACCTAACACAAGGATTGGGACCTTAGGGGCCAAAAGATGGCACACCCTACAGATCCAGCATGCTCAACAACTCGCAGAAGCAACAACAACACAGTGAGAGAGAGAAAGCAGGATCATTGATATATTAATTTCATTCAAATTGATTCATACATGTCAAGCTGTAAGGCCTTCCCGGTTATGACCAGATATTACAATGAATTATAGAATTCCTCAAACATGTGAGGATCTGCCAACAATCTTGATTCTACTATCTTTTATCTTCTATCCAAAAACTCACTCCTAAACTCTAACCAAACAACTATACTTATAAAAGAGGCTACTGAACTGAGTTGGCCTTCAAATCCACAATCAACGAAAGGAACGGTCAGATTTGGGACCACATGCTTCCCAATGATGGATGCCAACATTAAATCTACGACCCATAATCAATGCACAAGTCGGCCTGAATAGAAACTCAAAATAAACTACTCGGTAAGCAAGGATGACCGAGCAATAGACAAGCATCGTCAAGCACTAGTGAAACAACCGACTACCCAGGAGATAACCAACCATACTCGGTAACCAAAGGAAATCGACCAACTACTGACCAACTCGATCAAAGCAGGAACTGAGCAACACAAACAAACTTTAAAATATTTTTGGTGATATGGGATTGCCAAGGACCTGAGATGCTCATGCATCACCACTACAAGTAATACCCCACCTTAGAGAAGAGGAGTTGAAAAGATCACAAGGCCTGAACCTACTAAGACATATCAGAAGACAAAAGGTACATAAACTTCCACCGAGGTACCTAAACCTAAGAAAAGGAGAAGATTGATTAGAAATAAAGATGACGTTGATTCAGAGGAATAAGAAAATAGTCAATTCAGAGTTGTAGTTAATAAAGTACCATAGAAAATTGATGAGATAGAAAATGGCTTAAGAGAAAGAGGAGGACTAAATCATCTTAAAATTAAGAGATATTCAAACACGAGCAAAGAGGACCAAGAAAAACTAGAAGAAGCTATCATCGACATGATGATTAACTTTAAAAGAGTACCAATTGAATTTTCACTTAGTATTCCACAAGAGTTATATGATAAAGTTTCAGCAAGATGGACCTATGCACTAAATATAGAGAAGAAGATGAGAGAAAGATTGTTAGAAATTAATCTTTACTTGTATTAATGTAAGTAGGAGATTCTTATGGAATCCCTACACTTTTTTTGTCTTCTTGTACAAGTGTGAGGATAATTTATTTTCTTGTATTTTCTCTTTTAGTTATTCCTCCTTATGAGGAATCATACACTTGTCTCACACACTAGTGATATGTGACATACATAGAAATGGGAGTTACAAATAACTCCTTTCTCACATCTCTATTAAAAGAGATGACTCTCCTTCTCTCAACATAGAAGAGATACTTCTTTTTCTTGATTATTATTGTATGAGCTTGGCTCTCACTCTCTCTCTCTCTCATTCTTAGAATTTTTGCCACTTTCATTATATCACGGGGTTTTTTAATGCTTTTCCCCCTTCAAAATCTTGTCTCCTTTGTTGCTTGGATCTTTGGTGGATGCTCCTAGTTTTTGCATTAATTCATAGTAAATCTTCTTACTCCTATCTCATTGAATTAAACAATTTCATGTCTCTTTTTATTTTGTTATTATTTTAACATGGTATCAGAGCAGGTTGGTTTAATCCATTATTGAGTGTACAGGTGAAGGAGCTACCATATCTTGGAGCACTCCAATATCGGAGACTCTTGAGGGAGTTTATTGCTAGTATATATTTTTTTGACTAATCTGATTAAGAGAGAAAAAAAAATCAAATTTTTTTTTGGATTTGGTTGGTTTACCACCAAACCGGGTTTATTTATTGGATACATTATTGATTTGTTTTGTGCAGGTTTGGAGACATTTCAATCTTGGCTCTGTTCTTCATCTTTTTTTTTCAAATCTAAGCTCTAATATCTTTAATATTTTCATTGAATATCTTTAATCTAACTCTATTTGCAGGTTTATACTCTATTCAATCTTTTCTCACCCTTCATTTTTCAGTAGTTCTATTGCTTTGCTATATATCTATATATCTAACATTTTTATTTGTTGCAGGATTTACATTTTATCTCATATTCATTTTTTTTATATTACATCTCTAATTCATAATCCTTGCTTACATTCTTCATCTCTTGCAGCATCTATTCTATAATATAATCTCTATTTTTTAATCATAGTTATATCTCTACTTTTTTATTATTTCAAGTTTTTTTAAAATCTAATATTTCTGCAGGTTTTCAATCTATTCTTTATTGCAGACATATTCTTTGTGATATCTCTGGTTTCTATTTTCTTTTTATATCTCCATCTATTGTTTTTTATTTCATTTATCTACCTACAACATCTTTTTTTTTAAATGTCTATTCTCATTCACAGTCATTTTGTATTCATTTTTATGGATATATAAGAGCGAATATAGAAAATTTGTGATCTGGGTTTCGTGCAGAACCCTCTGATTTAGCTAACGAATGAGCAGATTCCCAATTTTTGCCCTCATTTAAGAGTAACAGAAGGTTATTTTAAAACATTTTTTAATAATTTCATCATAAATGTGCATTTTTTGTTTCTAAACGTTTATAAATACTTTGTTGTTGAGTCAACCTTTATTGGAAAAGGTTATCTGTAGGTTTTGTTTTTTAATTCTTCTTTATTTTGGGTATGTTGGCTGCTAGACTTGTTATGATTGTTTTGAGTTCATGATTATTATGCCTGAATATCTTTGCATAAATCAGTTTTAACCGTTTCTTTGCAGGCTTATATTAGCTTATTTCTTGGTCTAAGATTCTTTTCTTTGCATGCATATATTAGCTTATTCCTTGGTCTAAGATTCTATTTAGCATTGCTAACTGTAGTTCTAGTTTAATCATATCTTTCAATCTTTGTCTCATTTCAATCCTTGTCTCATTTAACATTTGGTCATTTAATTTGTCTTTCATTAATAATTTGGTTAAATCATTTATTTCATATTAATTCTAGTTGTATCTATTTTTAATTCATTTAATCCTTAGTTTAAAATTTAATTCACTTATTTGATTTATTCAAGATCTTAATATTAAATTATTAATTCATTAATAAATTGATAATTTTATTATTAATAAGTTTATTAATTAATTATTAATAGGTTTTATTAATAAATTATTAAGTTTTAGTGTTAAATTTAAATTTTGTGTTTCAATAATTTAAAAATTTACATGTAATAGTTTAATTTTTTCCTCACATCTTTTTTTTCTAATCAAATCTTTGTTCTTCGCTCTAATTTCTCTATCTAATTTTGTTTCATCATGTCTACGTCAATGCCAAAATTTAAACTCACTAGTTCCAATTATACTGTTCGGAGGCCACACATGTCTAATTTTCTAAAATCTCGTCACCTTTTGGATATTGTGTCTTCACCAAATTTGAAACCGACTTCCACCACTCCTCAGGCTGACTAGTATTCCTGGCAGTTGAAAGATGAGGAAGCGTTTGGTCTAATTGGATTCTCATTAAATCCATATTTATATCATCTTATCTGAGATTGTACTGCGGCTCATCAGGCTTGGCATATCTTGGAGAACACATTTCAAACTTATGAGAAACCTATCCCCCTTATTAATCAAGCAAATCAAAACTCTACACCGCACTATGACTTTATGTATCCTTTAAATGATTTTCCTATTTGGGATGACCCATGTGATGATGTTTATTTTGGCGATGATCCCCTCGCTTCCTATTTTCCTCATAGAGATAACATGTTACAGGTTGATGATGTTTCTTATACTTATTCTGCTTTAGAACAAGAAGATGCAATTATTAATACGTTTATCAATGTCACCTTGCCCTTATGTATTATAGGAGATTATGTTCCTATTTGCTCCAAAGTAGATCATGAATTTTGTGACACTCAAATGGTTATTATGGAGGACCAACCTCCTTCCCTAAACTCTAATCTTCTTGATGATATTATTGATGGTGATTGTTCTATTTCTATTCTTTATTATGTATCTAGTAATGAATCCATTTGGTTTACAAAACCTCTTTATGATGAAATTACATTTGATGATTCACATTCAACTTCTATTGATTCAATTTTAGGAGGAAATCCCAATAATGGGAGATCCCCTCATGGTTCTTATTTTTTTGTAGATTCAGGTGATCCTTCTTGGACAAGTAACAACGAACAATCTCAAAGTTTACTTAAAGATTTGGGCCTATATCCACAAACACCTACACTCTTGCATTATGAAAATTAAAGGAATCCTATTTCAAGATCCAAGCATTTATCATTGCACCATCACCTCATATCAACACAAAGTAAAGAAAAACAAGTTTTCCTCCTCTACTACAAGAACGATAATCCAGTCACAGATTTTTGTAAAACCCCAAGTAAAGATTAAAGGGGGGTGTTAGAAATTAATCTTTACTTGTATTAATGTAAGTAGGAGATTCTTATGGAATCCCTACACCTTTTTTATCTTCTTGTACAAGTGTGAGGATAATTCTTTTTCTTGTATTTTATCTTTTAGGTATTCCTCCTTATGAGGAATCATACACTTGTCTCACACACTAGTGATATGTGGCATACATAGAAATGGGAGTTACAAGTAACTCCTTTCTCACATCTCTATTAAAAGAGATGGCTCTCCTTCTCTCCACATAGAAGAGATACTTCTTCTTCTTGATTATTATTGTATGAGCTTGGCTCTTACTCTCTCTCTCTCTCTCTCTCTCTCTTTCTCATTCTTAGGATTTTTGCCACTTTCATTATATCACGGGGGTTTTTTTATGCTTTTCCCCCTTCAAATTATTGTCTTTTTTGTTGCTTGGATCTTTGGTGAATGCTCCTAGTTTTTGCATTAATTCATGGTAAATCTTCTTACTCCTATCTCATTGAATTAAATAATTTTTTGTCTCTCTTTATTTTCTTATTATTTTAACAAAGATCCATGATTCTAGCAATGCCAAATATATCAATTCTTGAGATTGATGCTATAATGCAAACTTATGCAAATAAATTCTTCATGAAAGGAAGAGCACTAAATATACTGCAAGGAAACTTACAAGACATTGATGAAGAGAGTATAGAGATTTGGACTAGCATTCTTAGTTATGATGCAAGAGCATCTCGAGTCCTTGGCAATCCTGTGTCACCAAAAATATGTTTAATTTTTCCAATGTTGCTCAATTCCTTCTTTGACCGAGTTGGTTTGGTGTTGCTCTATTTCCTTTGTTCACCGGTGTTGGTCGGTTATCTCTCTAGCACTCGATTATCCTTGCTTACCAAGTTATTTGTTTTGGATTTCTGTTGAGGCCAACTCTTGCAATTAATTTTGGTCACAGATTTAATGATGGTATCTATCATTGGGAAGCTTGTGGACCTAGATCCGGTCATTCCTTCTGTTGATGGTGGATCTGAAGGCCGACTTGTTTAGTAGCCTCTTGTATAAATGTAGTTGTTTGGTTAGAGTTTAAAGGAGTTAGTTTTAGGAGATAGAAGATTAGAGATTATTGACAAATCCTCACATGTTGGATGACTTTTGTACTTGGTTGTAATATATGGCCTAAATCGGGAAGGCCTTACAACCTAGAATGTGTGAATCAATTGAGATAAATATATGAAAGTTTTTTTTGCATTCTCTCTCTCACTTGTGTGGTGGTTGCTTTTGCATGTTGTTCAGCAAGGCGGATCTAGTTAGGGTGTGCCTTTGGCCCCTCTCCCTATCCTCCTTTGCATCAGGTGGTATTAGAGAAAGGTGAGATCTGGATCTAGGTTTGCGAATCTAGGTTTGAGGGTTCCTTCTTCTCAAACCCTAGTAGATTTTTTGTGGGGTATCATATTGTGATCTAACCTGCAATTGCAGAGGGTTTCAAGATGGTTCATGGGAGGCGAGATGCGGATCCAAGATTGGAAGACATGTTGAGACAACTTTCTACTAGATTAGAAGTTGTTGAAACAACCCAGAGAAGAGGAAGACATCTTGAAGATGTTAGTGATGATGAAATTGAAGAAGAAAAAATTGATGTAGAACCTACACCAGTGATGGATCAAGGTGAGGAAAGATTGTTGAAGGCTTTGAAAAATCTTAAGTCTACACACTTTAATCCTCCTGAATATAGTGGAAAATTGGATTCTGATGAATTGGTGGACTGGATCACCGAGATGGAAAAGTACTTTGAATATAAAAATGTACCTGAGGAAAAGAAGGTGAAAATTGCAAGCATAAAGTTGAAAAGTCATGCATCCTAGTGGTGGGAACATCCACAGTTAGACAGAAAGAGGAAAGGCAAAGACAAAATTAAGGTATTTAATAAAATGGTGAATAAATTGAAAGGAAAGTTCTTACCTTGTGATTATCAGATTAACCTAGTTAGGCGAATGCAAAGTTTGAGGCATAAATATAGCTTGGTAAAAGAATATCCTGAGGAATTCTATAGATTAGATATCAAATCTGGACATGATGAAGATGATGTGGAAAGAATTGCTAGGTATCTAAATGGTTTGAGAGTTTCCATCCAAGAAGAAATCAGTTTGGTTAAATTGGAGAACATTGAAGAAGCTTATCAATTTGCATTGAAAGTTGAGGAGAAATTGAACAAGAGACATGAACAAAGACAAAGAGGTAGAGGTGGTAGATTCCCTAGAGGAAGAGGTAAATCTTATGGTGAAAACAATAGATCTAAACTTGAAAAGACAAATTAGGATAAAGGCAAGACCAAGTGGATAGGTGAAAGTTCATCTAGATGCAGAGGCAGTAACTACCGAGGTGGTTATAACAAAGGTGGTTTCCGAGGAACTTATTACAATTGTGGAGAAGAAGGACATAGATCATTTGAGTGTCGGTAGCAGTAGAAATGTTTTGGTGCAAGAAAAGTCACCGAATGAACCTGAGAAGGAAAATAACTTAATGGTAAGGAGAGCACTTTGGAGTGAAAGTAATAAGGAAGATTCGGTAAGGAAAAGTTTGTTCAAGACTAGATGTAGAGTTTCTGATGAAGTTTGGAAGGTAATTATTGATAGTTGTAGCTCAGAGAATCTGGCATCTGAGGAAATGGTTACAAAGTTGCAGTTGAAAAGGTTGGAACATCCGAAGCCCTATCAGATTTCATGGATCAAAGATGAGCTTACACTCTTGGTAAGTGAACAATGTTATGTGAATTTGAAAATTGGAAAGTACTATGATAAGGTGTTATGTGATATCATGCCTATGGATTGTTGTCATATTTTGTTGGGTAGACCTTGGTAATATGATAGACATGCTATATATGATGAGAGATTGCATAAATATACTATTTGGGCTAATGGAAGAAGACAAATCTTGTTACCTGTCATTGAAGAACCTGTTAGTAATGTTTGCACATCTGTGAAATTTTTCTTGATGGAAGGAAGAAAGTTTGTTAAGGATTTGAAGAAGAATGGTGTATGTTTTGTTGTGATTCCTAACAACCGAGTAAGAAAATAGAGGATAGTATCCCTAAGGAGATTGATAAGTTACTCACCGAGTATAATGAGATCATTTCTAATAATGTACCTGATGGTTTTCCACCGAAGAGAAGCATTGATCATTGCATGGGTCTAATCTCTCGAGCTAGTTTACCGAATAAGGCACCACATCGGTTGACACCTACCGAGAATCAAGAATTGAATCGACAGATTCAAGAATTGTTGCAAAAAGGTTTGATCATAGAAAGTTTGAGTCCTTGTGCAGTGCCTGTTGTATTGGCACCTAAAAAGAATGGAGAATGGTGAATGTGTACTGATTCAAGAGAAATCAACAAGATAATAGTGAAATATATGTTTCCTATATTGAGAATGGATGACATAATGGATAGTTTGACTGGAGCAAAGTATTTTACCAAAATTGATTTGAAAAGTGGGTATTATTAGATCAGAATAAGAGAAGGTGATGAGTGGAAGACTGCTTTAAAGACAAAAGAAGGTTTGTATGAGTGGTTGGTTATGCCTTTTGGTTTAACTAATGTACCAAGTACTTTTATGAGATTGATGAATGAAGTTTTGAAAAAATTATTGGGTAAGTTTGTGATTGTATACCTTGATGATATTCTAATATTCAGTAAGACTAGAGAAGAACATTTGTTGCATGTTAAACAAGTATTGCACAGATTGAAAGAAGAAAATTTGCTAATAAATCTAAAAAAGTGTTCATTCATGAAAGAGGAGATTGTGTATTTGGGATTTTTTATTTTAGTTGATGGTTTGAAAATGGATCCTGAAAAGGTTGAAGCTATTTTGAATTGGCCTACACTTGAGAATGCTAGTGAGGTAAGATCATTTCATTGTTTGGCAAGTTTTTACCGAAAGTTCATTAGGAATTTCAGTTCAATTTGTAATGCTATGATTGAGACTATGAGAGGAGATAAAAGAGTATTCAAGTGGACACATGGAGATGATAAAATTTTTGAGACTCTGAAGCAGAAGGTTGTTGAATTGTCTGTTTTGGTATTGCCTGATTTCAAGTGGAATGTGATGCAAGTGGAAGTGCAATTGGAGCTATGTTGAGTCAAGAAGGTAAACTTGTTGCTTTCTTTAGTGAAAAGTGGAATCATGCAAAAAGGAAATATTCTATGTATGATCAAGAATTCTATTCTATTGTTCAAGCACTGAAGAAATGGAGACATTATTTGATACCGAGTGAATTTGTATTGTATACCGATCATAAGGATTTACAATACTTGGGTAGTTAGAGTGAGTTGAATCAGAGACATGAAATGGGTTGAGTATTTGTAGAGTTATACATTTGTGATAAAACATAAGAGTGGAGTCACTAACCGAGTTGTTGATGCATTGAGTAGAAGGAGATCTTTGATGACTGAAATTAAAAATGAAGTTCTTGGATTTGATGACATGAGAGATTCTTATGAATTTGATCCTGATTTTTTTGAGTTGCAGAGAAAGTGCAGAGCACCTATTCAAGATCAACCAAGTACTAAATGGGAAGAATATTTGATTCAAGAAGGTATGTTGTTTAAAGGTATTCAGTTGTGTATACCGAGAGGACCAATGAGAACTAATTTGATAAAGGAGAAACATAGTAGTGGTTTGGCTGGACATTTTGGAATTGATAAGACATTGAATCTACTTAAGGAGAAATAATTTTGGCATAGTTGTATAAGGATGTTCAGAAATTTGTGAAAAGTTGTGGAGTTTTTTCAAGTTGCAAAAGGAGTAAGTCAAAATACTGCATTATATACACTAATTGTTGTCCCTAAAAAACCTTGGATTGATATCTGTATCGATTTTGTTCTTGGCTTACCGAAGACACTAAGAGGTAATGATTCTATATTTGTTGTTGTGGATAAATTTTCTAAAATGACACATTTTATACCTGTACACACTAAAATATGCACTTCTATGAACCATTACATGCAAGGTTGCTCAAGAGTGAGACCTCACAAAGCGGCTCATAGCTCTCTATGCATGGAGTTGCAAGGGACTATGAGTTTTGCTCTCAGCTAGAGCTACAAGAAGGTGACCTTGCTAGTCAACCATACAATGAGAGATTCAAGTGAAGACAAGGGCAACAATGCCAATATCTCCAAGAATCCAAATATGCAATGTAATGCAAGCTATATGAGAATGCAACCTAAGCTATGAAAGGAAAGTACAAACTATACTATGAAAGGAAATAGCAATGGATTACAATGCCTCCTATTTAGACTATGTGAGATCTATTCTATTGCATAAAAGGAAATCTATACTATGATGCCATGAATGTAACTATGAAAGCAAAACTATTATGAAATGCAACTAAAAATGTCAAGGCTTCAAAGCTTGAGTATCTTCAAAGAGAGCTCCAAAACCTGCAGAATAACAATAGCATAAAATATGGATATGCAAATGAAGGAGAGAGCTCTCCTTTTATAAGAAATGAGGTGAAATGGACCATGGAGATTAAGAGGCAAAAAGACTTAATCAGCGGTGGAGCTTGAAAGAGGAGTAATCCATGTGCACAAGTATCCTCCAATGAGAGTGAAGTGTTGACTTTTGAGCCTCATGTGAGACAAAAAGTGCTTTTCTCCTTTTTATAAAATAGGAATAATATTTTATTTGTGCAACTTAGGATAAGAGGAAAGTGGGGCTTTTTTATTTAATTAAAAGGGGAGGAAATATTCCTTTTAATCAAATAAAAATTTAGGATAAATGGTTAGCCCAAAGATAAAAATCTAATATATGATCGAAACTAAGATTTGATCAAGAAATTGATAATGTTGAAAATATTGATTATTGATCAAAATGATTCAGGATTGATAAATCAAATAAATGGGGCCCAAAGTCTAGTGACCATTTTTGGGTGCATACATTTGCCCCTCTTTGACTAATGTGTGATCGATTTGGGAACACATGCAGTCAAAGAAGAATTGAAATGTGAGATCAATTTGGGATCACATGCAGTCAAAGAAGAATTGAAATGTGAGATCAATTTGGGATCACAAAACAACTCAGATATGAGGTCGATTCGGGATCACATCTGGACAAACATAAACAAAAACTTAGACCAACACCATCACTGCTAGGTGCAAATCAAGATTTAGACAAAACTATCACCGTCGCTGCTAGGCAATAATCGATGTCTAAAAATGGGAGATAAGAATCTCAAATTTTGAGCAAAAGCTCACAAAAGATGTCTAAATCAGGAAAATCAAGAGAAGTAGGGATGAGAATCCCATAAATACTGCCCCCTCGGAATCAAAATCAAAATCAAGTAGAGGAGAGACAGAAAATTGATAAGGTTGATCAAATCATAATCGAATGTAAGGGTCAAATAGGTTAACCATTAGGCAATGAAACATGCCCCAGCGATGAGCTAGAAGAAAAGAGATAGGGCGAATGAAAGACTAGAAAATTGAGAGACATGAAAAGGAAGGAATGACGATGCCCCAGCAAAGATCAAAAGATTAGGCCTCAAAAGATCAGCCAACTGCGCAAAAGGGGGGAAGATTTTGAAACACGATTTTGACTATGAAGATGACCTCGGATTTCAATTTCAAGTCCGAAAATGGATCCAAGACGTCGAAATTAGCTAGGGGTGCAATTTTCGCGCAATTCCAAGGTGTTTTGAAAATTAGGTCAAAAAGTCAAAATGCTATAAAAGGGGTCAAAATGTCATTTTCAAAAATCATTTGTCTTTTAGTGATTTGAGAATTTTAGAGCTTTAGAGAGAGAAAATGGCTCAGCAAGCAGGAGTTCCCGTCCACAGGCATCGATTCGAGCACGCCCGGTTGCACAACCGGCCACCACACTATCCTGCCCCGGTATATTTTCGAAAAACTTGAGCTTTTTAGTCATTTCTAGCATTTAATAGCTTTTTTAGCACGTTTTTTTTTTTCAAAATTTAAATTTCAAAATTTTGTGTTGGGCGAAATATCGCGCGATACTTTAGAAGTATCGCGCGCTTTGGGGAGAAGTATCGTGCGATACTTCGCGTGCCCCAAAAGTATCGCACGCTTTAGACACCAGTATCGCACGATACTGGGCCAAAGATCGCGCGATACTGGGTGAAGTATCGCTCGACATAAGGTTTATCGCCCCACTATAGGGAGAAGTATCGCACGATACTTCTCCAAAAAAAAATATCGCCCAGTTGAAAAATTTGATATTTAACGTATTTTTGAGCAAAAATGACATGGGTCTAGACAATGTTACGTTTTTAAGGTGTTTTATACTAATTTTTTGGACATCCATCATAATAGTACTAACCACGGGTTTGGTTTTGGCTTGCAGGAGGTTTTTTCGGCGCTTATTATCAGAGTGCCGAAGGTGACTGGGTTGCGGTGTGTCCGAGATCTGGATGATCCGGGCAATACCGATATCAGGGCTATGGGATTCTGGTATCTGTTGCGGTATCTATATATCAAAGCAGATCATGGGTTGTTGACTGCGCTGGCTGAGAGATGGCACAGCGAGCACAACACCTTCCACCTTCCTATAGGCGAGGCATCTATCACACTGGAGGATGTCTATAGGATCCTTCGAGTTCCATGCCACGGAGAGCCTGTAAGTATAATCATGTTTTAAAGATAGTCATGTAAAATGTAATGTTTCCAAAAGATGAAAACTAACATGATTTATGTGTTGTCACAGGTATACTATGATCAGGATGTCACTGAGGGGCGTCGGTTGATTCAGGAGATGTTTCAGGATGTGACCATCCTAGACAGGCATGTCAGCTGGGAGTGACTGCTTGATGACTTTGGCCGAGATTATCCGGTGCCATGTATTGTGGCATCGATCATTTCACAGATCCTGATGACTGATCGCAGTCAGAAGGGATTCCCACTCGGATGGGGCAGGCTACTGGTAGACTTGGTAGGCAGAGATTGTAGAGAGATTCTGCATGAGATCGTCTACAGGGACGGTCGAACATGGGCATGTGGTGCCATCCTGGCACAGGTATGGGCATGGGAGCACATTGCTGTGGTGCGCCCCAGGGTTCAGCCGAGGGAGAGGAGGTACCCCTTCATTTACAAGTACATCGGGTTTATATCACATGCCCATTTAGGGGATGTGACCTATTATCAGCGGATTCTGGATGAGATAGCCTCATTCACATGGAGACCGTACAGGGAGGTTGAGGTTTGGGGGGATGCCGCAGATGAGCTGAGTTATATGCTGTGCAGTCGGCCACTGGTAGGTCGATATGCAGAGATTGTAGAGAGATTCTGCATCACTCGGGTATGGCGGCAGTTTGGGAGGCAGCAGCGAGTCTCGACAGAGACTACTACATATGCCAGGGCCAGAGACGAGGAGGGTCATGGGTGGCTACCCATGTTGGATTATCAGCAGGCTGTCGCAGAGACAACAGCTATTAGGGGTGAGCCTTGGGATTATTTCCCAGATGTGGCAGACGCAGGGGTTGATGGAGCCTACAGAGCAGAGCGGCGGAGGGTACCATTCCCTCGATTTACAGTACCATATGCTCAGGTGCCAGTGCCGGGAGGAGACGGAGGAGACGGAGGGGACGGAGGAGAGGAGGGAGGAGATGGAGGAGATGGCAGGATGGGGAGAGGGAGGAGGATGGAGAGAGGAGAGGGGTCGGGATCAGGTGGCTGAAAATGGTCATGGGGACAGAGATCGGCCACTCCTGAGGAGGAGGCGAGACCAGCTCGCCGGCAGGCAGAGGTACAGCAGGAGCAGCCTGCGGGGGGAGAGGACCTGAGAGCCCAGATACAGGCTCAGGAGACAGAGATACAGCAGCTGCGGACCACTATAGCTATGAGAGATCAGCAGCTCCTGGATCTGAGGGCAGAGCGGGATCAGCGGATAGCTGATCTCAGAGCAGAGATAGCACGGCGTGAGGTGATGGCACAGGTCGAGGCACTGGAGCTCCGACGGGAGTCAGCGAGAGCTGCTTACTATCACGGGTTATATCTGCAGGCCGTCCCAGAGGGTGAGAGAGCACCATCATACTCTCAGCGGGCAGGGGTATCAGACGTGGTACTTGATAGGAGAGCTATGCCTCCTCCACCACCGCGAGTTCCTCATGAGGGTGGTAGCGAGTCCTAGGGTTAGGTCTTAGGTTGATAGATGTTTGGACATATTTTGAGACTTTTGATCCAGATTTTGGGATCTCATATTGTATATCATGACATTTATTGATTTATGAGATTACTGGATGTTCGATATATCATGTGGATTTGTCTCACTTGTGATGGATGTATCAGTTTATGTTTATTGTCTTGTCATTTTGCTCAAAATACTTATGTATGTGCTTATGTATGTTCTCTCTCATAGTTGTATGTTTAATTCTCATATGTATGATGTGGACTTATGTTTCTTGAAAATGACGGTTTGTAATATAGATATGATGATGTGATTAACCCCTTGTGATGAACAGAAACAGGTTCGAGATGAAAAAGACAAGGAGTGAAAGAGATGATCAAGAAGAAGAGAAGGTGAGTGCAGTTGACTAACAGGTCCATGTAGGATGAAAAGGAGAGCTCTCTCCATGTGCAAGATGCAAGACTAGACTAACATGAACCTAAAAATGCAAGCTACTATGAAAGTGGTTGACTTGCAAGGTCACAACGCTTATAGACATCTAATTATCATCATCGAGCGTTATTAGTAGCGTCATAAGATCATACAATGCACACTAGCATAACTATGTGGATATGAATATGATCTTTATCAGATAGAAATGTGGGAATCTCACCTAGGCATCAAAAGACATATAGGTCAAGATGACTAGTGCAGTGAGATCACCTAAATTTGATATGGCGAGATTATGCTTGTATCAAGACACATGAAAGTCAGGATAGCTAAAAGCATGCACTCGCAAAACAGTCAAGGATAATACCTTGTCAATCCATAGTGTCAAGTAGGACCAGCATAAATGCTCATGACAGTTGGGATCAACAAAATATACCCACAAGCAGATAAAGAAAGAAAACATGTTCTCATTCCCTCAGTCTTCTAGCTATGCATCATCGAAAACTTCTCAGGGAGAGATCACTCATCAAAGAAATCCTCATAGACAGCACACAAAGAAAAATAAGGTCATCATGTCGTTATCGAGTTGATTGTTTAAGTGCGTGTGTGTTGGTCATAGAGTCAAACTCTGAGTATCATATCTGCAAATGAGAAATATCGCGTCATACGAGACTGTTTGGGTAAGACACCTGGTAAGTGTTAAGAAACACTCGACGCAAGGGTAGTGTTGAAAAACACTGTTTGGGGTGGTTGTGAAAAACACCTATTGTGAAATGCCCCAAGAGACAAACGCACCAAAAGGACCTATGTGAACAGTTATGCCCCCTAGACAAAGACAAAGACCAATTCCAGACTAGGCCAAATAAGGTTAGGGCGTGATGGAAAGTGGCTAAGTGTCGAGGACGCATGCTAACAAATAGGGGTACAAAGGCCTCAAGTAGTGCCTGTTTCCAGGTTTTCACCACTTGGAATCATTTTTCACTTTTTTATTTTTTTTTGTATTTTTGCTACCAAGGCGCCTATTGCTAGGTTTTCACCAAGGCAATTTTTCTATTTTTTTGATTTTTTTGAATATTTTGATTTTTATAATTTTTTCAGGACTTTATATGCTTTTTAGGATTTTTTCAGCATCATATATGAATTTTTTTAGAATTTTTTCAGGACCAATAAGATATATACAAAGGATGCCCCCAGACAGAACGGGCATCAAGGATAGAACTTCTTAAGGTGTACAATGTTGATGGGATCAAGGAGCTGTTCTCCATCAGGATCTGACAGTAAATACGCACCAGTACCAAAAGCAGCTGTGATGACATATGGTCCAAGCCAGTTAGGTTCAAACTTGCCCTTTTGCTCTCTATTTTGTTGGTTCTTAGGGTTTTCTCGTAAAACAAGATCACCTATTTGAAATTCTCTAGGGCGAACCTTCTTGTTGAATGCCTTGGACATATGCTTCTGATACACTCTCATATGATCAAAGGAAGCCTTACGCTTTTCATCTAGAAGTTCTAGTTCCTGCAACCTCATGGCGTGGTAATCCTCATCTGTAATCAAACCTTTGAGTGAGACTCTAAGGGATGGTATCTCGACTTCTAAAGGCAATATTGCTTCAGCGCCATAGGTGAGAGAGAAAGGAGTGGCTCCTGTAGGTGTGCGAATGCTGGTTCGGTAAGCCCATAGTGCTGGATTGATTTGCAAGTGCCAATCCCTACCATTCTTGTGTACTGTTCTATGAAGAATCTTAAGAATGGTTTTGTTAGAAGCTTCTGCCTATCCGTTTCCTTGTGGGAAATAGATAGAGGACCAATGTTGTTTGATTTTAAACTTTTTGCATAGGTGCTTTAGGTCCTTATTCTTAAATTGACCTCCATTATCAGTAATGATCTCAGAAGGCACTCCAAATCGGCAAATGATATGATTCAAGATGAACAAAGAAATGGTCCTTCTTGAAGCAACAGAAAGTGGTACGGCCTCCACCCATTTTGTGAAGTAGTCAGTGGCAGTAATAATGAACTTGTGTCCACCTGATGAGTTGGGATGAATCTGCCCAACCAGATCAAAGGCCCAGCGCTGAAATGGCCAATGAGAAATAGAAGGAATCAGCTCCCTACCCGGAGCATGAATCAGGTTACCGTGTTTCTGAAATTTTTCACATGACTTAGCAAAGGTGACTGCGTCCATCTGCATTGTGGGCCAATAATATCCCTCCCTAAGCAACCTTCGAGCCATGGCAAGACCATTAGAATGTCCACCACAAATGCCCTCGTGGATGTCAGCTAATGCTTGGTTGGATTCCTCCTTTTCCAAGCACCTAAGGAGTGTCCCATCTAAACCCCTCCTATATAAGTCACCAGAGATGAGGGTGTGGCGAGAGGCGTTACGAATGAGGTTTCGGCGTTCGGAGCGGGTGAATGTGTCAGGGATGATGCCATCACGGAGGTATGAATAGATAGCACCATATTGGGAAGACTCATGTGTGATAATGGCACAAATGACATGGCTTTCAGATGAGTCAAAGATGGGATGGTGTAGCTCTTCCACCAGGAATTCAAATCTGGATTCATGTGTCTCCAACTGAAGAAGTGAAGCTAATGTGGCCATGGCGTCTGCAGCTTTGTTCTCTGTCCTAGGGATTTGTTGAAACGTCAAAAAGGTGAAATAGCGTTTCAAAGAATCAACCATCTTTTTATAGGGTATCAATTTGTCATCCTTGGTTTGATACTCTTCATTGACTTGGTTGATGATTAACTGAGAATCCCCAAAGACATGTAATTCTGTGATATTCCATTCTATAGCCATTTTCAAGCCATTAGTTAAAGCTTCATATTCTGCAATATTATTGGTACATGGGAATAATAGTTTATAAGACTTCGGAATGTTGTACCCATGTGGAGAAACAAATAACACTCCAGCACCTGATCCATTTTGCATGCGGGAGCCATCAAAGAACATTGTCCAAGTGCGAGTAGTGGTATATAAGATGTGTTCGTCTGGGAATTCCACTTGGACTGGCATACTATCCTGGATTGGAAAATCAGCTAATTGGTCAGCAATAGCTTGTCCTTTTATTGCCTTCCTTTCAACATACTCTATGTCAAATTCAGTGAGGACCATCATCCATTTAGCAAGTCTACCCGTCAGGGCAGCCTTACCAAGCAAGTATTTAAGGGGATCAATTTTGGCAACCAAGTGTATGGTATGAGCAAGCATGTAGTGGCGCAACTTTTGAGAAGCAAACACCACCGCAAGACAAGACTTCTCAATATTATTGTAATTGATCTCATAAGAGACTAGAGTACGACTGATATAGTAGATGGCCCGTTCTTTCCCAGTATCATCTGTTTGAGCCAATAATGCCCCCAGGGAAGTGTCTGTAGCTGAGATATATAGGAGCAATGGTTTCCCTGGAATAGGAGGCATTAAGATCGGAGGATTAGCCAAGTATTGTTTGATCTGATCTAGGCTCTTTTGACAATCCTCGTTCCAAACACAAGAAGCACCCTTATGCAATGTCTTGTTGAAGGGTTGCGCTCTATCTGCAAGCTGAGAAATAAACCTCCTAATTGATTGAAGATGTCCCTGAAGACTTCTCATTTGGCTGATATTTCGAGGAGGTGGCATATCTAGGATTGCTTGGACCTTTTCGGGATCAACCTCGATACCTTTTGCTGATATTATGAATCCTAAAAGTTTGCCTGAGGTGACGCCAAATGCGCACTTCTTTGGATTCAATCTGAGTTGAAATTGTTCCATACGATCTAGAATTACTTCCAGATCATTGAGGTGTGTGTCCCTTTTTCTTGATTTTGCTAGGGTATCATCCACATAATCTTCCATATTTTTGTGCATCATATCATGAAAGATAGTTGTCATAGCTCTTTGGTAGGTTGCTCCTGCATTCTTTAACCCGAATGGCATGACGTTCCAACAGTAGGTTCCCCATGCACATGTGAATGCTATTTTCTCTTGGTCTTCAGGAGCTATTTTGATTTGATTATACCCCGAGAAACCATCCATTAGGGAATATATGTCATAGCCCGCCGTCATGTCCACTATCATGTCAATGTTTGGAAGTGGAAAATCGTCTTTTGGGCAGGCTTTGTTTAAATCCCTAAAATCTGTGCAGACACGAATGGACCCATCATGTTTGGAGACCGGTACTATGTTTGAGATCCATTCTGCATAATCAATGGCTCTAATAAATCCAGCTCTCAAAAGCTTTTCTAATTCTCATTTGACAAGTAGAGCTATATGTGGATGCATTTTTCTTAGTCTCTGTTTTACTGGCTTGACTCCTGGAGCTATAGATAAGTGATGCATTATGAGATTTGTGTCAAGCCCTGGCATGTCTGAGTAGGTCCATGCAAAATTAATTTTCTTTTTCTGTAAAAACTGTACATATGCCTTGGTCTCTTCCGCTGATAAAGACTGAGCAAGATGGACTATCTGAGGATTTTCTTCTGTGTTTAGATTGACCGGCTTTGTTGGTTCCATCAATATTGATGATCTATCCTAGAAATAACTCGGCAAGTTATTAAGTACCCCATCCTTAGGTGCCTCAAAGAGGTTTTCACCTTCGGATGCGTCATTTCTTTTTACTATTTTTGGTTCTGACACCGCCACAAAGTGGTTTTCGCCATCAGACCTATTTTTCTTTTTGTCTTTTGTTTTGAGATTGAGGTACTTAATATCAGGCTCTGTCATGCTGGTTGTTGGTTCACTGGTGGAAGAAGCCATGGGTTCGAGAGCATTCAGATAGCAAGCAATTTCGTAATCATTGCGAAATGTGAGGAATGTGGGCTCTTGGTGGTGCTGAGGCCAGTCAATCAGGTCAAAGTGAACAAGGGGCAAGTCAATGGTAGGTTCGATGTTGTTAATGCGAAAGGTGTCATCTCTGGTGACCATATAATCGGAGCTCATCAAGTCTTCTCCTAAGATACCTGAATTGGGGCTCATCCTATCAAACGAAGCGTCGTCTACTAAGGCGATTTGAGGAGGGCAATCCTCTAGTCTGACACTAGGATCGTTAGTTGTATCGGGTTGGGTACTATAGGCATGGATAATATCCACGTCTAGATCAATTGTTGCATCTAAAAGCGAATCCCATTCATATTCATGGGAGTCTGTCTCTGAGTCATCATTTAGGCCTCGTGATGTAGAAGCCTCAAGGTTAGGAAGGGTTTCCCCCTCTCTAGTGCTAGTATTGGTACTATCCGTCGCAGCTAGGACAGTAACACTTTCCTTTGTCGATCTAGAAGTCACACAATCACTATCCGTCGCAGCTGGGATAGTAGGACTATTAAGCATCAAATCTGTGGAATTTCCCCAAAGGAGATTCATTGAGGGAACCCAATCATCAGACACATCTTGTTGGTTGGAGAGATCGGGCGTATAATCTGCATCACTGTCACTGTCCGTTGCAGCTGGGACAGGGATACCTTTCTTCTTCTTATTCTCAAAACCTAAGCCGATCGTGGACTTATTTTTGCATCCAAAAAGAGCATGATCAAGAGGCTCAGCTTTAGCGTCCAGCCTATGACTAAGGGGACCAAATCCCGGATATCCCATATTTTTAACCAGTGTATATCCTTTCCCATAAGTTTCAGGTGAAGGAGCAAAATTCTCATTATGTTTGTATTTCTCTTCGTGATATATCCAGTTCCTTACAGCAACTTCCTCTTTCTCTTCTTGAATGGGGACCGAAGACTCAACAAATTTCCCAAATAACGTCATTGCTGATGATGAAGGCTTCACATTTGGGGAGGGTCTCCCATAAGACCTAGGAGAGATTGGCATTTTTGTAAAAGAATCAATCTTATAATCTCCCATCCCAAGGTCCATGGTCTTGAATTTCTGCTTGCATTGTTCAAGTGAACTACTAGGACTATCAGCTTCTCTATTCAAAGGTACATGTGATCCCGCAGAAATGTTATTAACTGATAGAGCGCTGTCTCCAGGGATGCAAATTTCTACACCATTATGGGGAAACTTAACACACTGGTGATATGTCGATGGGACTGCCTGCATTTCATGAATCCATGGCCTACCTAGCAAAATGTTGTAGGCTAGAGGTCCAACATCAACAATTTGGAATAATATGTCTTTTTCTACGGGACCAATACGAATAGGCAAAACAGCCAATCCCTTAGAACTTCTTTCTGCTTCGTCATATGCTTTGATTGTGATTCTTTTCTTTGTGTCAATGACGTTCTCGGAATACCCTAGAGCTAGCAGCAAACTCAGAGTACAAATATTGAGCCCCGCACCCCCATCTATCAGTACACGCCTAACACGGGTTTCATGAATCATGACCTCGATGTGTAAGGCCAAATTATGTGGGTGGTTAATGGATTTGTCATCTTCTTCTGAGAAGGTGAGGAAATGAGGGCTAGCCAAATGGTTGACCATGTTTTGGAATTGGTCGATATCTAAGTTATTAGGGACATTGGCTGCTCGCAAAGCATCCTCGAGGACGCGCTTGTGCTTAGGAGATAATTCTAAAAGCTCAAAAATGGATATCTGAGCGGGTGTACGTTGTAGTTGGTCAATAAGGTTATAATTGGAATCAGGACCAACGACAGATTTTGGAGGAGCACCTTTGGACACGGGCTGTTTAGACTTGCTAGTGCTAGGACCTTTGATGATAATGGGTGTTTGGGCCTGACCCCTAGTGACAGCATTGAGGGACTGGGGCATTCCTTGTGAGTGAGGACCTCTTATCACCACAGTGGGTCTTTCATTAGTCATAGGAATTGAGTCCACATTATGTCCATGAGGATCTTTCTTTCTCACCATGTTGATATTATCGTCAGCCACTTCAAGCATGTTAATCACATTATCAGCATGTGTGTATGTATAGTTAATAGTTGCCTTGCCATTCTTACTGCTAGAATTCTCTCCTTTTTCATATTTAGGCAAGGGCTCTTTAAAGGCTTTATGGTCTGCATTAGTAGTTAACCCATCCACTTGTAATTGTCCTTTCTCAATAAGGTCTTGGACAAGATGCTTGAGTTTAAAACAATTTTCTATGTCGTGTCCAATCCCATTATGGAAAATGCAAAAAGCCTTAGCATCCCACCAATGAGGTAAAGGATCTGGTATTCGATGTTTTGTAGGATCCTGTGGGTGCGCCAGATTATGAGCAACTAGTGTCTTAAAAACATCTGCATAGGATTCTCCCAATTTAGTGAATTGTCTTTTCTCCATTTTAGATCTCTTTTGATACTGAGGTTTGTCTTGTTGCGTTGACGATGTTTGCAACTTCATAGCTTGAACTGCATGAGAGAGATTAAGAACTCCTTCATTTTTTATCTGAGATGAATCAACAACTCCGTCGTTGACGACTTGCTTGTTTTTGTTCCAATAAAAGTTCTTTTTGTCCTTGTTACCATTAGTATTGTTATTTTGGCTATTGTTGTTATTTGTTGGTTTAGCCAAAATTCCTTGTTCTTTTAGGACATCCTCAATGCGACATGCCACCTCTACCATAGTATCAAAGGAATTAAATGGGATTTTCTTGACTTCATATTTGAGTTCTGGTATTAGATTGTTCACAATGATATCAATTCTCTCTTCTTCAGGGATTGTCCTTGGGTATTTCAAACATAATCGCCTCCATCGTTGTAAAAAGGTGACAAAAGATTCCCCTTGATTTTGCTTAAGTTTACACAAATCAAGCATGGTGACCGACCTAGATAAATTGTAAGCGAAATGTTGCACAAATCTTTGGACAAGTTCTCTAAATGTCTTGACTGGAGGGGAAAGGTTGGTGAACCACTCCATGGCTTGACCTTTTAAACTCCTTGAGAATAATCTCAGCAAGTAGGAGTCTTCATGGTGAAAGGAAAAGCTCATTATGTAGAATTTTCGAACATGGTCGTGAGGGTCAGCCGTGCCATCATATTTGTCGTATGTTGAGAATTCAACCTTCTTAGGAAATTCTACCATCACCACACTTTTGTCAATGGGGTTAGGACATATGGAGTCCAAATGAAATGTGCTTTTGGGAGCCTTTATTCTGTCTATATCCTTTTGCATTTGTAAGATCAACTCATCAGTTGAAGGATTCTGTTTCTTGATTTTTTGGTGAATATCAAAGTTATATGGAACTTTAGCGCCTTTGTTGATAAGACTTTCCAAGAATTGGTCTTTGTTTTGTTCCACGTATTGCTCCACATAGGCTTGAAAGGATGGTTCTTGTTGCATAGTCATGAAGTCCATATGATCAAATTTAGCATAACTGCCTCCATGTTGTGAGCCATGATGTGCTCGTTGGGAGGGTTGCTTTGAATGTCTATGAGACGATTGTCTCCTATGATGGTCATATCTTGAAGTCCTTCTTCCTCTAGGACTTGGGGATCGTGAGGGTGTCTTTGATCTTCTTCGAGGGCTAGGGGAAGGGGTAGATGGGGGCGAGTTGATCCCACTATTGGCTCCCTTCCCGTTAAATCGACTTTGGATTTGTTGTGCATAGAGTCTATCTTCTTCTTCTTGGGCGACTCTTTTCTGTATATCCAACAATGCGCGTTCCTCTTCCTCTAGTTGTCAGAATTTTTCCTTTTTTGCAGCCTGTTCATCTAAGTAGGCTTGCTTCTCTCTCTCAATGCTTCTCAATCTTGTATTTGCATATCGAGAAGTGTCCTTAAGTGGGGAGGTTTGTCTTGAATGTCTTATTGTATTAGCTGCGTTGATATGGTGATCACTAGATTCGTTGTTCTGGTCTTTGTGTTTTGACCCTGAATCTGAGTGAGCTGACTTATGTTGTCTTTCAGCTCGTTGATGAGCATCAAAATACCTCGCGTTGTTAGGAGGTGACCCAGGTGGACTGGCATGAGAAGAACCACCATACTCTCTTCTGTGTCGTTGAAAGATATCCTCGAGAGTTTGATTCATGGCTTCTCTTTGTTGTCGGGTGAAAGTGTAACTCATGTCCATACTTGATGAAAGTGGTATGAAAGAGGTGCTCACTTCACTAGGGTTAGCTCCCAGATTGAAACAAACTTCGGATTCACTCTTAGGAGATTGGTCAAAAAGGGGTCCTTTTCCCTTAGGTTGTCGACGGGTCTTGATAGGTGGTAACTGGCTAAAGGCAACAGGGGGTCGCTTCCCTTGATTAACTTGGTACCTTGTCGTAACTGACATGAAAGAGAGATATTCTCAATGATAAGGTGACCTTTCAAAGTGTCAACACCAAACTAGGATAATCGAAATCCTCTATTGTCCAAAGAGAGATGAAAAGGGAAAAAAAGGGCTTTACCAACACTGTCAAAGAGGTGCTTCAAATCAAAGGGTGACTACCCTTGCACTTTTGAATCAGGAGGTTGGACTAGGCCAAAAGATAATTGAAAATGAAAGCGATTTAGACAATAAGAGAACTACAATTTTCCCAGAATATAGCTAACAATTTTAAAGATAAACCTTGGCACCAAGAATGGCTTTCTAACTTGACAATTATTCCAAAGTGACTTTGTAAATCAAATGATGCTATCCCGGAGAACTAAGAACCAGAAATTTGGCGTCAAGACAGATCTCAAACGTCAGGGTGAGAAGCCTGCTCTAAGACCTAGCCTAATTGATAGCAATTGAAACTGACCAAAATTTAAGCACGACAAAAATGAACCAGGCGATATACTCCAGGCTACTGGGGCGATAAACCTATACCCGTGCGATACTTCTCCCTAAGACAGGTGATACTTCTTAACACTAGCAAGCGATATACTCCAGGTAGGTTGGGTGATAGTCCGTTAGGAGCGAACTATCGTGCGATATTTCTCTTCAAAGGGGGTGATATTTCTAGCATGTGCGAAGTATCGCACGATACTTCGCCTTACAGGGCGCGATACTGTTGCAGAATTATTCAACTCTTGACCAGAATTGTGTGAAATTTGCATTTTTGGGTCTGTTTGGTCAAAATTTTCAGTCTGAGGGTTGATGTCTTCGATTTCAGTCACGGTATCAGCAGAATTTCGGTAGGTTTGCAAACAGCAAGGGATCAAAACATGGTCTCAAACACTTGAAACAAGGGCAAAAGCAACCTTGCCAAGGCAAACACTTGTGATATCAAAATTGAAAAAACACCCTATGAATGCTACCGATTGTTTGTATGTTGAGAACGTTTACACTGGTATCACACAATCGAAGACAATTCAAGCAATTACTACCTACAAGACAAGGCTCAATACTTACCAACTTAGCCCACAACTTGATGCCCCCTTGCCTCACACCAAGTGGTTACCCACAAGAGATATTGGCTTTGTCATGGAAATGTCAAAATGACACAACCAAAGGGACACATATGGTGAGTATCTTAAGGTGATCCGGGTAAACCACTTGGATCAATCCTTGCACTAAGAAGATAAGCGGCTAAAAGAGGGTGGCTTCTATCTAATGGTTCTTAATAAGGATTTCCGTTCACAACACCCCTCTTGCTCCTCATAAAGGACTAGGACCTCGCGGCCTCAAGAGTACCTTAAGCATTCTTGTTCAATCTTTTCCTCATGGTCGCAATCCCATGAGCTACTCACATCAAACAAAGACAAGTGTTATGTCTATCAAGGTTTTTGGTGTCTTTGATAGCCTTGAGATTATAGTGAGTTGGAATCACTTTCCACCAAGGAGAATGATGACAAGGTTGTCCCCACTTGAGTTGTTCCTCTTGATTGCTCAAGAGCAGGCCCGCTAAAGGATTCCTAAACTAAACAAAAATGGATCAAATCTTGAGGTTCAAGGTTTTTGATTCACCACAAGGGTGAAGAGCATACTCCCCTATCTCAAGAATCTCTCCCAAACACACCAAGCAAAGAGATCAATTACCCCCTTGCTTCCAAAACCTTAAGATGGGTCAAGATTTTCTGATTCACCTAAAGGTGAAGAGCATACTTCTCCTACCACCTCAAGATCCCTTTCACAAGGTATTAAGATTCCTAATACAATTAGTAAATGCCACAAATGAAAGGAAAATAACAACAAGCAAGAAATAGAAATTTTTTTTTTAATTTTTATGCTTGGGCAGCCCTGCAAAAACTGTTAGTAGCCCTCTTTGACATGCGTTTTTAGCAATTTTCAAGCAAAAGAGAGCACCTACAAACACAACTTGTTAGGCCCATAATGTTAGCAAAATCAAAATCCAAATGTAAATGTGCAATAATCTGATGGATTCAAGCTAAAAGATGCAGGTTAGACCTATCTAAACAAAGCAAAACAAAACAGCAAGCTAAAATAATCGAATTCGGAAAAAAAAACTAAAAGCGCAAGTCTCTGCCAGACCAGGCGATGTTTCTCAGTCTTCAACAGTATCGCGCGATACAGTTTCCTATAGTCGGGCGATACTTCTCAGTCGAGCGATACTTCACACGATGATAGGCGATACTTCGCCCGATTCCAGGTGATAGACTTCAATATAGGCGTGCGATACTCTTTCCGAGCGAACTATCGCGCCGAGACAGGAAGTATATCGCGCGATATTTCTGAGAAGTGTTGCACGATAATCTGAGACAGAAAACCAGAGACGCAAATTTTTTTGAAAATTAATCCGAAAATGATAAAAATTTGAGAATTAAAAGGGACAAAGCTAATCTACTCTGCCCCACGGTGGGCATCAGAAATGTACACACTAAAATATGCACTTCTATGAACCATTACATGCAAGGTTGCTCAAGAGTGAGACCTCACAAAGCGGCTCATAGCTCTCTATGCATGGAGTTGCAAGGGACTATGAGTTTTGCTCTCAGCTAGAGCTACAAGAAGGTGACCTTGCTAGTCAACCATACAATGAGAGATTTAAGTGAAGACAAGGGCAACAATGCCAATATCTCCAAGAATCCAAATATGCAATGTAATGCAAGCTATATGAGAATGCAACCTAAGCTATGAAAGGAAAGTACAAACTATACTATGAAAGGAAATAGCAATGGATTACAATGCCTCCTATTTAGACTATGTGAGATCTATTCTATTGCATAAAAGGAAATCTATACTATGATGCCATGAATGTAACTATGAAAGCAAAACTATTATGAAATGCAACTAAAAATGTCAAGGCTTCAAAGCTTGAGTGTCTTCAAAGAGAGCTCCAAAACCTGCAGCATAACAATAGCATAAAATATGGATATGCAAATGAAG
The DNA here is from genome assembly GCA_027943335.1 of Chamaecyparis obtusa. NCBI lineage: Eukaryota > Viridiplantae > Streptophyta > Pinopsida > Cupressales > Cupressaceae > Chamaecyparis > Chamaecyparis obtusa. The sequence continues at coordinate 766,952 of BSBK01000770.1, read as the reverse complement.
GAGAGAGCTCTCCTTTTATAAGAAATGAGGTGAAATGGACCATGGAGATTAAGAGGCAAAAAGACTTAATCAGCGGTGGAGCTTGAAAGAGGAGTAATCCATGTGCACAAGTATCCTCCAATGAGAGTGAAGTGTTGACTTTTGAGCCTCATGTGAGACAAAAAGTGCTTTTCTCCTTTTTATAAAATAGGAATAATGTTTTATTTGTGCAACTTAGGATAAGAGGAAAGTGGGGCTTTTTTATTTAATTAAAAGGGGAGGAAATATTCTTTTTAATCAAATAAAAATTTAGGATAAATGGTTAGCCCAAGGATAAAAATCCAATATATGATCGAAACTAAGATTTGATCAAGAAATTGATAATGTTGAAAATATTGATTATTGATCAAAATGATTCAGGATTGATAAATCAAATAAATGGGGCCCAAAGTCTAGGCGACCATTTTTGGGTGCATACAATACCTTGTAGAAAGACATCAGATGCAGTACATATAGAAGATCTTTTCTTTAAGGAAATTTTTTAATTGCATGGATTAGAGAGGAGTATTATCTCTGACCGAGACAGTAAATTTGTTGGATACTTTTGGAAGACCCTTTGGAGAAAGTTTGGCACCGAGTTGAAATATAGTTCTACATTTCACCCACAGACCGATGGACAGACAGAAGTTGTAAACAGAAGTTTGGGTAATCTTTTGAAATGCTTAGTTGGAGACACACCAAGTAATTGGGATTCTATGTTGGCACAAGTAGAGTTTGCATACAATAATTCAATGAATAGGAGTACTAGAAAAACACCTTTTTAGATTGTAAATGGCATACAACTGAGAGATATATCATATTTGAGGGACATTGTTGATAAAAGAAAGAGAAGTGTTGAAGGACAAAAGTTTGTTGAGTATATGAAGACATTGCATGAAGATGTGAAATATAAACTGGAGAAAAGTAATAAAAAATACAAAGACAGAGTTGATAGATCAAGGAGACATAAGACTTTTACAGTCGGTGATGAAGTAATGGTTCATTTGAAGAAAGGCAGAGTTCCTGTTGGAACATATGGGAAGTTGAAAATGAAGAAGTTTGGAGCTTGCAAGATACTGAAGAAATATGATAGTGGAAATGCATATAAGATTGAGTTACTTGATGACATGGATGCATCACATATTTTCAGCATTGCTGATTTGTATGAGTATCATGAGTCGGATGAAGATATGACAATACTGAATGATCATCCTAAGAAACAAATAGAAGAAGTTGAGCATATTTTGGAGAAAAGAATTGGCATAAGTACAAGAGGAAAATAGTATATGGAATATCTGGTAAAGTGGAAGAATAGACTGATTGAAGACAGTTCATAGATTTCACAATCTGAGTTTAATGTAGCTCCGATCATACCTACTTCATGATTTAGATAATCATTCTCAAATAACCCCAGGTGTTTGATGCAGGAGCATCTAGGGTCCTTGGCAATCCTGTGTCACCAAAAACATGTTTGAGTTTCCCTGTGATGCTCGGTTCCTTCTTTGACCGAGTTGGTTCAGTGTTGCTTAGTTTCCTTTGTTCACCACTATTGGTTGGTTATCTCTCTAGTGCTCGATGAATTTCCCTGGCACTCGGTGATGCTTGTCTAGCGCTCAGTTATCCTTGTTTACCGAGTTGTTTGTTTTGGATTTATGTTGAGGCTGACTCTTGCAATTAATTTTGGTCATGGATTTAATGATTGTATCTATCATTAGGAAGTGTGTGGACCTAGATCTGGTCATTCCTTCTGTTGATGGTGGATCTAAAGGCCAACTTGTTTGGTAGCCTCTTGTATAAATGTAGTTGTTTGGTTAGAGTTTAAAGGAGTCAGTTTGAGGAGATAGAAGATTAGAGATTATTGACAGATCCTCGCATGTTGGAGGACTTCTATACTTGATTGTAATATCTGGCCTAAATCGAGAAGGCCTTACAGCCTGGCATTTATGAATCAATTGAGATAAACATATGAAAGTTGTTTATGCATTCTCTCTCTCACTTGTGTGTTGGTTTCTTCCACGTGTTGTTTAGCAAGGTGGATCTGGTTAGGGTGTTCCTTTGGCCCCTCTCCCTATCCTCCTTTGCATCAAGTTCAAAAGATGGAACCAGACAAACTGCACCTTCTATTGATACCGAGAAAACTATACCAATTAGAGGAAAACAAGCTCAAATAGATGATGACTTTGATACAACACAAGATCCCATTCACATCTCCGGCATCGAGTAGATAGAAGACCAAACATATGCTAAAGATTTCATAATTGTTGCACAAAATGTAATGGAAGATATTCTAGAGATGTTGAAGAACACGGGGGAAGGAGAAGTACTAATAGAAGACATCATGGAAGGAGACCCCAATGAGGAATAAAAATAAGATGAAGATATTATTGCTACTACCAAGAACCAAGAGGACTTGCACAACCTACTGAGGTAGCTAGAGCATTAATACCATGTGATTTACCTATACTTGTACAAGCAATTGAGATAGTTGTCGAGCAAAAAATAGAGAATATTCCACCCAAGCAAGTAATGGATAGAGTTGAAGACAAGGGTGATGAAGTAGGAAAAGACACCGAGCATTGTGATAAATCTACAAAGGATGGAGAGAACATCGAGATCACTGATGCTGAGGTAAACAATCAAGAGGATGATAATACAAATAAATTAGATGTTTCTACTACAGGCACAAGGCCACAAGACCTAGGACCTCAAACTGAGGGAATTGCTAAGGGGCAGGACAAGGAAGAAATTGTGTCTACCGAGAAACCAAAGATAAATTTAGAGAAAAAGGCTCTAGCTCCACTTAGTTAATCACCTACATCAAGCAAGTAGGACAAGAAGAAAAGAAAGAAACATAGTAAAGGTCTGGTCACACTAGATGAAGTTATTGAAATACCTACTTGTGACCCGAGGACATTGGACCCTGAAGCTCTAAGAAAATATGGAGAGCTATGCACCACAAAAGCAGCCCAGGAGAAGTTGAGGCAAGAAAGCAAGAATAAACAGGTGCTAGAAGATGTGAAATAAATTTTGATGCAAGTTGTGCCAGATGTCAATGTTGATGAAAACACTCCTATCATTGACCTACTTGCTATACTAACTGAGAATATGAATGCACCTACAAATGATGCAGAGAAGAAAATTGAAAAAAGAGCTAAGAGAAAGATAGATTACAAAGTTACCGCAAAGATCAGCCAAGTAGTGACAATACACAGAGTAAAAAGTTTTGAAACAGTAATTGAGATAGAAGGTATAATCCATAAGATCATGAATTTTTTGTAGAAATTATGCATGTTAGATTCTTTTACTACAGAAATTAATGAAAATTTGAAGAGATTAGATGAAGATTTGCAGAAGAGTGCAAAAAGTTTAATAACTGAACCCCATGCATTTAAATTGCATTATTCAAAGGTGAAACACATTCAGGAGTTGAGACATGATTTAAGGAAAGAAGAGGACTGAATAAGAGATCATATAATTGAGCTCTATGTTTAGTTATTACACCACATTGAGGTGATGTAGAAGCATGTGAAGAAGGCAAAAGAATTAATTGCCACCCCAAGCTATCAGTTGTTGATCATATTTTTGATATGCATGCAAAAATAGGCCTAGAACAAATTGCATTAGAAAGTCTCAAAGAGGAATGGGGAAACCTCTTGGCCAATCTTCAAAAAACCCATAAGAATATTTTTGACAAGCTGTAAGTACATATTTTTGGCATTATTATCAAAAAAGGGGGAATCATATGTATATAGTATGTACTTTACCGAGAGTATATTGACAGTGTTAGATAACTAAGAGGGGTGGTGAATCAATTAAGTCTAGTTATCCTATAGTCCCGAATACTCCCAAATGTATATAACAAAACTTTCAAATCAATTAATCAACTTGGTAAAATATCAATTGTGCCTTTTCTCTTCATATATCGATTACTAGTAAATTAAATCATGTGTTTACCGATCAATCCAGTTATAGTAATGTGTAAAGTAAAATAACAATTCAACACATCCATACACATATAAAACTTATATTTTTAACGTGGAAACCTTGTTAGGGGAAAAACCACCTGGAACCGGTAACCCAAAATAATTCACTCTTCTAAAGTGAGCTCAGTTAAGATCCAACCCTGTTAAAGGTTACAAAATACACTATGAGATGTGACTTGGTTAGAGGATTTATCACTAACATTTCTCTCTTGACCAAACATTCACTATGGGGCCAACAAGAAAACAATCAACATTCATTAAATGTCATATTGAAATATAAAGACTGTTAAGTCCCACTCAGTTAAGAGATTTATCTGTAGCAATGGTTAAACTGGTACAGTAATGATCTTATTCAAATATAACTTGATATGCAGATTTTTAGATCTATGCTAAGCTCAAAAATACCTCTGATCAATAATCTATTCAATATCTTTGTTTCCTCCAACTCTATTCTGTTTGGTAATTGCTTTCTAGTCCCTCAGTGTTGTCTACAAAATTGTTCAGTTTTGTCTCCAACTAGTTTGATCAGCTATGCATGAATTCAATTTTTTCACATGAAATCTCCTATAGCAGACTCAATAATGACTCTTGTGTCTCTTTATATAGACATTATAAACCATTTCATTTCCATCCATAGATTTTTCCTCTTAATCTTCACCATTGGTTTTTCTGCTTTAACCTTCCTCGGCAGTTGTGTCAATAACACATTTCATTCTCCTTCATTCAATCATCCTTGAATTTTTTCATTTCTTTGATCATCATAACAAACATTATCATTTACCTTGGAATCATAAATAATTGTGCAACTCATCATCTTTAGTCGACAGTCATAAGTTCCATTTATTTCTTTCACTCGATCAATACCATAATGCATTGGTGATAACTAGCTCAGTTAACACTATACTCAATATACACTACACGTGCTTGGTGTATACTGAATTCTTCATTTACCGACCACATTAACTTGTTCATTCTCAATCTTCAATCCATAATAGATTCATGTAATACAATCAAATCACTAACATAATGTCATAGACTCATCAATAAGTTACTCAATGAATACCATATCCATAATCTTCTCATCCATCTCATCTTTATGTAGATATCTCATTCCTTCATCATTATTTTCTTCTTAAGATGTTTGTAACCATCATGATAAGTACAGTCAAAACTAGTTGACATCAATGACAATACATTAACTGATTTAGTGTCTTACATACACATTAGTAGCTCAGTGATCATCAATCGTTGTCTTTCAAATATCCAATCCATTGTCAAACTCTCCCTCAAAATATTCAATCAGTTGTGGTTTATCAATCTCTCCCTTTGGTATTGATGGCAACAAAATATGAAATATGCCATAGAATACCAAACATCTATTCTACAACTCTGTATGCAAATGTTGTAACTCGGTAAGCTCTCCCTAGTTTGTATATTTAATATGTTTAATCACTACACGACATCAATATTCTTCATGCAGTCTCTCTCCCTATAGATTTAGTCTCTCCCTGTAGTAAAATATTTCATGTACATTTATCTCCCTTTGACAGCAATGCCAAAAAGAAAATAAATAGCTCTTCAGTAGTGAAATCAATATATATGTTCTTCAGTTCAGATCAAGTACCTTGCATGTACTGATATGCAGTTTCAGTTTGTCTTTCATCTTTCAGTTTTCACAGCCTTAGGAAACCCAATGTGTGAACATTATGTGTCAACATCATTTGATATTCTGATAAAGTATAGACTACTGCAACCTTCTAATCACCTTAGTGACTGATAGGCAGGGGATGAATCCCTAGTCTACTTCTCAAGTACTTAAATGTGTCCTTAGGTACACGTTTAGTAAATATATCAGCAAGTTGCTCTTGTGATTTCACATTCTCCATTCTTACTTGATTTTCTTGTACTCGTTCCCTCAAGTAGTGATACTTTATAGATATATGCTTTGTCTTTGCATGCATCACTAGATTCTTAGAATTGTTTATTGCACTAGTGTTATCACAATATATTATCACTGGGTCAGTGATCTCTTCATTTATACCTTCCAAAAAAAAAATTATCCATGCAATGTTTGAACAATTAGTAGCAACAACAACATATTTTGCTTCTGCAGTGGACTGAGAAGTGCATCCTTGTTTCTTACTTATCCAAGTAACTAATCTTTCTCCCAAAAAGAATGCTCCACCGGTAGTTCTCTTTCTATCATCAATGTTTTCAACCCAATCTGCATCTGTATAAACTTTTAGTTCAAATTTGTCTTCTTTCTTGTACCATAAGCCATAGTTTTCAATGTTCTTCAAGTATCTCAAAATTCTTTTTACAGTAGTCATATGTGATTCTTTAGGATTAGCAAAAAATTTTGCTACAATTCCAACCACATGTGCAATATCTAGTCTACTATGCACAACATACATCAATTTACCAATCATTGATCTATACAATGTCTGATTTACCTTGGTTGACTTGTCATCCTTTGTCAATTTGCATCTAGTGACCATAGGTGTACCGACTGGTTTTGAATCCTCCATACCGAATGTCTTCAATACTTCTTTTATGTACTTTCATTGAGTAATGTCTATGCCTACATTCTGTTGTAAAATTTGCAAGCCAAGAAAAAAATTAATCTCTCCAAACATTGACATTTCAAATTCTATTCTCATTTCATCAACAAATGATTTGCATAGGTTATCATGTCCTCCAAAATATGATATCATAAATAAAAATTTCAGCAATAAAAATCTTGTCATCAATTTCATCTTTCAAATACAAATTGTTGTTGTCACTTGTTCTAACAAATTCAATACTGATAAGATAGGAGTGCAGTCTTTCATACCATGCTCTCGATGCTTTTTTAAGTCTATATAGTGCTTTGTGCTACTTACATATCATATTCCTATGATTAGGATCAACAAAACCTTCAGGTTGTTCAATGTATACCTCTTCTTCAAGTATTCCATTCAGAAATGCAGATTTAACATCCATTTGATAAAGTTTAAATCCTTTGTAAGAAGCATATGCAAACAATATTCTAACTCCTTCAAGTCTAGCAATGGGTGCAAAAGTCTCACCATAGTCAATACCTTCTTGTGCATACCCTTTGCGTACTAGTCTTGCCTTATTCCTAGTGACATCTTCATTTTCATTCAATTGTTTCTGAATATCCATTTGGTTCCAATTACATTCTTATCTTTTGGTCTAGGTACCAATGTCCATGTTTTAATTTTCTGTATCTACTCAATTTCTTCATTCATGGCCTTATCCATTCATCATTTTCAAGTGCATCTCTAACTATTTTAGGTTCAAATTCACAAACTAAGCCTGTGTTATTTCTCAACTTACTTTGTGTCCTCATGTTAGCTTTCTTATCTCCAATAATCTAATTTTGTGGATGATGTCTCCTTACGTATCTTGCAAGTACATGTTTAGTTCTTTGTTCTTTATTATGTTCTCCACTCGGTGCATGATCATGATCTTCATTGGTAATAGTTTCTGATTCTCGACTTGTATAGACTGATGCTCGGTAGCATTACCCTTTTGCTCGGTATTTCCAGGTTGTTGCTCAGGTAGAGTTTTACATTTCTCAATGTAAACAAATCTAACATAGTCTTTTGATTCCTTTTTACTTTCTTCATCATTCTTCTCAGCAAATTCATCAACTCTCACATTTGCACTTTTAATCATTTTGTTAGTAGCCTTATTCAAACATTTGTAAGCTTTGCTCTTAGTAGAATATCTTAGGAATATTCCTTCATCAGCTTTTGAATCAAATTTCTCATTTCTATCATCTTTCAAAATGTAACATCTACTTCCAAATATTCTGAAATAACTCACATTAGGTGTGTAACCATACCATAATTCATAAGGTGTCTTGTTTGAATCTTTCTTCAGTTAAACTCGGTTTAATGTGTGTACAGTAGTTCTAACAGCTTCTCTCCAATATATCTGTGCCACATATTTTTCAATCATTAGTGTTCTAGCACAATCCACAATAGACCTATTTCTCCTTTTAGCAATCCCATTCTACTGGGGTGTCCTTGGTGCAGAAACATGTCTCTTAATTCCATGCTTATTACAAAAATTAGTGAACTCATCAGAAATAAATTCACTACCTCTATCTAATCTCAAGCATTTTAGTTCTTTACAACTTTCTTTTTTCACTTTTGTTTTATACCATTCAAACATCTTAAAGGCTTCAAATTTTTCTTTCAAGAACATGACAGCCATCATTCTAGAAAAGTCATCAACAAACAAGATAAAATATTTGTCTCCATAATAACTCTAAGTTCTCATAGGACCACACAAGTCAGTATGAACTAACTCCAAAATAGCATTAGATAAAAAAAATTTCTCTTAAAATTAGATTTTGACATCTTTCCCATTTAACATTGTTTGCACATAGCATGGTCAAGTTTAGATATGCTTGGTAAACCTCTAACTCTCCTTTTCTTACTAATCTTAACCATGTTGTCAAAATTCACATGACATAACCTCTTGTGCCATAACCACACATCTTCATTTTTAGTCAACAAACAAGAAGTTTCAGCATTGTCGAGATAAAATAGATTACCTTTAGATTGTTCACCAGTACCGACCAACTTTCCAGTCTCATCATATATTTTTACCTTTCTATTCTCAAATGCAACTCTGTGACCTTTGTTATTCAGATGTACCACACTCAACAAAATATAATTAAGTCCTTTCACCCAATATGCATTCTCACATCTCATCTTATTGTTCAACAATATGGACTCTTTTCCTTTTACTAGACAAGGTGTATCATTTCCCATTTTAACACATCCACCATTATAATGTTCAAGGTATTCAAATTTCTCTTCATCACCAGTCATATGATGTGTACAGCCACTATCAATAATCCAAGTATTATTCTTACTAACTTTAAAAACAAGTGTTGTTTCTACATACCTTTCTTCTTCTTCTAAATCTTCTTTCAAAGCTACAAATACCACCTCAATGTGTTCATCAGTGTCGGTCTCAATGTCATCATCATCATTTTCAACAAGGTAACATGTCTTCTTGCCTTTGTCTTTGTAATCTCAATTACTTCTTCTGTCAAACTTCCTTTCATCAGATCTTTCATTAGTTTTCTCATCTTCTTTCATGTTAGGACATCTAGCTACAATATGGCCAATCTCTTTACATTTAAAGCATACCAAAGGTAGAATTCCTCTATATCTTCCTTTACCTTTTTGTAATCTTCTAACCATTAATGCTTCAAGCTCATCCTCTTCACTTTCATTACCACTCTCATTTCTTATTCTATATTTGTTGCTTGATTTACCAAATTTCAGAGATGGCATAAATGCAAACTCAATAGTAGGAACAACACTATTGTCAAAGTTATTCAACTCAAATGTAATCAGTCTACCGATTAAACTATCAAGTATAATATGATTACAGGAGTTGATCTCATCTCATGAATTGTAGAGACTCTAATAACATAAGCAAGTAACAAGGTTCTAAGAATTTTACTTACAACAGTGTCTTTATCAATAATACCTCCTGCTCCTTGGATAGCATTCACAACCTCCTTGACTCAATTACTATATAGAGACATGTTCTCTCCTTTCATTCTCATGTCATCAAACTTTCCTCTAAGACTTTCAGCTTTATCCCTTAGCACATTCACATCTCCTCCGTGAACTAGTGTAAGCTTGTCCCACATCTGTTTAGTAGTTGTACATGTCTTAACATCTTCAAATTCGGCATCTGATAAGGAAGAAGCAAGCTCTATCATCATAGCATAGTGTTCTTGTATTCCTCTCATCTGATCAACAGTCAAAGGTCCAGAGGATAAGATGAATTTATTTTCCAAATAGTATGTTGCAGACTCACCTATCCGTGATAGATACAATAACATTTTGTTTTTTCATGTCGAGAAGTTGCCTTCATTCAGCTTTGAAACCTCTCTCTTATACATCTTGTGATCTTTAGCTTAAGTCCTTCAAGCTTTTTATTTAATAACTCTACACTCTAATACCAATTGTTAGATAACTAAGAGGGGGGTGCATCAATTAAGTCCAATTATCCTTCAGTCTCAAATACTCCCAGATGTATACAAGAAAACTTTCAAATCAATTAATCAACTCAGTAAAATATCAACTGTGCCTTTCTCATCATATACCGATTATCGGTAAATTAAATACTGTGTTTACCGATCAATCCAGTTATAGTAATGTGTAAAGTAAAATAGCAATTCAACACATCCATACACATATAACACTTAGATTTTTAACGTGGAAACCCTGTTAGGGGAAAAACCACCTGGGACCGGTAACCCAAAATAATTCACTCTTCTGAGGTGAGCTCAGTTAAGAGCCAACCCTATTAAAGGTTACAAAACATACTATGAGGTGTGAATTGGTTAGAGGATTTATCACTAATAGTTCTCTCTTGATCAAAAATTCACTATGGGGTCAACAAGAAAACAATCAACATTCATTGAATGTCATATTGAAATATAACGACTATTAAGTCTCACTCGGTTAAGAGATTTATCTGTAGCAATGGTTAAACTGATACAGTAATGATCTAATTCAAATACAATTTGATATGCATATTTTTAGATCTATGCTAAGATCAAAAAACCTCTGATCAATAATCTATTCAATATCTTTATTTCCTCCAACTCTGTTCTGCTTGGTAATTTCTTTCTCTGTCGCTCAATGTTGTCTACAGAATTGCTTGGGTCTGTCTTCAACCAGTTTGATTGGCTATGCATGAATTCAATTTTTTCACACAAAATCTCTTGCAGCAAAGTCAATAATGAATCTAGTATCTTTATATAGACATTATAAACTGTTTCATTTCCATCCATAGATTTTGCCTCTTAATCTTCACCGTTTGTTTTTCTGCTTTAACCTTCCTCAGTAGTTTTGTCAATAACACATTGCATTCTCCTTCATTTGACCATCCTTGAATTTTTCCAGTTGTTTGATCATCATAAAAAACTTTATCATTTGTCTCAAAATCATAAACAATTGTCTAGCTCATCATCTTTAGCTGGCAGTCATAAGTTTCATTTATTTCTTTCACTCGATCAATACCATAATGCATCAGTGATAACTAGCTCAGTTGACACTATACTTGATATACACTACACTTGCTCGGTGTATATTGAATTCTTCATTTACTGACCACATAAACTTGTTCATTATCGATCTTCAATCCATAATAGATTCGTGCAATACAATCATATCACTAACATAATGTCATAGACTCAGCAATAAGTTACCCATTGAATACCATATCCATAATCTTCTCATCCATCTCATCTTTATGTAGATATCTCATTCCTTCATCATTATTTTCTTCTTAAGATGTTTGTAACCATCATGATAAGTACAATCAAAACTAGCTGGCATTAATGGCAATACATTAACTAATTTAATGTCTTACATACACATTAATAGCTTGGTGATCATCAATCATTGTCTTTCAAATATCCAATCCATTGTCAAACTCTCCCTCAAAATATTCAATCAGTTGTAGTTTATCAGACAGGGGGAGTCTACAAATTTTGAAGTTTAAAAGTTTTGAATTTTGGAAATATTTTGGATATGGCATACATATGTGTTTTTGTCACTAATGCCAAAGAGGGAGAATGTTACACATAATTGCATTAAGTGTTTTCATTAGTGTCACACATATAGTCGGTAAAGAAAAGTAAATAGACAAGTCAGTCAAAGTAACTAAGTATAGTAACCGAGCAGAGCATAAGAAGAAAGATATGTTAACCGAGAACAGACTTGAGCAAGCATCAACACTGAGCTAGATGATTACCGAGCACACTGAGTATAGTTATAACCGATTATACATGTTTACAGAACATCAATATTTATCGAGAAATGCAGGATCGACATAGAAGTTTGGAATGACACAAAAAACAAGGCAAACAGTGTATACCAAGCTAGAAAATGGTTTACATAAATCGAGGTAAAGATTTATTGGAGATATCAAATTGATTGGTGATGATCCCTATTAGATTTGAATTAGGTTATTCATATGGATCATTGATCAAATATTTTCTAGATGTTTCCAAAACCCTAATTAGGTCTAAATTGTTATGATATAAGAATTGTCAAGATGTCAGATTACATGAACATGATGAGAAGTGGTTGTCTACATGAGATATCTGAAGATCAGATAGGGTTATGATGCTAAGTATTGAATAAGTATTCAGGATTATATCAAAAATAGATCAGAGGCTACCGAGCAATATTTGAAGGAGATATCTATCATAGCAAGGTGATTTCAGATAAGGGCTAAGTAGGTCTGAAATTTTGCAAACTATGTTGCAACATCCAGATCATTATACTATTACTTTCTAACAATAGTGGTAGACAAATCTCTTAATAGAGTAGATTGAACTGTCTTTTTGTAAATCTCTTAACCGAGTGCACACTTAAAAAAGTTGCTAGAATCCTCTAACAAAGTAGATCTTAACAGATCTTAAATGTTACTCCTAACAGGGTAAGATCATTAGAAGTGATCAAAAATTGTATGCCCTAATAGACAACTTTATTATTGCAGTGTGAAACTTTGTGGGTTTCATTCCCATCGCAATTTTTACCTTCTAACAAGGGTTTCTGCGATACCAAAATCTTTATGTCAAGTGTATGAAGTTTCATGAATGTTTATTTTGTTAGATTAGATGTATTTACATTTCATTTATGTTCATGAATGAATGGTAATGATGAATATGATAGTCGGTTAATGAAGGATATTATATTGAGGATTGAGAACAAAAGTTTTAAGGGTTATTGATTCAGCCCTCCCCTCTCAGTAACTCACCTTTCCATAATCCCAACAAGAAGTGCATCGAAACCTCTAATGCCTCAAAAAAATATTTTTTTGTTAGGAATTAAGGATCAAGCCTACTCGGATTCCTTATAGATTAAAATTAAAGTGCAAGCATGTTTATCTCCAATGCCTTGATGAGGAACTCCTTTGTTGGGCATCGGGTGTTGGGAATCCACTTTACTTTATGTTTTCTAAAAATTGAAAGAGGATGATGATGTCCATTTGATGTCACCATGGATGAGATTTCCTTGAGATTAATGATCTTAGCAGATGGATGGTAGAGTTTTAAGCTGTTGAGGACAGTTGAAATGAAATGAATGCAAGGAAAATTTTGAAAAATATGAAGGACATAGAAGAATATGAAAAAGGGGAACATAAATTTTTGGGATTGAGGATGCAAGATACTACTTGATAGATGCAAAAAGTGGTTTAAAGAAATGAGAAACAATGAACTCTAAAACATTTAGTGTAATGAAGACAAGGGGGTATCAAACTTTCAAGTATGGTCATGTTGTTAGAATGATTTTAGAATATTTGAGAGGGGGGGTGAATCAGTTATCCTCAGGTCTAGATGTACTAATTCAACTTTCTAGCTTTTCAACAAACTTAGATCTAATCATAAAATTACTCAGTCTCAATTGAATATATCAATAACATAAAACTTGCAGTCCACTATCCAAAAGTAATCAACTTGCAGAATATAAAGCTTTCAACAACAATCGCATCAAACAACATTCACACAAGTATAACACCAGGATTTAACATGGAAACCCAATTTGGGAAAAACCACTTGTAACATGCTACTGATTTTCACTCTTCTGAAGTGAGCTCTATGAGAAGCCAACCCTGTTAAAGGTTTACAACACACACTGTTAGGTGTGACCCTGTTAAAGGATTTAATCACCATGTTAAGAGTGGCCTGGTTAGAGGGCTTAAGAACATTACATCAGAATGTCACCTTGATTAAAGGGTTTACCAAAAATGACTATTAGGTCAACCTTGATTAAAGGATTTTGACTGATTACAATGGTTAGAAAGTAACATTAGGTTTTGATCTGAACTATACAACTCACTTTGCAAATACAGATCCAATGCGCTCATATGATGATTTATTGACTGACCTTCATTTCCATGTCCATCCCTAATCTGCTTGGAATTCTCTTCAAGAAATCACCACAACTCTGTTCAGCTCTTCATAGCTTCACCTTAGCCTTCTACTTAGATTCATCAGTCAATAACATCAACACTTTTTTTACACTACTTCACAACCTCATAATTAGGTCATCCTTATACCTCCTTGATCAGGTAGATTAATCTTTTACCGCTTAATCTCTTCTGTAGATTTTAGGTTTAGGTTAGATTCATCGAATCCTTCCATCATTTTATTCTCCTCCTTTTCCTTCTAGATACATCTTCAAACTTATCCTTAAATCTGTAAGAAAATGGTTTACCATGCATTAAATGATCCATACCATTCATTAATAATGTCAACATGTTTTACATATCTTCAAGAATTCAACTATGTCAGTTGGGATTTTCAATTCTTTCACAAACTGTAAATTACTAACGTTCAGTCAATACTGTGATCATCTCCTCGGTCATTACTGGATATCTCGATCATCACTAAAACTTTCCTTCTCGGCAAATATTGTCTTCACTCGGTTAATTATTTGTTGCTCAACAATTACTGATGCTCGGTCGACACTAAATTTGCTCAGCTTATACTGGCGCTCGGTCGACACTAGCATCACTCAGCTTAATCTAATTTTCTTCACTTTTGCTCAGTTAAGCCTATGCTTCTAGTCTTTCTTCTTCACTTAGTGTTAAAGATAAACAACACATTACCTTGTCAATGTGCCAACTAATCAAGTACCCATTGAAGTATCACATAACTCAACCTTTCCTTAGGTCTTCTTGTTACTTCCTCTTTTCAAATCCTCTTCATCAATCAAAAGATATTGTACTCTACTAGATAGAAACTGTCTTACCAATTAAGGTTTGACATCAATGATGATAAAACAATTGTTTCAATTGTAGTTTCCAACACATGCTAGTGGAAAAGTCCAATCGGTCATGGAAGGATGGAAAAGTATGAAAGTTTGATAGAGCATTTTGAGCTTTGAGGATCAGGGAAAATTTTAGATGGGATACTTAAAGAGGTAGAGAAATAATGGAAAGCTGAAATCATAAAGTTCAAAACATAGGCATATTTCAAGCAATGGAGATCAAGAGTTGGACCATTGAAGGACGATGAGAAGGAATGATGAGATAAAGGACTTTAAAATACTAATGGGGATGATGATGTTAGCATGATGTCATCATCAAGGTTTGGGTTAGAAAGGTGAAAGAAAGTGTTCTTAAAGGGAAATGAAGCAAAGGTGTTGTTGGGCCAGAAGTTTGATGAAAGAACACTTGGGCATTTAGAGACTTTGGACTTCAAGGATTGGAAAATCAAGATAACTTTAGAGAAGAAAACAAAAAAGGGAACCATTGATGACTTGATGAACTAACAAATACAACACTTAACTTCATTTTGAAGGAATAGGGTAGGGAGTCAAACGTGATAGGAAGAGTATGCATGAGTGACACTAAAATATCAAACCATTGATAAGATTGACATAGTCAATATTGGTTTTATCACCTTTGCATACTTGACTAAACATATGAACAAGGGAACTCATGCAACAACTTGAGGCACAATTTCACACAAGATGTCCAACTTAGGATCTCTCAAATAAATTCCCATCAATTGATGATAAATAAAGGGTGGTCTGAAATGATAACATAACTAACCCATCTTGAGATATCACAAGCTACAAGTAAACTAACTCATGCATAAAAGTGCATTTATTCAACTTAACAAAAATTGTCACCCTTACTTGTGTTAAAAATTTATATAGGTCCATAATATGTTCTCTTTTTCCTTTCTTAATGCCAAAATATAGTCCAAAAAATATATATTTATAAGAGAAAGTAGATTTCTATAGTCCATTATCATAATGCTTTGCTTCTAGATTATATTGTTTAGTATTTTTTATTGCATCAATATTTTGGATCACACTCCATGGTCCATCATCGAGATAAGAGTGAGAGAGTTGTAGTAAAATGTTTCCCAACAAGGATTTAAAAAGGAAAAGGGGTAGGGGTGGAGGGGAGAGGGAGTAACGTCTATGTAACCCAAACACAATTGAGTAGGTATTAGGAGCTTGACACTTAGATGTTATTAGGTTAAGTCTATTAGATGTTGTAAGACCCTTTCATGTTTTCTTTTTCTATGTATGTGGGTGTGATATTGCATTAGTTGTATGTGTGAAGGTACATATCTGATCTATGCTAGTAGACTATTCATGATAACTTTATATTTCAATACTTGATTCAATTTTATTGATGACTTATACCTTATAGACATATTGATGTTGTTACGTATATTGCTTATGGTTTGTGATTTTATAGTCCTAAAAGGTTGGCACCCATTATTGGATAGTTTACTAGGAGATATTAAATCCCATTTTGGTGATTGTGAGGTTTGGATGCTCGTTATGCTTGATCCTAGCAACCTTCTTTTCTCCCCCCATATGTATTCTTCCGTCTTAGCATCCCCTCCAAATTTTGGCCCATTTCCCCTAGTACAGAATGCCAATGGCATTCTATCCCAGGCATTTTGGGCCCAAACTTTGCCCAAGGCCCGATGTTGAGGTATTAGCGGTATTTTTTAATTTGTGGTTGGCCTAGGTCAATTTTGAATCCCTAAATGGAGTAATGTATAAAAGGACCATGTCTCTCCTTATTTTGATATACATACATGATCTAAAAATTTTGCCAAGAAAGTTATTAATATTTTCAAGCAATCAAGAGCAATTGAGCATTTGGATTCAAGATTTAAAAGCAAACATCCAAATTCAAGATCTCCAAGTATCCATTTCTTCAAGATCCATCAAGTCAAAGGAAGTATTCTCTAATTAAAACAATTTTCTCTCCCATGATGGTCAAGTAGAGGAATTCTCAATCAAGAAAGAATATTCATCATTCATTCCTTCTCATCTCTCCTCATTTGCAAGTGTTTTCAAGCATATCAACATTCAAGATCTAGGAGTGGAATTCATAGATCCATGCATTTGTGAGGGCATCCTTGACTCCACATCACATTCCAAGGCCAACTCTTTGGATTCCAATCACATTAAAACATCTTCATGGGTATGAGTGATTTGTACATCTGTCCATGAGGGTTTATGCATGGTAAATCTACCATTTGCCCTTTCATATATATTTTTGAATGCAATTTCTTTCCATTTTCAAGGTTGATTCCTAAAAAGAGGTTCAACCAAGGAAATCCCCTTTCCACCACCTTTTCCCCTGATTTTCTATGTGCAAGAAAAAGTTATGGAGCCATCAAATTCAGATCATACAAATCAGTTACAGTCGGAAGTCCTCAAAAAAAATCAGCCAAAATTTCCAGGTACATAATGTCATTGTTGATCTGTCCCTGGGTGAAGGATGACTTTTACCCACAAGTCAGTTTTTAGATTTGCTTCCCAGATTTGTACTTTTTTGCTCAATATCAGTATGTTTCTATCTATTATTTTCAAATTTTTGCACCTAGTCTAATTAAGCACTTAATTAGCATTAATACATCATTTTCATGTCTTCAATCATATTATTTTAGGAAGGAATCCATTATCCCACTTAATGTTTGAGTCTTTTCTTGGACCTAGTGGAGCATATTCCTTCTAAATGTGTAATTGTTGAAAAGGGAGGTGATTTACCTATCTTTTAACATTTCTCTCCTTTTCCACCCTTATACATTTTGGTGAACTCGTTTACTTTTACATACTTTTGATTTTGTAGTTAGATCCTCTTTGCATGATCTCTTTTTTCATAGTTAAATCTAGATCTAATTTTACATGCTTTACATTAAATCTTTACATTTGGAAGATAGATGTACTTTTCATTAAACAAATTACTATTTTCATTAAATTGAATTGCATATCTCTTATAAATCTTGTAGTTGCATTTATATTTAGCTTTCTTTCATTCCCTTGTGCTTAAGTGTTATCACCTTGAGTCATACTTATAGCATTCCAGTTAGGAGAATTTGTAGACTTATGGATTCCTTTGATCTCGAGTCCTTTATTTTTCCTAAGAATCTTGATGAGACTAACATGTATCTTAATGACATTAATCCTATCATTGAAAACAAATCTTCCCATTCTTCCCATGATGAAGATGAGGACTTAAGATTCCCTCCTATGCAAGTTCAAAAACTTTCTCATGACTTTGAAAAATTTGAGCAATGGTTAGGACAAGAGAACTATAATCCTAAGCTATTATCCATTGTAGAAGGTATAATCTGTAGAATGATAATCTATAATGATGAACATGGTGTTAATATCTTGCATAGTATCTATCATCTTATTGATAACAATGTCAAGCCTATTAGAGATTATTCTTAAGAGCTAGGCTTCATCCCACCTACTACTAGTGTTGAGACCTACATGCCCATTTCCACCTCTATCCCTAATATGTCCACTTATGCTCCATCCATTGTCACAAATTTAATTCAAAATATCAATCCTACACATGTTAGCATTCCTAATCCCATTGTTTCCACTATTCCCTCAAGTGTGCCACGTGTTTCTTTATCTTCATCAATGCCTACTTACAATAGTGTTCCTTTTTCATTCTCCACCATCCCTTCAATTTCTAACAATGCTCCAAACATTTCAAATGTCTCTCCTACCATTATTTCTACCGATTCCACTATTAGTAGTTTGGCTCAAACTGTGTCTTCTTTGCAACAACAAATTGCTTCTATGACCCAATCCAAGTTTAACATTCCCACTTGTGACATCGCTAGCCCTTTGTCCTTGGATATCACCTGTGTTGTTATTCCTCAATACATGAAGATCCCTCGCCTAGAGACTTACAATGGTAAAGGTGGTCCTTTGACCCATGTCAGAACCTTTCAAACCTTGTGTAGTGATTTCTCTCATGATCATAGGTTCATGGCTAAATTGTTTACTAGAACCTTTCGCGATAAATTCTTACAATGGTATTGTTTTTTGCCTCCTTATTCCATTGACTCTTTTCAAAATCTTATTAATACTTTCATCTCACAATTTTAAAACAATATTGGTCTTAAGATTTCTTTAACTGATTTAATACATTGTAAACAAAGTGTTAAAGAAAAATTAATTGATTTCATTGGTAGGTTTAAGCATTTGCATGCTCTGGTTTCTTATCATGTGCCTGATATTGATGTGCAACTTATTTTTATTTCTAATTTGCAAAAAGACATTAGAGATAAATTTCTACTTTTTGAATTCTCTTCTTTCACTCAATTATGTGTAGTGCTTCATAATTATCAGCTTCAAGTGAGTCAATTTGAGAGCGCCACTCCAATGGCTCGAGTTGATAAGAGTGATGTTGCATTCAACAACTTTAACAAGTTTCAAAAACCAAAGAATTTCATCATAATCAACAAATCATCCAACAATGTTGATGAGCAAGTGGCAACAACATCCAAATGTGTGGCTACTTTGTCATATGTTTTTAGACCTCGTAATTTTACTCAGCTTTCTAAATCTTTGCATAATGTTGCAATGGCCTCCCAAGTGACTCTATGTTCTTCAACGTGTTTATGATTATTGAATCGTGCGTGCAGGATAGTGTTCTTATTGATATCTACTAACATGGGATGGATCATTCTTATTCTATTTATATTGTTCTATGCTTGATGATGAATCATCATTACTATTAAAAATAACTCAAAATAAATTAACTATTGTTATAAGACAACATTCAAATCAATACTAGACATTTTATTGTGATGATGTATTGATATTTGAACGTGTGTGTGTGTGTGTGTGTGTGTGTGTGTGTGTGTGTGAGAGAGAGAGAGAGAGAGAGAGAGAGATTATAATATTAAATGCTAAGAGATAACGATCGATCTAATTTTTATTTAATCTATTATTTTTTAGGAGGCCTTAAGTGCCGCTTTATGTTAAGCGCATATTAATGAATGGATAGTATGGATTGAGGTATGTTCTCCAAGTTTATTAATGAAATTTAAACATGTTACATGCATATCATTATAAAATATTAAAATCTTGATTTACTATTATTAATGAGCCGATTCCTTATAATGAAAATAATTATAATTAAATAATGGTCAATGTTTAATCTAAAGACATTCAATGATGTTTAAATATAATTATATTTATAATACTTTTGCAAGATGCTTCATTAATGGTACTCCTTACTATTATAAATGGCTAAATTTAAGGACATAGAATTGAATGTTCTTCATTTAATTATTTTGGTCGGTTACTCTTTCATGCACATTTGGAGAAAAGACTCTAATAACAGAGGAATTCGAAGAGTCCATTATGCTGCAATATATTGTCAGATCGTTGTTATGGAGTATTTATTTTTGCTGTTATTTAAATTACTTATGCAGATTTTTTTTGCTAAATTATTGCAGCATGTTTACTAATTTAATTCATCTCTCTTTTACGTGGGAGTATTACTTATTAGTCTTTCCATAATGCAAGTTAGAAATATAGGGAATTTATTCTTCCCTCCTTCCAAAGTTCTTAATTAATGAATAGTTTTCATAAAATCTATATTGATTTTAGAAAGAGTGGTAGATTTTAAATGATAGGAAATTAATAACGAGTATGTAATGCATATTGTTTAGGAAATTAAATAGGTTTGTTAATTAGAGGGTTTTATAGATTAGAATTTTAAATATTATTACATATAGGTTTATATAAAAATTTATTATGATAAATAAGATTTATTAAGGTTGGGTAGATTTCAATAGTTAATTATTCATTAGAATATTGGATTAAATAAAAAAAATTAGTAAGTAAAGATTGAATTATGGGTGGTAAGATTGGGTGTTAAAATATAGTTATCTATTATATTTTGTTAATTTGGTAAAAAGTTTAATAATACATTGATATTAGAAATATTAGTTAGAATGTATAAAGGGGTATGTTTTAGTTGGAATTGGTCTTTTTTATATTTGTTATTTGGGATTTGTCATAGTTTAGATAGTAAGTCCTTCGTTAATTGAAGTTGATATAGTATTAAGCAGAATTTAGTTACTTATCTATTATCGTCATAATTAGTTGATCTCCTTTAAAATAATTTAGTTAGATAGTAAGATATTTCTATTCTTGTTATAAGGAAAGAGGGATTGAAACTTGACATGTATGTAAACTCAAATTGGCAAGGTTTATTATACGAACTGTTAGAATTGTTAGCTAATGACGCATTAATAATATTGTTTAATATAGATAATGATTTATTTAGTAATAATTTAATTGTCTTTCTAAATGAATGCAGGAACCAATTAGTTAGGGAATCTTCTTTAAATACATTTAGATATTCATTAGATAAGTTTTATTCTACAAATGGTCTAGTTAAGTTGTTAATGTGATTCGTTAGTCATAAATTTATTTGAGGGAAGAGTCTTATTTCACTTAGGTTCTTTAGATGAGGGAACTAGTCATTTGTTACAGCAATTATGACTAATATATATAATGTCAAGTCGTTTAGAAGAATAGACTACTTTACCTTTTTAGATATGTAGTAAGATTTAAGATTTGAGTTTTTGTTGAATTTTTGTATAAGAAATGACTAGTTAATTGTCTTTTTAGTTTAATTCTAGTCATAAGATTAGTTAAGTAATCAATGTTGTAATTAAGGAATTTAACGTCAATTCTATTAATATTGATAATCTTTGTTAGGAACTATTTTTTAGATATTATTGTATAATTCCCTAAGGGTTTTTACAAAATTAGATGTTGTAATGATTGAATGCTAGTTATGTAAGTAACCACACATTAGTAATACATATTGTTTATGTTCTTAAATTAGCTATAGAGCAATATTAGGTATATGTAAACTTTAAATGATGTAGGTTTAGTTATTATGATTGGATGTTCATGTCTTCTTGGTCATTGTTTTCAAATTGTGTTATACTTATCTTATGTAACGATGGTTAGGGTTTCCCGCATAAGATCACCTACTTGTCACCTACGTATTGCATTGGTTTTGATGCTATGTGGGAAATGTTGATGTTTTATAGTCATTGTTTTTATTTGTGTCGATTTAGCCAAGTCCCTTGCATATATATATATATATATATATATATATATATATATATATATATATATATATATATATATATATATATATATATATATAGTTGGCATTTGGGATTTAATATGTGCATACCAAAGGCTCAAGGTGTTTTGATATTTCACCTTTGTTTATTGTTATCTGATATTTCGATGTAATTACCTCTTGTTCTTTGATCACTTATATCATTTTGATGTTTTCATGTGGAGATCTATTGTTGTATGATTTGGACCTAATTGCATAATTGAGGTCGCGTGAGGATCATAGTTATGTTTCTTAACATTGTATTATTATAATCCATTTAACGTTGACTTGTCGATAAATGTGGCTCTCTTGATCTTTTATGTTATGTGGTGATCATGATGTTATTGTGTTATGGTTTATTGGTATTCTCGGAGCTTGATTATGCATTTGATGGATCTAGGAGATCTAATGTATCCAATTTGTTGGCACAGATCCAAAAGAGGACTTACACATGTGCTATGTTGTATCTGGAATTATGGATATGTTTTGGAACCTGGAGAGTTTCTATGTGATTATGATTACGTTGTTTATATTGATTTTGATGTCCTCTTTGTTATGCTGGCATTGTAGATCCTATTGATGATTTTGAGTTTATATTCCAAATTCTACTTATTTGGCTTCTTTGATTATGAGGATTTTATGAGGCTCCATTCAAGATTATTTTCTTTATTTATTATTTTGATTTTCAGTTTGGAGCATAGAAGGGTTTTCTAGGAGCATAGCTTGGAGGATGGCTCGCAATGTGGGTCGGGACCCAAAGTGGTTAGTCTAGGGTAACCCATTGTGGAGTTTTGATCAAGTGGTAACTTAATAAATGAACTAGATTGGGATTCACAATAAATAAAATATAATTGCCTCACTCATAGCCTTGAGTATATGTATAGATGATGATGGATTGGAGAAGGTATGGTCATCAGTGGTATGTTGATCTGGTAGAGAGACACCTTGTCCACAGGAAAGGTAGTTAGTTCCACATGAGCTCCACCTAGGCATCGAGTCTAGAGAGACAGTTAGGGTGACCCAAGGGAGTGGGAGATATGTGATGACACCCTTCAGTATGTGTCTTGGGATTCTCTCATATCGGTTCTTAGTTTTGCCTCTAGTTTAGGATGTTCCCTTGTGATTGTCTCATGTTGTCTTGTTGTATTCCCTTGTGGATTCCTATGTTATTCCTTGGTTTGGAAAGTTCATTGTTTGTTTCCTTTCATGTGTTTCTTATGTGGTGTGGGGCCTTAAGTTATCTCCTAGCTCAGGGGAGTGGGCCTTAGAGTCCCACGTGGTTGGGTAGAAAATATTTTACTCGTCAAGTATTTTCCCTAAGTATGATTGAGAGCTAGGATGGTCTTGCAACTTCTTCTCTGCAATTTCCTACTCATGTAGCCAAATGATTTTTATGATTCATTATATCTTATTATGCAACTTCATGTTGATGTATCATGACTATATCATCATATTGATGTATATAAATTGTATTGTAATATCCTTGAAGAGACAAATGTAAAATGAATATGTAAAAGTGGTTAAGTGGTTACTTGTAATTTGTAATTTAAACATGTATCTATGATTACTTGTGATGTAAAGGAAGAAGGGGATAAGGATGTATGTCCTTGATTTGATCATATGATTATATGTTGTCTGATTGTAATATTGAATGAATGAATTCATATTGTAAGTTTGTTCATAGTTTCATGGTGGTCTTAATGCATCAATCTTGTATATTATGTGTTGCTAGTAGCGACGTCAGGGAACCTAAGAGGACCTTGTTATCTAATTGATGTTCAAAATTCATGTTCGCATATAATGAAATGTATTTTAGTTATGATCATTTTATCATGTGGTTTCAAATGTAATGTTAGATACATTCTATGGTCAAAAAAAAGTTTTTTAAAAAAAAATTAAAAAAATATTTTCCATAATGCTAGTTTATTATGTTGTCCTCTTGAGTTCCCTGGCAGTACATTACAAATGTGTTGTTGAAGTTGATTAATGCTTAGGTGTTAACTCTTCCTCCTATTAAACCAATTGACATGTCCAAACCCTTGCCTAAATCCTTTAACCACAAAGCTTTCTATGAAGTACCATTGTTAACTCGGTGATGATACTGAAAGTGTTTCTATTTGAAATCTATTATTCAAGGCCTTATTGATTCTAATACCATTTATATTTAGGGTGTTAATGATCAAGGAAACAAATCTGTAGAACCTCCCAACCAAAATTTACAAATCTATACCAACCCTTTGTCATCTCATTTGACCAATAATGTCAAGTCTACTCAATATTTGTCTTCTTCCTCCGCTCATATTGTTGACTACATGATGATAACTGTATTGAAGCCAATAACGTTGTCAACCTCATTGATCAAACCGAACCTAAACCTAAACCTGATCTTTGCATTACCTTTGACCTTACTCATGAGACAATTAAAGCACCTGATGGTCCTCTTTATATTGTTGCAAAGGTTTATTTTCTTCATTCTTGTGGTGCCCTTATTGACCCTACTTGCATGGTGAATGTGATCATTGAAGAATATATTTTCAATAGACAATTGCAATGTGATTTTTATGATAAATATGATGTTATGATCCAAACTTACAATGGTTTATTTTACCTTACTCATGGTTATATTTCATTTCCCATTAAAGTTGGTGGCAAATCTTTAGAGCTCACCTTTATTGTCATCCCAAAGTTTGATCAGTTTCAAGTAAAAATTGGTCTTCCATGGATTACCTCTATGAAATCCATAGCCTCTCTTATCCATAAGTGTTTGAAATTTCCTCACTGTGGAGAAATCATGATTGTTGATCATAGTCTCTATCAACCTTCTATACCTTGAGAGTCTATTGATCTTGATTTCTTGTGGCCTTCTATACCTTAGCCCACCCAACCCCATAGAGATAATCTCTTTCAAGCATATCAAAACTACAAAATATAAAAGATTTGTGAGCTTAGTAATCCTAAGGATGTTCCATCTCCTTTCCCTAGACCTGGACTTCTCCATACACCACCTACACCTCCAATATATGCGTGTATTCCACCTCACATATCTTATAAACATTTTGTTGATGATATCTCTCAACCTAGTCAGGTTCCTTCCACTCTTCCTCCTAAGGAAGAAAAGGGACCAATGTTGATTGATCCTAAACCAAACCCAATTTCTAGCAAAACCAAGCATAACCATTGTGCCCATGACCGCCACCATAAATATCATGCTAAAATCTATCAATGTGCTTCCCAAAAGCCTCCTTCACCTAAAACACCTACTGATGTGCTGATTCCCTTTGACCAACCCATACAATACATAGCCCAAAGGAGGAAGTTAACTTGAAAAGGATGAAATTGAATAAACATGATAATACTATTTGTATCTTGGATTCTATTACAATTAATTTGGATAAAGAAGATACTCTTGATGATGATGCTTTTGATGTTCCTAATGCAACTAACAATGATATTCATGCTAGTGATTCTGATGACATGCATGAGCTTATTGATGTTGATCATGATTTATTGGGTTAGTTATATTTTCAAATAATTATCTCTTAGTCCTAGTGATGAGAAAAGTGACTCATCTTCATAGCATGGTCCTTGTTTCGAACTATCTATTGTTTCATCTACTGCACTTGATGTTGTTCCTATTGCGCGTCTCCCACCTTCCCTAAACACTATACATCGAGATGGGGGTGCAGGTGATATACTTGACTAGCTCCTCTTGTGCAGTGGAATTTATGTGTTTGCCTATTGTAATGTGTTTCCTCCATAATGTGCTACTTAATATATGTTTTTTATATATTTCTTTAGACGACCCCCGTTGCTCCGTTGGTACAAGGTGACAAAGGAATAGACCTTTTGTGACATTTATCTATTTGTGTCTCACTTATTTATATGTTGTTACATGTTATGTCATGCATGTGCCATTGTCCGTAAATGTGCCTTTGTGTTGTCTAATTGGGCATGGTGCAAAATGGTAGCTACCTATCAAAAAGATTCTTCTTTGTAACTCTTATGTGACATTCTTCCATTGTGTCTATAGGTCTACTACCTTTGGTGGATTATGACATTTTATTTTGATATAATATCTCATGTATTATCATATGATCATACTGACCCTAGACTTAGTATATCCCTTTCGTACCTCATAGCAGAAAAATTTCTTATGGGTGCATGTATGCTTCGTTAAAGCCTTTTCTCTCGTTAAGGCGTTTGCAATCACATTAACATGGGGGCATACACTATGCTCCTCATTTCATGTTTTACACACACACACACACAATGATTCAATGCAACCTCTCTTGCAAATGGAAAAAGAGAAAATGATTTCCTTGCGTTCATCCTTTCATTAGATCCCTTAATGGAGATAATGCTTTCCATAAGGATTGATCTATCTATCTTTTATCTCTAAGGAGACAATGCTTTCTTAGGCCTGATCAGTTTTCTAGATCCCTTAATGGAAATAACTCTTTCCTTAAGGACCGATCTTTTCTTTTATTGATCCCTATGGAGACAATTATTTCCTTAAGGTTGATCACCCTTGTCGGATCTCTTAATGACAACAATGTTTTCCTTAAGGACTGATCCTGTTTGATGGGTTGACTAGCATAGCATAGCTTACTAGATTTCCAATTCCATCTTTTGTTGTGCTTTCTCTTTGTGTAATCCATAATAAGGCAATCCCTTACTAGGCCAGTGGTTATGTCTCTCTCTTTCTTTCTCTTTCAAGCAATGCCTCTTTTATCTTGGTTTTGGATTTGATGAGGACTTAAGTCACTTGGGGGCTTGATGTTTATTTGTCTCCTTGACCTTGATAAGATTCTTCTTATGCATTGATCTATTTTACCATGAGCATGATTTTGCCTCATATTCCCACTAAAGTGGGGCTAAATGTATAATCCCAAAAATTTAGCACCCATTATTGGATTTATTAGGACCTATTAGACCCCATTTTGGCAATTTTGAGGTCTAAATGCCCATTATGCTTGATCCTTATAGCCTGTCTTTTCTCCCCCCTTCCTTTTTTCTTCCATCCTAGCAACCCCTATAAATTTGGGCTCATTTACCCTAGTACATAACTCCAATGTAATTATGTCCCTAGTACATATTGCCAATGGCGTTCTATCCCAGGCATTTTGGGCCCAAACTTTGCCAGAGGCCTGATGTCAAGGTATTAGTGGGATTTTTGAATTTGTGATTGACCTAGGTCAATTTTGAATCTTAAAATGATGGAGTAAAGTAAAAAAGGACCCTATCTCTCCTCATTTTGATAAACATACATGATCTACTACTTTTGACAAGCAAGTTATTAAGATTTTCAAGTAATCAAGAACAATTGAGCATTTGGATTCAAGATTTGAAGGAAAACATCCAAATTCAAGATCTACAAGTCTCCATTTCTTCAAGATCTATCAAGTCAAAGGCAATCTTCTTCAATCGAAGCAAGTTTTTCTCCCATGATGGCCAAGTAGAGGAATTATCAATCAAGAAAGAAGATTCATCATTCATTCCTTCTCTCTCCCTCTTTGTAAGTGTTTTCAAGCATATCAACATTGAAGATCTAGGAGTGGCATTCATAGATCCATGCATTTGTGAGGGCATCCTTGATTCCACATCACATTCTAGGGTAAATTCTTTGGATTCCAAACACATTCAATCATCTTCATGGGTATGAGTGATTTCTACATCCATGCATAAGGGTGTATGTACGGTAAATCTACCATTTACCTTTTCATATACTTTCCTTTATGTAATTTCTTTCCATTTTCAAGGTTGATTCCTAAACAGGGGTTTCACCAAGGAAAACCCCTTTCCACAAACTTTTCCCTTGTTTTTGTATGTGTAGGAATAGGTTATGGAGCCACCATATTAGGATCAGACGGACTGGGTTCAGTCAGAAGTCCTCAGAAAAATTTAGCCAAATTTGTGAGGTACAATATGTGTTAAATAACTGAGAAGGGGGGTGAATCAGTTAGATCCAGTTATCCTACATTCCCAAATCATTTAGATGTATATATTCAAACTTTTCAATCAAATTATCAACTCGGTAAGCTATCAACAATAATTTTTTGTTCATTTACTGAATACCAATAAATTCATTAATGTGTTTACCGATTAATCCAGATATGAAATGTGTAAAGTAAAATAACAATCCAATCACATCAAATACACATAACACAAGGATTTTAACATGGAAACCTTGTTAAGGGAAAAACCACCTGGGACTTGCAACCCAAAATATTTCACTCTTCTGAAGTGAGCTCGGTTAGGAGCCAACCTCGTTAAAGGTTACCAAACACACTATGAGGTGTGACCTAGTTAAAAGATTTATCACTAACAGTTAACTCTTGACCAGCATTCACTATGAGGTCAACACGAAAACCAAAAACATTCCTTGAATGTCATATTGAAATACAAATAAGACTGTTAAGTCCACTCGATTAAGAGATTTTGTTGTAACAATGGTTAAACTGATACAATAGTGATCTTATTCAAATACAACTAAGATTTGTAGATTTTCAGATCTATGCTAAGCTCAAAATACCTCTTCTGATCAATATTCATTTCAATAATTCATATCCTCCAACTTATTCAGCTCGGTGAATAATACTATGTCGCTTAGTCATGCCTGTAGTTCAACTCGGTTCTGTCTATAACCAGTTTGATCAGTAGTGCATGAAAATAGTCCTTCCACGCGAACTCTCCTGTAGAGTCAATTATCCCAGACTCAATAATGAATCTCATGTCTCTTTAAATAGATGTCATAAACCATTTTCTTCTCATCCATTAGATTTTGCGTCTTAATTTTCATTGTCCATTTTGTCACTTCAAGCTTCCTCTGTAGTTGTGTCTATAACACGTTTCATCCTTCTCCATTCGATCAATCTTGAATTTTGTCAGCTCTTAGATCATCATAACTAACTTTATCTTTTACCTCAGAATCATTAGCAATTTTCCAGCTCATCCATTCAATCAAATGTTGTAAACTTTAATTGTTTCTCTCACTCGGTCAATATAGAATGTGTTGGTGAATACTAACTCGATTATTACTATTACTCAGTGTACACTGCATTGGCTTAGTGTATACAAAAATTGTCAATTATCGACCACATAAACTTGTTTAGTTTTGATCTCTAGTACATAACAAATTCATGTAATACAGTCAAGTCAACAACATGATGCCATAGACTCACCAATAAGTTACTCAATGTATACCTTAGCCATATCTTCCACATCCATCTCATCTTCAAGTAGATATCTCGTTCCTTTATCAATATTTGACTTCTTCAGATGTTTGTAACCATCATGATAAGTATAGTCAAAACTAGTTGACATCAATGACAATACATATTGACTGATTTAATTGCCTTACATATCACTTTAGTAGCTCGGTGAGCTTCAATCACTGTCTTTCACTTGTCCATTCATTTCATCAAGATATTCTATCAGTTGTAGGTTATCAGAATGCCATTGGTGATCTATCCCTAGGTACAAGATGACTTTCGGCCTGTCCCTACCACTTTTAGCTCAAATATTACCCACTAGTCAGTTTTGAGCTCTACTTTCTAGATCTGTACTTTTTTTCTCAATATCAATTTATTTTTGTCTATTATTTCCAGATTTCTACACCTAGTCTAATTAAGAACTTAATTAAAATTAATACATCATTTTAACTCCTTCAATCACATTATTTTGGAAGGAATCCATTTTCCCACTTAGCGTTTGAGTCTCCTCTTGGACCTAGTGGAGCATATTCCTTCCAAATGTGTAATTGTTGAAAAAGGGAGGTGATATACCTATCTTTTTACATTGCTCCCCTTTTCTCACTATACAATTATACCCTTCCATGTCTTTTCATCTCTATTTATATGTTGAGGATCTTTCAAGTCTTTGATGTTTTTGGTGAACTACTTATGATACTTTGATATCAGGACTTCATGACGATGTCATTTGATCATTAATGCATATGTTGTATACATTGATATTGTCAGGATAATTACTTATGTTTCTCTTTATTATTATTTTTTATTATTATGAAAAATAGGTTTTGAAGGGACCCGAAACCCTTTACAAGGAAGACTCAAAAGATAGACAAAGACAGCCCAAAAAATGGAATGGGTCAAGACCGAAACAAGGGTTTTAACAAAAGGCTCCCACAACCAAGAACAAACAAAGCTCGAGTTGAGCTCTATGCAAGCCCAACCAAAAGAAAGCCCCAAGAATTAGGATTTTCCTTTAGCACCCTTTAGATGTGACCAAAGGGTCATATCAAAAGAAGGTGAGGATCGCTTGGATTTTTTACCTTTAACCTTGATCCAACCTTCTTCAACCTTAGCAACAGCATTCTGCCAATCCAACGAATCCAAAACAACAGAAACAAACCCCCCAGAGGGGGCAACATACTACACTAAGGCAGCCATCTGAGAACCAAAACCAAAGAGACTGACAACTCCAGCAGAAGATCCAACAGGAGCAGACCCAGCAGCTAACCCTACGAAAGATCCAGAAGGAGCAGACCCAGCACCAACAGAAGGGGGAACCACCAAAGATGAATCAAAAGGAACCCGCACACATGCAGGTGAAGGAGCAACAACACCCACAGTTACACCATCATCAGGAACAGAACTGTGAAGAAGAGAAGACACAGGGAAAACCTGCTCAACCACCTGTGAAAAGCTCCGATGTGAGGACACCTTGTCCACCGAATAGTGCCAAGAAGAGACACCCTACCACCACGAGGCAGTCCTTTTAAATTTTTGAAGATCACATTGGTCTGAAACATGACCAGTCTTAAAGCATATTCTTCATCTAAAGGGGAGGCCTTCATAGTCCAAATGTTGAATACAACTTCTACCATGAGGAGTAAAGAGTTTGATCTCTACAGGAAGACCTTAAGAGATATCCAAATCCACCAAAATACAGGCATAAGTGGAGTGAAGAAATTGAAAAGATTTCTCGACCACCATAATAAAATCCCCAATAGCATCCCCCCACAGTTTTGAGAAGAGAATCAACCCAAAGATGGAGGGGAAAATTAGGCAGCTTAATCCAGATGGGCAACTTATTAAAAGATTCAAAAGACGAGGAGAAGTTAGGATGCCAAGGTTTCAACATCAGCATAAAGCAACCCTCCCAGCTGAAAAAAATTTCACACAGAATCGAATTTCTATCCATAACATTTTCAAATTTACCGACAAAAAAACCCTTAACCATAGGAAAAATGTGGACTGTACCAGTGATAAGGGGCTCCCAATGCTTGGAAATCCAAGAATGTAAATTGG
The DNA here is from genome assembly GCA_027943335.1 of Chamaecyparis obtusa. NCBI lineage: Eukaryota > Viridiplantae > Streptophyta > Pinopsida > Cupressales > Cupressaceae > Chamaecyparis > Chamaecyparis obtusa. The sequence goes on along the minus strand of BSBK01000770.1, from coordinate 735,691 downwards.
GCAAACAAGGCCAGTGACCCCTAAATCTACAGATCAGGCCATGTGAAGAAAAAATAGAGGCGACAACATCAATTTCAAATATTGTCTCCTCCAATTCCATAGCAATATTTTTGCAAATAGGGAAATCACTGCAATTAACAGACTTCACCGAAACTGGCATAGGCTCAAGTGTAATACCTCAAAATTAGCACCTAATAAATTCAATCAATTTTGGTGCATTTTCGTCAATTTTATATCTCCAAAGTCCTAGTTTCCTAGGCAATTTTCTCTCTCCTACCTGACTTAATTCGACTTGATGTCAATTACAAAAAACCCTAAATTGCATTAATCAAATATCATAATTAATTCCTAAAGTCTTCAACTTTTATTAGCTAAATTACCCCTATGATAAATTAATTTAATTCTAAAAGGAATTAATAATTACTTGTTATTTGAATGGACACTCCTATTTGAATTAATAATTCACAATATTCAAAAGGTCACCCTGTGTGGCAATTTCCATTCTTTTAATTAAGTAATTCATGTCTTTTTATCTCAAATAGGAATGAAGAGTCAGGAGTTTCAAATCAAGAACCTCTTCATTCTCTTCCTTGGCTTGTCTATTTAATGAACCTCATTTCTTCATTCAAGGAGAGTAATTAAACTATAGCACTTTTTTGTCTCAATTATTTCAAAGCTTTCATTGCATAATAGTGTAATTTTCTCATCTTAGTTTAATATTACATATTCATTATATTTAGTCTACTTATTTGCTCATAGCTTAATCTTGTCTTTGTTTCAAGTTCTTTAGAGTAAAATCTGCACTTCATATTTCTTTCAGAGCTATTTAGATTAATATCATATTTCCTTCAAAGCATTTTAGATTAAATTGCATTCATTCTAGTTCAATTTTGATTTGCTTATCTCCATAGCTTTCAAATCCTCCATTGTAGTACTGGTCTTATGGTTGTTGACTCTCGTTCTGAGAGTAATTAAACACCCTGTCTACATAGGAGGCAACAAGTCGCTTCACCATGGATTTCAAATTGAGTAATTCATACTCTCTCTCGTAATTTGATCATGTGAGTAATGACTATGTTGCGTGTGTAGTTGCATTAGAGGTCCACATTCGACTATATACATTTTGGCTCCCACCATGGGGCAGAAAGATCAATTTTTGGCCTCATTCTCAATTTTTTTCTGACAGGAAATTTAAGCTCTACCATGTGTCTGTACTGTCTGTGTACGGATTCTCATGTGAGAATCTAGAGCATATCACGCGAAGTTTCACTCCCTGTAGCACTCTCTCATGTGAACTGATACATCCTCGCGTGGCACCCTGTACTTTCTTGTGCACTGTGGAGTACTTCCTCGCGTGAGATTTGGATACAATGTTTTAAATTTTTTAGTCTCTGTCTTTCCTGTTCCAGATTTCTGACAATTTCCTATTTGCTGTTGTTTACTATTTCTTTGTTATTTTCACAACATAACAGTTTTTTGCAAAATGTTTGACAAAGAACATAAAACATGCTAATGGTTTGATTGCAGAACGATAGTCGAAGACTTGCTAAAATGTTGTGTTTGTTTCTTGCCTTCATTCACATAGTCTAAATAGGGCTCCGTTAAAATTTCTTGAGGATTTTGATAGTGAGTAGGGAATTTGGCTCTTCATTACATGGAGGTGATGACCATGAATGAACCCAAAAACCTAATGATCTTACTAATGTGACAAATTCTTGGGGAAGCGGAGAAAGGTAGTGAATCTTTACACTTCTACTCGCTAGGGGATTATGCTCTTCTCTCTTTGAGACAAATAGAAACCCAAAAGCTTGTAGATGTGGTGGACTAAACTAACTTGATGATGAATCTTCTTGATGTGTTTGGGTGAAGTGATGAGGTAGAGAAGTATGCTCTTCTCTCTTTGAGGGAAATAGAAAATCAAACCCTCAGATCTAAGCCAAGTTGTGTCACCTTTAGAGGGCCTGTCGGAAGTTGAACCTCCAAGAACGATCCAAGTGAGTACACACCTATCGCCGGTGATTTCGCCTCACTCTAATAAAGAATGTTTTGTTGAGTCTAAAGACTCCAAAACCATGTTAGCTTCCTTCTCAAGATTTCAACTATCATCTTGAGGAGGCTCTATCTGTTATACTAAGTGGCGTCGCTCCTAGCCTTGCTTGCAGGGGTGTATGACTTTCGGGTGTTGGTGTGGCTGCGAGGCCTCAACCTTGAATCGGGGGCACCAAAGGTTAGCATGAACGGAACCCTACTAAGAACTTTCCCTAGCAAGTGGCCTACCCGGTTCACCTCTGAAAGGAGTCATAATCTTTGCGCAGGGAGGGGGAAGAATCTCTCCTGTAGATTTCCATCATAGGCATACACCTGGACGCTTGAAGGTGGTATACGACATTGGCCCCTGCCACAAGGGTAACCTTTGAACGTATACTATTGATTCCTTGGAAACACTGAAAACATGGGTGCCCTCTAGGGGGTGACACGGTTGTGTGAGGTGCACGTATGTGCATAAGCAATGGGGCAAAGGTTTTGTCTTCTCACCATTTTTTTTGTAGGACTAAGCTATGTGTTTGTTATCAAGTCTTAAACATTGTCCAATCATTATGAAACAAAGACTCCCCTGATGCTATCAAGTTGCTTTGTCCTTGATAGGTCTGTTAATGACTACTTCTTGTATCACAACTGCTTGATTTAAACCTTTGTGTCTTTAAACGAATGCTTGAAATCCCAAAATGAGATTGTTGATTAAACTATTCTTCAAACCTATTAGGAAACTGGATTTTCTATCAGACATCAATTCAGGTTGTACCTCAAAATTCAACTTTAACCTCAAAAACTATGTCAGACTGTCAGAAATTGGACTTTTCCCGTGTGAAGTTTCACTTTTTAGAGCACTTCCTCGCACAAGACTTTGTTCTTTCATGTGAGATTTGGTGTTCTCTCGCGTGAGACTATAGCCCAGTTTTCAAAAATAGAGACCTGTTTACCGTTGACTATTTGACTTTTTATCTGATCTACTTTTTGTCTAAGGTCTATTTTTTCTATTTTCCTGTCGTTCACTGTTAGAAACTAGTTGTCTCGAGTTAGGAATCGATCGATCTTTGCTTTGACTCATGTTGTCTCTCGTTGGTTTATCTTATCTCTTTATGCCTTTTGTATCTCATGTTGCGATAGTCTTATCTCAGCTATTCTAGCCCCCTCTTTTGATGATTCGTACCAGATCCATCTCGTATCTTGGCTATTCTAGCCATTTATCTCCATTGCATTGTTCTTAGAGACAGAGTCTAGCATTATCTTGGGTCTTCTCTCATTTCATCTTCGTCTATGATTGTCACGACTAGAAGTGGCAAGATTTATCCCATTCAGAATACTGATCAAGGTAGAAGCGAACCTCCTAATCAAGAAATAGATCATCCTGAATCTGTTGTGAAATCTAAACTTTGTGAGATATCCTCGATTTCCTCATTGAGTGCTTTGAAAGATAGTCTGTCCCAACCATCACCTCCGATGTTTCAAGAGTGTTTTAATCTGTTGTTTGAAGCGCAACCTGGTTTCTCATTTCAAGAGCAAGACAACTTGTTCTTCCAAGACAACTCATTGTTTCACAACTTTGGAAGACCTCTTCCTCGGACTAATCCTATTATCGTACCTATTGATCCTGCTGAGAATAGTTCTATCATTGAACCTAGTGATACTGTTGACAATATCTTCTCGCCTAAATTTGTTAAATCTTTTGATCCTATTCATTCACCAAAGGTTACCGTGGTCGCGCCCTTTCGATGTTGGACATATCATTTTATTGAGTCTTTGTGTACTGCACAAGCCTACATCAAAATGAGAGATCCATTTGATTTCCAATCGGGCAAGTATAGTCAAACTTTTGATCAATCTCAAAATAATCAATATCATGGTCAATCCTCTAATGACCCACGTCATGCTCAACCTCGGAATGAGCAGCCTCATGGTCAATCTCAACATGACCAAAACCAGTCCCACAATGATGATCAATCTTGAAGAAAACCTCAAAGCGATCGACAACCCGCATACTTCTATCGCCCTCCTCCATTCGATCAAAACCAAGATGATCAACAACAAGATCAGATTCTGAGTATTTATGAGATTCTTGGGAATGAAAATGAGGTGATAACTCAACATGATATAGATGTTGCCAAAGCTAATAAGAGTCTTATTAAAATGATGGAGATCCTTCTTCTAGAGGAGAAAGAAAAATACTTCCTTGAGTTAGCTAAACAAGGGGCCAAGTTACCCCGAGACTATCAAGTTGAAACGCTCATAGCTAAGGAAGAAGAAACTGAGACCACAAAGTTGCAAAAGATGGTCTAAGACAACTTGCGAAGAATAAAGACAAACCTACTCAACAATTCACGATGGAGAGCATTTGTCCTTTCCCTTTTGATAGAAGTCTTCATATGCCACCTTTTCCCAGAGGTGTGGAACTCCCTAAATATGACAAATACTTGGGTGCAACCGATCCTCAAGATCACTTGAGGGAGTTTGGCGCGTTACCTATGGAATTCATGCATGATCAAACATATCTTATGCACTTGTTTCCTCGTAGTTTGGGTGAACTAGCTATGGAATGGTTTTCTAGATTACCTACTGGCATTAAGACTTTTGACGAAATGGCTAATCTTTTTCTCCAACACTACTCGCATAATATTCAGCATTCGGTCAACATCCGGGATCTTTGCAATTTGAAATAGCGACAAGGAGAATCTTTGCTAACATTTCTCCAAAGGTGGAGACAATTATGTACGAGATGTCCTCACAAGCTACCAGAGTTTGAGAGACTCGACATTTCTTGGACAATCTTGTCCCAGACTTTGGGTACCAAGTGCAATTGCAAGGTCCTCTAACTTTTGATAGTATGATCAAACAAGTAGTATGAATAGAGGCCTTTATGATCAAGAAGGGAGAATTAACTTTGAATAAGGACAATAAACAAGGATTCTCCACAAACAAGGATAAAGGAAAGACTGTCAATAAGAACAGGGATGCAGTAAATGATGGAGTGGTGGATATTGTTACTACGAAGCCTTCAAAGCCTATTTTTAATCTTACTTCCAGTATACAAGTGGCTAAGGCTGTCGAAAAGACCACAATGGATAATCAGCAAACTTCAAGATTTGCTAAGAACAAACCTTGGGCCTCTCGACCCAAGCATGAATTCACCTCTTTGGGAGAGCCTCTTGATGTGGTCTATAAAACTCTTATAGAGAATCAGGTTCTTACTCCTTTGAAAAAGTGTACTTATGACCCACAACCATGACCTCATTGGTGGAATGATAATGCTTACTGTGACTATCACCAAAACATTGGTCATAAGACTTCTACCTGTCTCCAACTGAAGCATAAAGTTCAAGATCTCATTGACAATGGTAACATCCTTGTAGAGAACCATAATAAGAATTCGGACCATCAAGCTTTTAAGGATCCCTTCCCTCCTCATGAGAAGGGTGAGTCTTCAAATGCCAAGAATACCAATGCTAAAGTCAATTACACGTACACTAATGATGACAATGTTATTGGTATAATCGAACCTATCGAGATAGAGTATTGTGACGTGATCACTTCTAAAGGGAGAAACGATGCTCCCAAATCTAAGACTCCTTTTATCTTGCGTAGTTCTGTGTCTTGTTCATTTGAATCTGAACAATCTCAAGAATGTGCTAATGTTGTAACTCGATCGCAAGGAAGAGTTGTTTTGAAAGGTCTCGATACTTCTACGTCCGCTCCGAAGCAAACTGCAGATAAGAGACCCGATACTTCTACATCCGCTCTGAAGCAAATTGTGGATAAGACTGTTGTTGGCCCCGCCAACAAGAACATGAAATTTGTTCCTACAGCTAGCTTGACTAGTTATAGCATCTTAGATCAACTCCAGCGAACCAATGCTTAGATTACCATTTTTGAGTTGTTGAAGATCTCACCTGCTCACAGGAAGATTTTGGATAAGGCCCTTGCCGAGGCAAACGTTCCCAAGGATCTCGATCTCAACCGGTTCCAATCTATGGTGGGACATTTGACCTTGCCTCACTATCTATCCTTCCCTCAAGAAGATGATCACTCTTTGAGTCACCCGCATAACACTTCCTTGCATATAGAGGTCATGATAGGTCCTAAGCGCGTCCCCCAAGTGCTCATAGACAATGGTGCTGGTCTTAATATATGTTCTGCTAAAACTGCTCACTCGGCTAGGTTATGATAAGAATTGCATAGACCCTTGCAAAAAGATTACCATCAAAGCTTATGATGAGGAAGAACGCAAGTCCCAAGGCTTAGTTGTGCTACCTATCCGCGTAGGTCCTGTTGAAAGAGATGTTACTTTCCAAGTGCTCGATATTCCTCTTGCCTACAATATCTTGTTGGGTAGGCCTTGGATTCATGAGATGTAGGTTGTTCCGTCCACATACCATCAATGCATTAAGTTTCCATTCCATGGGGTGAAAGTCACTGTACCTGCTAATACCAATTACTCTTGCAACCCTCTTGCGCAATCTATAAATAGCTTTGTTCCGAGTAATAGAGAATCCACTGAGTTTTATGATGCTAAGCTAAAAGAAATGGAACAAACTTTGAGACTTAAGGATACAGGCATGGGAGAAAACCGAATTGAACCTGTGCTATCACTGGCTGCTCTACCTCTGTCTCCATGCTCTTATGGGAGACCTTCCGAGAATAACAAACTTTCTAATGCTCCTCCTCAGATAGTTTATGATGGCACCTTTGTAAGGGCCTCTATGCCTTTAGAAGATGAGGATGAAGATAGAGTTGTCAGAGCTTGGATCTATAAGGGAAAAGAAACAGCTGAAACAACTACTCCACCTCCAGATTTAGAGCAAGAACCATATAGTGAGGCCTTTAAGATCATGAAGTGCTTCGGTTACAAGGGGAGTGGTCCTATAGGAAAGAATGATAATGACTTACTAAAACCCATTGAAGCTACATGCCGCCGCACAAAAGATACTAGTGGCTTAGGCTTTAAAAATACTCCCTTTCATTTGGGGACCAAGAAATTTGTGTCAGCTCCTAAGCCTGAACATGAACTTGAACAATAAATTGAAGATATCACTCCAGAAGTGAATCCAGAGGCCAGCTCTGATGAAGATACATTTCCATATCCTATTCCTCCAGATCTCACAGCATTCTTTGCAAAACTTGATGAGCCTATCATACCTATCCATATGGTAGAAAAAGATACTGATACTGATAATGATTCTGATAAAACTTCTTCAGTGTATCAATTCACATATGAGGAATGGAAAGCAACACTAAATGATGATCCTAATTTTCAAGGTGAACAATATAGGCCACCACATTTTCAAAAGTATTTTGAACAAGAACAACTTTAGTAAGCTATTAATGCCACAAGGGATAATAATGGGTCTGATGATGCTGCTAGTACTAATGAAATTCCCACATCAAGTACTGACTCACATGAATATGAGTTCGACTCTTTGTCTGATGCTACTTATGATGTAGACATAGATATTGTTCATGTGTACGAAAGACTCCTCGAAGTAGGTGAAGGGTCTAGCGCTAGGCCACATGAATTAGACGCCACTAGTGTTAACGTGTCCTCTACTTCCGATGCAAGGTCTTATAGGGATACGAACACTCCTTTGGACGAGATCGCTCTAGGTCTTGACTAGCTCGTCCATGCTTTTGATGGTTATACCGTGAACGCGATTGAACCAATCACTACTTCCCTTTCACTTCGTCGTCCTGATCTGATAAATTGGAACTCCCCTCCCACATCCAATGAATTCCTAATGTTCCAAAATGATTATGATCTAGCCTGTTATCTCCATGCTATTGAACCTATGATGTCCTCCACCAGTGAAAGCAGTGTCAACATGACAGAGGCGGATATCAAGTATCTTAGTCAAAAAATTAAAAGAAGAAAAAATAGATGCTCTGATGGTGAAAACCACTTTGTGGTAGTATCAGAGCCAAAAATAGTCAAAATAAAAGATGTATCTGAGGGTGAAAACCTCTCTGAGGCGCCCAAGGATGAGATACTTGATACGCTTCCGAGTCACTTTCAAGAGAGGTTATCAATATTGATTGAACCGACACAGCCGGTAAATTTGGGTACAGAGGCTGCTCCACAGATTATTCATCTAGCACAATCATTGTCTGCTAAAGAAAAAGAAGAGTTCACGAGCTTCTTTCAAAGCAAGAAAATAAAATTTGCATGGACCTACTTTGACATGCCTGGATTAGACCCCAATCTAATCATGCATCATTTTTCCATCGCACCAGGTATCAAACCTGTTAAATAGAAGCTGCAAAAGATGCATCCACATGTAGCACTTTTGGTCAAAGTAGAGCTAGAAAAGCTTCTTAAGGCTAGTTTCATAAGAACTATTGATTATGCAAAATGGATCTCAAACATTGTTCCAGTCACTAAACATGATAAATCCATTCATGTATGTACAGATTTCAGAGATCTAAATAAGGCATGTCCAAAAGATGACTTCCCACTGCCTAATATTGATATGATAGTAGACATGACAGTAGGATATGAGATGTATTCCTTGATGGATGGCTTTTCTGGCTATAATCAAATAAAAATTGCGCTAGAAGATCAAGAAAAGACCACTTTCACAAGGGCCTGGGGCACCTTTTGTTGGAATGTCATGCCTTTTGGGCTTAAGAATGCTGGAGCAACATATCAGAGAGTTGTTACTACTATTTTCCACGATATGATGCATAAAATGATGGAGGATTATGTGGACGATACTTTAGCCAAAAGCATGTAGTGAAGAACTCATCTCATAGATTTGGGTCCCATCCTTGACTGTATGGAACAATTTAGTCTCAGACTTAATCCAAAGAAATGTGCTTTCGGTGTTACTTCTAGGAAACTCTTGGGTTATATCATTTCAGCTAAAGGCATAGAAGTTGATCCTGAAAAGGTGCAAGCTATTATGGACATGCCTCCACCCAAGAATATCAATCAAATGAGAGCATTACAAGGAAGGCTACAATCTATCTGACGCTTCATTTCATAGTTGGCCAACAAGTCACAACCGTTCACTAAAACCTTGCATAAGGGTGTGACCTATGAATGGAATGAGGAATGTGACAAGGGACTCACTCAAATAAAATAGTATCTTGCTAATCCACCAATTTTGATGTCGCCTATTCATGGGAAGCTGCTTATACTGTACATCTCAGCAACAAACACATCTTTGGGTGCTCTCCTAGCTCAAGAAGATCTGAACAACAAAGAGAGAGCCATATACTATATCAGCAGAACATTGGTTTCCTATGAAATGAACTATTCTGTCATTGAGAAGGCTTGTTTAGCAGTGGTATTTTCTTCTCAGAAGTTGTAGCATTATATGCTAGCTCACACCACAAGGCTTATTGCAAAAATTGATCCACTAAAGTACCTACTAAGCAAGGCTGCCCTCATGGGTAGATTAGCGAAGTGGGTGATGATACTTAGTGAATTTGACATTGAATATGTGGAAAGAAAAGCTATTAAGGGACAAGCAATTGTTGATCAGCTGGCGAAAGCTCCTTTGAAAGATCACCAGCCTTTGAGTATTGAATTCCCAGATGAATCCATCATGCTTCTCACACATCAATCTTGGAGCATGTTCTTTGATGGATCATTCACTCAGCAAGGATCTAGTCCAGGCATTTTGTTTCTAACACCTCAAAGATACTCATGGCCAAAAGCGTATAAAATGTTGTTTCCTTGCACAAACAACATAGCTGAATATGAAGCTCTCATTAATGGAATGAAGATAGCCCTTGAATGGCGTGTGGATGAGCTCAAGGTCTTTGGAGACTCAGTTAATCATCAACCAAGTCAATGATGTCTACCAAACAAAAGATGACAAGCTAGAACCTTACAAAAGAATGGTGGATGATCTCAAACAGTACTTTGCACACATTTCTTTCCAGCAAATTCTGAGGGTAGACAATAAAGAAGTTGATGCTATGGCCACTCTTGCTTCAATTTTACAAATGCTAGAAAACAACTTCAGACACGAATTCCTGGTGGAGGCATTACACTAACCTGCCTATGATATTCCTGAATCCAGGATGATCTGTTTAGTCATTGGACATGATTCATCCCACTACCACCATAGCTTTTCCTACCTTCGTGACTAGATCATTCCAGACACCTATACCTAGAATGAAAAGCATCACCTAATTCGTACTGCTTCACAGTATGTCCTCATAGCAAATGACTTGTATAGACGGGGTCTAGACGGTACCCTCCTTAGGTGTTTAGAACCCAATGAGTCCAAACGTGCGCTAGCTAAGGTACACAAAGGTATCTATGGGTCTCATTCTAGTGGTCTGATGTTAGCTCAGAAACTTATTAGAGCTGGTTATTACTGGCCGGACATGGAAAAAGAAGTTGTTCAATATGCCAAGACTTGCAAACAATGCCAATTCCACGGGAATCTGATTCATGCTCCTACTTAAGAGCTTAGTTCTCTCATCAGTTTCTGGCCATTTCAACAATGGGCTTTTGACTTGGTTGGTCAGATACATCCTTCTTCTTCAAGAGGACATAAGTTTATCATCACAGCTACTGATTAATTTACCAAAGGGGTTGAGGTAGTGCCTCTAGCTGTAGCTAATGGCAAGTCTGTGGCCATGTTTATACTGAACTATATCATCTGTAGATATGGTATACCCTCATCCATTATCACTGACAATGGGGGACAATTCAAGAATAAGGACCTGATAGACTTATGCACCAAATTCTAAATTATTCAGCATTGGTCATCTATCTATTATCCTCAGGGTAATGGACAAGCAGAAGCTTCTAATAAGACAATTCTGAAAATCTTGCACCGAACAGTTCATAAATCTGGTAGAGATTGGCATCTCCAGATTAATCCGACTTTGTGGACCTATAGAACAAGTATCCGAACACCAACGGGGGCCACTCCCTTTGCCTTGGTTTATGGAGCAGATGTAGTATTACCTATTGAGGTCGAGATTCCTACATTGCAAATCTCTCTTAGGGGCCTCATCACTAATGAAGAAAATAGAATATCCCAGCTTCAAGAGCTTGAGTTACTGGATGAACGTCGGAAGGTGGCGTTTGATCATCTAAGAGCATACCAAAAGAGGATGTATAAAGCCTACAATAAGAAAGTCAGGCAAAGAGAATTCCAAGTGGGTGACCTCGCCCTGAGAGAGAACCCCAAAAATCAGTAGCAGCGAGTCCAGAAAGGGAAATTTGAACCAAACTAGCTTGGTCTGTATGTCATTACTGCAGCATTTGGGTCTGGCGCTTATCGACTCTCCACCATTGAAGGAGAAAAACTCAAAGAGCCTATCAATGCTCTTCACTTGAAGAAATTCTACAGCTGAGGCATTCTTTGTGTGCTCATGTACATACTTATTGGTCCTGAAAAAATCCAAAAAAATGATATATTGCAAAAAATCCTAAAAATTACAAAATGTCCTAAAAAAAAGATCATCTTAGTGAAAACCTGGTAAACAGGTGCTTTGATGTATCTATTATCTTGGTGAAAACCTAGTAAATAGGCGCCTTGATAATAATTTTTAAAAAAATGAAAATTGAAAAAATACAAAAAAAAAGTGAAAAAAATCAAAAATATAAAAAAAATGAAATAGTCAAAAATACAAAAAAAATTGAAAAAGAGAAAAGTACAAAAAAATTGAAAAAGAAGAAAACATGCCATTGATGAAAACCTGGTAAACAGGTGTCATGGTAGCAAAAGTAGAATCTCTGTCAAGATGGTGAAAACCTGGTAAATAGGCGCCTCTTGTTTCCTAAAGCTACATTTCATCTCAACATCGCTTGGCTCTTAGTTTCCCGCTTTAGTCTCTTTGCTTTCCTGCCTTAGTTTGCTTTCCCACTTTCCTAATTTAGTTTGTTTCCTGCTTTTAGTTCGCTTCCTGCTTTAGTTTGCTAGCTCATGCACTTGCCTTCGGTTGTCTTCGAGATTTTCCTTGACTCTTCATGGATTGGAACTGGTCCACACTTGGGGGCATCTTCTTGGTCTAGGGGGCATTGTCCTATCGCTTTCAAAAGTTTTGTTCGTGCATCAGTAACCAACAATTCCCATTGTGTCTGCCTGCTAATGCCTAGCTACTTTTGAGATTTCTCTCCTTGAGGATCTCTCGTGTATCAGTCACCAATGGTTCTCACTGTGCCTGCCTACTGATACTTAGCTCTCGTTCTAACCCCTCTCTTTCGGGATCTCTTCCTTACATCAGTCACCAGTGGTTCTCACTGCGTCTGCCAGCTGATGTTTCACTCGTGCTTTATTCTCTCTTTCAAGAATCTTCCTTGTATCGGTCACCAGTGGTTCTCACTGTGTTCGCTTACTGATACTTGGTCTGCGCTTTGATATCTTCTTGAAACTTTGTCTCTCGCAATGGTCACCAGTGGTTCTCACTGCGTCTGCCTGCTATCGCTATCCCGTTGAGACTTCGAATGTTGTACGCTTCTGATTCGACTTCAATCCACTTGAACACAAACTTAAACTAAACTGAAAACTGACTTTGTGTTCCTCTGAAGCATGTTGAGCTTTTCCTTTGCTTGTTTGTTTGTTTGCTTTATCATTTCCCCTCGAGTGAATCTAAGATGTCTTTCTTGACTGAGAAATGTGAAGACTGAGGGCATGATCTTTTCTTGGCTTTCTATTTGTTGGTTTAGTTCCAATGATCCAAGGAATCTATCTAAGAGGGGTGTCCATCTGTAAGAGCCTTCATCTCATATTGGATGGCCATGCGTACCTCGACTCCTTTTATATGGATGCTTTGGTGAGGTTGGTTCTTCTCCTTGTCTGTTTTGAGTGACTTCTTTCTGCTACAAGTAAAATCGCTAATGCTCATCCTGCTAAGTGAATGTAAGGGTCACTGGAAGCATTCTTTGGCAAAGGAAGGAACTCTTGTGTGTCTGGTGTGTTTGTTCGCGAGCAACATTCAAGTCATTCTAGAAATTGTGCTTTGATGCTTATGTTAACTTGCTAAATCAAAAGGAATAGGTGTTCAGGTCATTCTAGCTTCTTGTGCCTTAAATGCTTACTCCTCATTCTAACAAATCTAAGACTTATGTCATATTCATATTCTCATGATTGTAATGTCAGTGAGGATCGTATGGCATCTTGTATCGTCCTGTGCTTAAACAAACTCGATGATGATAAATATGATGAGTCCAACAACCAAGTCCTAGGGTTTGCATTTTCATTCTAGGCTTGCATTTTAGCTTAGGTTTGCATCTTTCATGCTAAGCTTGCATTTGAGACAATATCTTGTTACTCTCTTGATTGCTTTCTGTTCATCAAAGGTTCTCATCTTTTGTCCCGATTTCATCTTGGTTGCACAAGTTTTCGATCCTCGCTCTTGATCTTTGAAACGTAATCTTTTTTATTAGTACCTATCATATATTGTGACAATCCTGCATGAGATGATTAGTACCATATACATTACATATCCATTACATTTTCATTTCATTTCCATTTGCATTCATAAATTCATTTGCATCTACATTTACATGTGCATCCACTATAAGCATAACTCAAATCATACATCACACATATGCATACATTCTATCCATCTATCACTGCATTTCACATTGCATCATCATAAAAATAACCATGTGCATATTCATATTCATAAAAGGAAACATGTGCATTTCATACATTTCTATCCATACATCTAAGCATATAGAAAAATCTCATAAAACATCAATATCAAAGCAATATGTCAACAAGTACGATGATATCAAACTGTTGATCTCATATGTGTGTGTGTGTGTGTGTGTGTGTGTATATATATATATATATATATATATATATATATATATTGAAACAATGTCATGTACAAAAGAGAAGGGTGCTACTCGAGCACAGTATCAAAAATGGGCTACAATGTACAAGTATATCAAAATGTGGTAGCTTTTCCCAGTACCACCTAGAGGAGGTGGTGGTAGTGGTCTCTGTAGTGGTGCCTATGGTGCCTGATGTGGTGGTGCATGTGGTGGTGCCTGTGGAGGTGTTGGTGGAGGTGCCTATGGAGCTCCGGCATAATCAACAAATGGTGGTACCTACTCTGATAGATCTGGCACGACTCTGCAATAAGCTGCATAGTAATAAGCTACCTGGGTAGCCTCATATCTCATCTCAATCCTCGATCGTGCTAGCTCCTCCCGTAGCTGCCTGATCTCAGCGTCCATGTCAGCTACGTGGGTCTCCTCCTTGATGACTCGGGTGTGGTAGTCATCCCTCTCCCACTGGACCTGTCTCACTCTCTCATGGCTCTTCCTGAGAGCTTCCTATAGCTGTGGTGTACCTTCTCCTGCCAAAATATCAGGCATATCAGTATCATCATCTGGAGATACCTGCTATGATGTATCACCTGTCTGCTACATAGTGGACCTCTGCTGGGCCCCATTGCTCCCAGCTCTTGCATCTGAGCCCATGGTCCTAGCAGGGATGCTAGTCTATCCTGATCGAGGTCTCAACACTCTCTGTTGTTGTCCCTATGGTCCCTGTTGTGCAGGCTGCTAAATTGGTGGCTACTAATCTGGTACCTGCTACTACTGTGCAGGCTACTAGTGTGCTCCCATACCAACAGGATCTGTGAATCTCGGATGTGGTTGTGCTATCAACTGGTCCTTGTATGTAGGTGTCACCCCTGCATTGGTGACATCCACCATATAGTCCCATCGTGCAGTTGGAATGCGTGCCTCTATCGCACATCACCCTGGATCCAGTCTCGCATGCCACCCCTTCTTCTCCTCATCGGCGAAGCGGGCATAGGGGTAGTACTCATGTGATATGTCATGTTGCCTACCAAACTAGCGCAAGACATGTGTGACAAGGAATCTCTCAATGATGGTAACACTCTGTCCAATCAATGGACGCGACACAAACATGAAGGAAAGCTCTCTCTGAGCATCATCCCAGGGCTTAGTGGCAACCCAAGGTCTCCAGACTATAGCTGCCATGTCATCTAGCTATCCTCTCCACTGCTCTGTCTTACCTAGTAGAGGCTGAGTCATCGGACCTACATACCTGTAAATATAAGGCTCAAGAGCCTGCCGTGTATCGTGATATATAGGCCTGCAAACAAGGAGATGCTCCCAAGCCTAGATCTGTAAGACGAAGACACCTGCCGCCATCGTCCTCACACCCCGATACGCGATCTCATGAAGCTCATGGTACATCTGTGCGAGCATGCACTCCCCCCATCCGAATCTAACTGCTAGTCTAGCTAGCATCCTCTATAGCATCGTCCCCCAGCCGCACTCTAGACCATGTTGACCTCAATCTGGAACAAGGTAGTAGCTCAAGAACATAGCAAGTACAATGGCTAATGGGTGAGCACCACTGTATCTGCGCATCAGATCCTCCCAGGAGATGGCCCGACCCATCACTAGATCATTCCTAAAGATAGTCCTCAAGGCTACTGTACTCTCTTGCGGCTGTGTATCGTACTCTACTCGAGCACCATGGACGGGTATCTGCAGAATCTTGTATATGTCCTCAGGAGTCACAGTCATCTCCCCCATCGAAAAGTGGAAAGTGTTCGTCTCTGAATGGAAACGCTCTACGAGTGCACCAAGAAGACCGTGATTTACCTGAATGTCAAGTAGATCACGTAAGTATCCCAGGCTGAGTTCCTCAATGTGAGTACTCTCTGCATCTGTCAGTCTCTACACTAATGTAGTGATAATGGGATGGTGTGTCCTGAAGGCAACGTCAGGGAAGTCAACCTACAAAGCAAGCGACAACATTGGATCAATATCTCAACATGATGGTTTTCAACACAACAACAGCAAATGCAGCAAGGCATCTATCCTAGACATGACTCTGCGACACTCTACTTGGCTAATTTTATGCAAATTTGACAAATTTTGGCAAAAGCATTCAAACTCTGCAGCAGCTTTTCGCGCGAGGAAACAGTTTCCTCACGCGAGACAGGACTTGCCCTTGAGCAAAAAGGAGAAATCTCATGCGGGACCATCTTTTAGCTTGCACGAGCTTCCAGACAAAGCCCACGTGAAGAAGCCCTAATTCGTGCGAGGAAACTACTTCCTCGCGTGAAGGGAGATCTAGGCCAGTGCAAGGAAACTACTTCCTCACACGAGATTGGTAGAACACGACTTAAAACTTGCTAGATCTATCCTAAATTGACCTAAAAAGCTATACAAATTGAAATGCAAGGAGGTTTATCGACTACTTACAAGTGCGTCATACTCCGCTGGCCGGGCGTGTCGTCGGGAGTGCTCAAATTTATGTGTATGCAATAGAAGACCCTCCATTTCTCTCTCAGAGCTCAAAATCACAAGAAGTTGAAGGTGAATAATGAATTGAAAATGACCCCTCCGGGCCTTATATAGCTTTTGACCTAATTTTCAAAAGTGCTCCATTTTGCGTGAAAATTGCACCCTTGGCTAAATCGACTGCTCCAAATCCATCTTTAGGATCGAAATTGAAATCTAACATCTCTAGATAGCTTGAAATCACATTTTAAATTCTGGGACCCTTTGGGATCGGATGCTTGTGCAGTCAACCTTCTGGCGTCATCTTCCTACCAGACCCTTATATTTGCATCATGTTCTCAAGATCTTTTCTCTTTTCATCAAAGTCAACTCTAGTCAAATTTGGTCAACCATGGTGAATCATGGTCAAACTTGGTCAACAGGACCTCTGCATTACTCTGATTTGCTTTTGCAGCTTCTCGAATCTAGTCTAATTGCTTCTGCTATGCAACCTCTTATTGTCAATCGTCCTTCTGATATGTCATCTTTCAATTTCGCTCCCGAGGGGCAGGATGATTGCATCATTTGAATCTTGTCAAATCAATTCTTGAATCAGTTTGATCTGAATCATCAATTCTCATTGCTAGGGGCATCTCGGTGCCTCGCATCTTGCCATCTGGTCATCTATCTTTTAGGTATCTGAGCAATCTAGCTCAGATCCTTGGGAATCAAGCTTCATTCTAGAGATGGTTCTCGAAATCTTTTAGGTATTGGGGCAATCTAACCCTAATTCCTGGGAGTTAATCTTCGTTCTGGAGATAGCTCTTGAAATCTCTTTTGGACCGTTATCTGGGCAATCTAAGCCAGGTCTCGGAGGGCTAAGCTTCGTATTGGGGCAATCTAACCCTAATTCTGGTTCTCTCAAGACTGTTGTCTTTGCAATCTAACTTGGACTTCAGAAAATCACGCTTTGATATGTTCGGTGTCTTGGCAACCTAACCTAGACTTCCAAATTTCTCGTCATCTATCACTTCAAACTATTCTTTGAATCAACGCGCTGTTCGCACATCAATTCAAAGAGGGGCAAATGTAATACCCCAAAATTGGCACCTAATAAATTAAATCAATTTTGGTGCATTTTCATCAATTTTACATCTCCAAAGTCCTAGTTTCCTAGGCAATTTTCTCTCTCCTACCTGACTTAATTCGACTTGATGTCAATTGTAAAAAACCCTAAATTACATTAATCAAATATCATAATTAATTCCTAAAGTCTTCAACTGTTATTAGCTAAATTACCCCTATGATAAATTAATTTAATTCTAAAAGGAATTAATAATTATTTGTTATTTGAATGGACACTCCTATTTGAATTAATAATTCACAATATTTGAAAGGTCACCCTGTGTGGCAATTTCCATTCTTTTAATTAAGTAATTCATGTCTTTTTGTCTCAAATGGGAATGAAGAGTCAGGAGTTTCAAATCAAGAACCTCTTCATTCTCTTCATGGGCTTGTCTATTTAATGAACCTCATTTCTTCATTCCAGGAGAGCAATTTTGAGAGTAATTAAACTATAGCGCTTTTTTGTCTCAATTATTTCAAAGCTTTCATTGCATATTAGTGTAATTTTCTCATCTTAGTTTAATATTACATATTCATTATATTTAGTCTACTTATTTGCTCATAGCTTAATCTCATCTTTGTTTCAAGTTCTTTAGAGTAAAATCTGCACTTCATATTTCTTTCAGAACTATTTAGATTAATATCATATTTCCTTCAAAGCATTTTAGATTAAATTGCATTCATTCTAGTTCAATTTTAGTTTGTTTATCTCCATAGATTTCAAATCCTCCATTGTAGTACTGGTCTTATCGTTGTTGACTCTTTTTCTAAGAGTAATTAAACACCTCGTTTACATAGGAGGCAACAGGTCACTTCTGGATGGATTTTGAATTGAGTAATTCATACTCTCTCTCATAATTCAATCATGTGAGT
The DNA here is from genome assembly GCA_027943335.1 of Chamaecyparis obtusa. NCBI lineage: Eukaryota > Viridiplantae > Streptophyta > Pinopsida > Cupressales > Cupressaceae > Chamaecyparis > Chamaecyparis obtusa. Next base: position 717,459 of record BSBK01000770.1, on the reverse strand, counting down.
AATGACTATGTTGTGTATGTAGTTGGAATAGAGGTCCACATTCGACTATATACAGCAAGCACGGGAGAGCACCTAGCCCTGCTAGCAAATGTTAAGGCAGCAACTGAAGGACCTTGCACCAAGGCCGCCACAGAAGGCACGGTAGCAAGAACTGTATCCATAGGCGACACGGGGGAAGCAACCGCCATAGAAGCCTGAGGGACAGTAGAGCAGTAGCAACGGTAGTGGCAGTGGCAGCGGAAGCCCTAGGGATGACGGGAGCAGTGGTAGTGGGAGCCATCAAAAAATTCTATGTTGATCAGCGGCAGCGGTATCCATCAACTCATGTATCCCTTTATTATTATGAATATATGATGATTATGTTTTATGCTTATGATTTATTGTTATGGACTAACCAATGTGATGGGGAGATTCCACTCCAAGAGCTTCCTTTCTCTCCCTAAGGATTTTTCTTAGCCTTCCTAGGGCAACCTATCTTTATCCTAATCAAAGGATTCTTTCTTCAATCCTCAACTCCACTGAATCTCACCAACAACTTCAAACAAGGGGCCTATTCAAAGCAACTATGTTTCAATCCTTTCTTGTCATGGTCCTAGGTCTCCAACCTTCTTCTCCATCATTCCCTAAAAAGCTTTTGGATACTTTTCCATGATCCTTCAAGAGCTTTCCAATCGAGTTCTTGATTCCCTATGTTTTAGGCTTTGTAGCCTTTTTGCCCAATTACGCCTCCTAGAACTTGCAAACTTGGAATTTCTCTAGATTTCCTTTAACAACACCCCAAAGTGATTGTGGATTCATTCTAGGGTCGACCTAAGCTTAAAGATTTTCTAGGTCTTGGCTCCTCCAAGTGTCCGTACACTGGATTTTCATGAAACCCCTATTTTCAAGGGTTTTTAGGGCTTGCAGACCAGTCTGTCTTGAAGTGGCTCAATACATCCTCAAATGAATTCACCAACTCTTCTCCTTTGGTCCACATGATCTTGTCTCAAGCCTCTACATTTCCCAACTCAGGATTGGCACATACTAATCAGTCTACCCACTCTCAATACCTTTGCAACACTGCAAGCTCCTAATCAGATGGCTTTGGACCCACCTGGGGCTTCCTTGAAAAATGAGCTCCCCTGCATGAAATAAACCTAAAAGCCATATTTACATAGTATACATAGAAACCCTTCTTGATTCCAAGTGGCCATAAGGATTCAACCGCTGGAACTCAAGAAGGAGCCATATTTACATGATTGCCTCTGTTCAGGCTAGCAAACCAAGAAAACTAAAAGAAATTACAAGAAGCTAAAGAAAAGTACAAATTGCTCAAAACAAATCCACACAAGGTTTCTATAAACAAAACACTACATTATCAATGTATAACAGTAGACCATTCAATCCATTTAGATTTGGATGATGGTTAAACGGTGTCTCTGAGTCTCAAAACCAGTAGCTCTACCAAGTCAGTCTATACAATCTGACCACCAACAACTCATTTAGGGTTTATTTGATCTTATATATCCCTTCCCCACATGTTCAGACCCTAAGGTTGGGCTTTAGACCTCATTAAGGCCATTTGCAATATTTTAGGAAAGTTGTCATGACAACTTTACGAAATTGTAAAGTTGTCATGAGCAACTTTTACAACTTTTGGATTTGTGCTACTCCATTGCTCTTAGCTTGTCTAAACCCATTCTAAATCACTTTAATGGATCCAAAATCACACTTGGATATCATTTATTAACTTTTTACTCATTTTGGAGTCCTGGTCCATACATTTGACCAGTTGACCCTTCTAGGTTCATGTTAAAAGTTCACTATTTAAGATTACCAAGCCTAGGAGGAAACCTAAGCAACTAGACACTCCTATTTACAAGACTCCCACACACATTTGGGACTTTATCTTAGTCCTTATTCACTGATGGTTGGCTAGAACCATCTACAAGTCAAAATTTCATAGGATCTTCACTAAGACCCTAAGGTGCCCCTGCACCATTCCCCCCTGCACCAAGAAAGTCGGGGTACATGAGGTGTGATAAACTCTAAACTGATGCCATGCTTCTTGAAATCACTCTCTACTATCCAAGTAGCCTCTGATTTAGGCTGGTGCTCCCACTTGACTAGATGCTCCATGTAAACCTTGTGTTGGGTCTTCTTCTTCACTCTAGAATCTAGTATCCGTTCAACTTGAGGTTTAATTTGGACAGGTACACTGACTTCTTCTACTTCCTTGGCCATGTCTATACTATACTCCTGCTCTTTTAAAGCTGGTCTTTTGTACTTTATCAAGTCCTTCACATTGAAGATAGGAGAGATGGACATATCTTTGGGTAGATCAAGTTTATAGGCATTAAGCCCAGACTTTGCAAACACTTTACATGGGCCAATTCTCTTCATCTGAAGCTTTCTTGGAATGCCCTTCTGTAGTCTGGCCTTATTAAGGTACACCATCACCAAATCTCCTCCTTCAAACTGCACATATCTTCTTCTTTCATCTATCCTAGCCTTAAGCTTTTGGTTGGCTTCCATTAGAGTTTTCTTCACCTATTCGTGGACTTATCTCATGGATTTAGCAAAGTCGTCTGCATGCCCACTAATATCATCATGGTTTGTCAACTCCCTAAGCTCACAAATTCCTCTTGGATGAAGTCCATATACACAAATGGACTCTTGCATGTGGTTTTGTTTGTACTGTCATTATAGGTAAATTTAGCTTGAGGGATGACTTGATCCCATCCTTGCCCATACTCCTTAGTTAAACACCTTAACAAATTGCCAAGAACCCTATTGATTACCTCTATTTGGCTATCCATTTGAGGATGATATGCAAAGCTATGTTCCAAGTTGGTTCCCAATCTCTTCCATAGTGTCTTCCAGAAGTGCCCCATAAACTTCACATCCCTATCTGAAACAATGCTAATTGGTAGGCCATGGATCCTTCCTATTTCCCTAAAGAAAAGATGTGCAATGTGACTGGCATCATGGGTTGTTTTACAAGGAATAAAGTGGCTCATCTTGCTAAATCTGTCCACTACAACATACACACTATCCAAACCCGTGTTTGTTCTAGGTAAGCCCACTATGAAGTCCATACTTATGCACTCCCAAGGTCTATTAGGTATAGGTAATGGTTGATAGAGTCTTACATTTGAAGATGTCCCTTTGTCTTTTTGACATATCCCACATTGTTCAACATACTTCCTTACATCCTTTTGCATTTTGGGCCAATAGTAGAACCTCTCCACTAGGTCTAGGGTCTTATTTAGCCCAAAGTGACCACTTATGCTTCCATTATGTTTCTCTTGGATGAGGTTTTCCCTAATGGATCCTCTTGGAACACACAATTGTTTGCCTCTAAATAACAAACCATTCTGCAAGGTATATTCAGAAAACTTACTATGAAAATGATTATCAAAATTAGTGCATACCTTGTAAACTTATGAGAAATCTGCATCCCCTGCATATAAGTCCTTGAATCCTTCAACTCCTATGCTCTGTAATTGGATTTCTTGAACTGTGAGTAATCTCCTACTAAGTGCATCTGCCACTTTGTTGTTCATCCCCTTCTTATGTTTGATTGCAAATGTATATGACTACAGAAATTTCATCCACTTTATGTGTCTCAAACTGAGCTTTTCTTGTATGTTGATATAGCTCAAAGCTCAGTTGCCTATATATACACAAAATTCCATTGGCAATAGATAGTGCCTCCACTTCTTATGGGCTTGGACCAATGCATAAAGCTCTATGTCATAGGATGAATATCTTGACTTTGCTTCATTTTATCTCTCACTAAAGAAGGCTACTGTCTTCCTTCTTGGCTTAGAACTTCTCCCACAGCTATATTGCTAGCATCACACTCCACAAAAAATAATATGTCAAAGCTAGGAAGCACAAGGATGGATTGTGTAGCTATCTCCTTCTTCAACCTCTCAAATGTTTCATTGGCTTCCTTGCTCCATATAAACTTGGTTTTGACTCCACCTTTTATGGTGTCTAAGATGGGTGCACATATCTCACTGAATCTCCTCACAAATTTCCTATAAAACTGTGCTAACCCATGGAAACTTCTCACTTCAATCCTGGTCCTAGGAGTAGGCCAACTTAGGATTGCCTCCACTTTGCTTTTGTCCATTTTGAGATCACCTTGTGAAACTACAAAGCCTAAATAGACAAGTTCGTGTTTCATGAACTCGCTCTTCTCAAGGTTAATAGTTAGCTTCTCTTCTTGCAGTCTCCTTAGTACAATCTCTAGGTGCTTGATACGCTCTTCTTTTGTCTTGCTAAAGACTAAGATGTCATCTAGGTACACTACTACAAACACACCTATGTAATATTTTAAGACCTCATTCATAACCCTCATGAAGGTGCTAGGTGCATTTATGAGGCCAAATGGCATTACTAGCCACTCATAGAGTCCCTCTGTGGTTTTGAAGGCATATTTCCACTCATCCCCCTCTTTCATTCTGATTTGATAGTACCCACACTTAAGGTCAATCTTAGAATAGTATTTGGCACCCCCTAGACAATCCATTAGGTCTTCTATTCTAGGGATGGGGAAACTATACCTAATGGTTATCATGTTGATGGCCCTTGAGTCAGTGCACATCCTCCATGTGCCTCCTTTCTTGGGTGCTAGGACAACTGGTACAGCACATGGGCTTATACTTTTTCCAATCAAGCCTTGATCCAATAATTCTTGAACTTGCCTTGCAATCTCCTTATTTTGCTTCGGCGTCATTTTGTAAGAAGCCTTGTTAGGAAAAGATGCCCCTACACAAAATCAATTTGATGGTTGATAGCTCTCTATGGAGGTAAGGTGGCTGGTGTCCCATCACAAATAATGTCTTTAAACTGATCTAAGAGTTGACTGACTTCTGCAGGCATAGATGCTTGTTTGGATGACTCTTCCTCCTTTGGTTTCACCAAGACTGCATAACTAACTCCTTCTTGCTTCATGTCATGTAGGAAATCTATTCCACTCATGAGGAGTGTGTTGGAGTCCATGGTCTTCAATGTATCTTCCTCTATGATGGACTGTATCCTATAAGTGACCCCTTCCTTCTTGAATGAATACTTATTCTCCTTACCATGGTGGACTGCTTCTCTGTCATACTGCCATGGCCTTCCAAGCAACAGATGACAAGCATCCATTGGTAGCACATCACAAAGTATCTTGTCTTGATACTTCCCTATGGTGAATTCAACCCACACATGTTCATTAACCAGTAAGTTTTGCCCTTTATTGAGCCAGGTCGCTTTTTAGGGATAAGCATGGGGTATTTTGTTTAGTTTTAGCTTATGCACTGCCTCCTCTGAGATCACATTATCTGTTGACCCTAAGTCTATTATGACCCTACATACCTTGCCAAGAATCTTACACTTGATTCTAAAAAGTACTCTCCTTTGCTTGTGTTCTTCTATGCTAGGTTCCTTAATCAAGATCCTCCTAAGCATTAGATTCTCTCTTTTTTCTGAATCAAGACTTATCTCAGAGTGTTTGGTATTGTCCTCTTCTTGCACATATGTTATTTTCTTCTCTCCTTGTGAGGATGATGGCTTATCTGGACACCTATAAGCAGGGTGACCCAACTGTCTACAGTTGTAACATTTCATGTTGGCAAAGTGTGAACTTTTGCCAAAACTACCATATCTACCTCTTCCACCACTATTAGAACTCCTACCTCTGCCATAGCTACCTCTATTGCTTGGCTCACTTGTCTGCTCAATCAACTTAGAGTCTCCTTGACTTCTATGCTCATTGCTTATGTCACTAGAACCTCCTCTATGTCCTCCTCTAGAGTCTCTACCTCTTCCTCTACCCCTAGAGCTTGAATCTTGCTTCTTTTTTAGTTTCTCCTCAACCTTGAGGGCCATTTGAAAACACCCATGGATCGTAGTTAAGGTAGAGAGACTTGGTTCTTCTTGAATATTCCACCTAATTCCATTCAGATACCTAGCTACCTTGATGCTTTCTATTTCTTGCACTCTAGATCTAAGACATAACTTTTGAAATTCCTCAATATAGGTAGCCACATCCATGTCTCTTTGTCTGAGATTCTGTCTCTTTTTGTGTAGTTAAATCTCATAGTCCTGTGGTAGTTAATTTTCTTTTACCTTGGCCACCATAGCCTTCCAATTGGATATTGTCTTTTTCCCTTCTCTCTCTCTTTCTTCTTGAAGAAACTTCCACCAAGTTAGGGCTTGTCCCCTCAACCTAGATTTGGATATCTTTACTTTTTGGGCCTTTGTAATCCCATCACACTCAAAATGATTCTCCATGCCTTCAATCCATTCCATTACCAATTTTGCATCCATTCTACCAGTGAACATAGGGATACCTTCAAGTGCCTTGCCACTTAATGCTTTAAGGGCTTTGAGAAAAGGTTCCTCTTGTAATGGAGGGTCTAGTTCTGGTAGTACATCTTCTTCCTTTGGTGCCTTTCCCTTTTCTTTTTCCTCTGCTAACTATTCCTTGACTTTGATTGCAATCTCTGCAACTTCTTCTAATTTGTACTTCATTTCCTCCATAGCTTCCTCTAGGAGTCTATTCTTCTCTTGTTGCTTTGACAAATCCCTTGCCAATTCTGCATTTGTCATATGGTGTTGTCTCCTACTGACTCACTAATCTCTGACATACACAATACTTCTTCCCAAGCCTTTCAATGGCTCTGATACCACTTTGATGGGGAGATTCCACTCCAAGAGCTTCCTTGCTCTCCCTATGGCTTTTTCTTAGCCTTTCTAGGGCAACCTATCTTTACCCTAATAAGAGGATTCTTTCTTCAATCCTCAACTCCACTGAATCTCACCAACAACTTCAAACACTCTCCTCTCCTTCTTTATTCTCACTCCACACAAGGGGCCTATTCAAAGCAACTATGTTTCAATCCTTTCTTGTCATGGTCCTAGGTCTCCAACCTTCTTCTCCATCATTCCCTAACAAGCTTTTGGATCCTTTTCCATGATCCTTCAAGAGCTTTGCAATTGGGTTCTTGATTCTCTATGTTTTAGGCTTTGTAGCCTTTTTGCCCAATTACGCCTCCTAGAACTTGCAAACTTGGAATTTCTCTAGATTTCCTTTAACAACACCCCAAAGTGATTGTGGATTCGTTCTAGGGTCAACTTAAGCTTAAATATTTTCTAGGTCTTGGCTCCTCCAAGTGTCTGTACACTGGATTTTCATGAAACCCCTATTTTCAAGGGTTTTTAGGGCTTGCAGACCAGTCTGTCTTGAAGTGGCTCAATACATTCTCAAATGAATTCACCAACTCTTCTCCTTTGGTCCACATGATCTTGTCTCAAGCCTCTACATTTCCCATCTCAGGATTGGCACATACTAATCCATCTACCCATTCTCAATACCTCTGCAACACTGCAAGCTCCTAACCGGATGGCTCTGGACCCGCCTAGGGCTTGCTTGAAAATTGAGCTCTCCTGCATGAAATAAACCTAAAAGCCATATTTACATAGTATACAGAGAAACCCTTCTTGATTCCAAGTGGCCATAAGGATTCAACCGTTAGAACTCAAGAAGGAGCCATATTTACATGATTGCCTCTGTTCAGGCCAGCGAACTAGGAAAACTAAAAGAAATTACAAGAAGCTAAAGAAAAGTACAAATTGCTCAAAACAAATCCACACAAGGTTTCTATTAACAAAACACTACATTATCAATGTATAACAGTAGACCATTCAATCCATTTAGATCTGGATGATGGTTAAACTCTGAGTCTCAAAACCAGTAGCTCTACCAAGTCAGTTTGTACAATCTGACCACCAACAACTCATTTAGGGTTTATTTAATCTTATATATCCCTTCCCCACGTGTTCAGACCCTAAGGTCCAGCTTTAGACCTCATTAAGGCCATTTGCAAGATTTTAGGAAAGTTGTCATGACAACTTTACGAAATTGTAAAGTTGTCATGAGCAACTTTTACAACTTTTGGATTTGTGCTACTCCATTGCTCTTAGCTTGTCTAAACCCATTCTAAATCACTCTAATGGATCCAAAATCACACTTGGATATCATTTATTAACTTTTTACTCATTTTGGAGTCCCGGTCCATACATTTGACCAGTTGACCCTTCTAGGTTCATGTTGAAAGTTCACTGATTTAATATTACCAAGCCTAGGAGGAAAGCTAAGCAACTAGACACTCCTATTTACAAGACTCCCGCACACATTTGGGACTTTATCTTAGTCCTTATTCACTGATGGTTGGCTAGAACCATCTACAAGCCAAAATTTCATAGGATCTTCACTAAGACCCTAAGGTGCTCGTGCACCACCATGATTCAGGAGATGTTACTTAGGATGGTTAAGATACTAATATATTTATGTTATATGATTTGATCCTTTGCATGTTGTGTCTGTGTGAAGAGGGATGATGTAGTATTACTTATTCGTGAGAGTCATACGATGTTGCAATTCACCCTCCACTAATTATTTTATCTAATATTATATATATAAATATATGCATCTATGGTTCTCTTTGTGCAGGTTACTCTGCAAGTACCAATTATCAACTCTACCTAGATTAACAAGTTTAAGCATGCTTTATAATCCTCAATGGTGGTTGAAGGGGGATAGCATTAAGGCCCATTTGAACCTAGACTTAGGAACAATCTTGATATTGAGTTGCCCTATTGGATTGTGATGGTGACAAATCTTCATTCTCGTGTTTCCCTTATTTATGTCTTGACTTGATTTGAGGGTGTTGATATTGTTGGTTTAATTATTTTAATGATGCACTCATGTTTGGATCAATTTATGCTTCAAGAGATGTCATTTTATTATTGATTTTATTTAATTATTGTTATTATTTTAATTTATTTTCTCTTAATGGTTAAGTCATGTTTTGTTATAGTTATTTAATAGTTTTGTTATATGCTCAGTGTGGATTGCCCTATTGTTTAGTAGATATAAATATATTTATACATATACACACAAGTATATATGCATAATTGTACTCATTAAATAATATTATTTGATTGAGTGAGAAATGTTATTATGAGTATATTAATATTCAAATTATTTTATTAATTCCTATTAGTCATGAAGTGGTTGAGAATTTTTATTTTTTTTCCACACAACTCTTGGAAAGTCTATTTGTATTATATCTCATTCGATTTTGAGGGGATCGCTGGAGTTTTTGGGGGAATTCACTTCTAAAGTTTTGGGAGAAATTGAGTTGCATGGTGGAAACTTGTAATTGATCTTTGTAGAACATTGAATTGGGGTTTTCCTTGCATTGGTTTTGAGATATATTTTGGTTTTTATTTGGATTACTATTGGCATTGGATTGTTGGGGATTGTTGTTGGAGTTGTTGTGCATTGGATTTGGATTACATCATCATTCATGCTTCTTCATTCTTCTTCATTCTTCTCACATATTTCTTCGCAGGAATTGAGGTAGGGTTTGAAACCCTCTTATTTATTGCTTGTCCATTGATTTTGAATTTTTTTTGGTGTTAGAATAACCATTTAAATTTGTATTTTGAATTGCAATAAAATTTTGAAAATTATATTTCAATTTGTTCATTTTATCCTATTCTTTTTCCTAATTTTAAAAAAAGTTGTTTTGGAAAAATGTTATTAATTTTTAATTTTTATGTCTTGGGGTCAAATTAATTGGGTTTTTTGAAGGAAAGCAAAGAGATCTCAAGTGGATCTTTCTTTGATTTCACTTCTAGGGCCTAATTGATACCTAAAGATTATGTTGTTTGGATAGGCAATGCGGAGTTTCAGTTTGCAAGAAGGGGTTTGACCTTTTGAGTCTTTTAAAGCATACTAGAGGCTTAAGGATTATTTTTTACTCAATTTTATCAGTCAGTTGAAATCCAAGATACCATATTAAAGTTATTTTCATGGTCCATATACTTTATGTTCATTATAATTCATGTTTTAAGATTAAGGCTTGCTTTTGTGAGAAGTTTTGTAAAAGTTCTTAATTCAATTTCATGTGATCCTATTTTCTATTATAGAATCATGATAATTTGATATATTCTTATATACCTTGTATGAGGATGATTTGAAGATCTTATGCTTACTATTGATTTGTTGGTCAATAAATCATGAGGTAATGCTTTCATTTGAGGTTTTAAACTTAATTAATTGCATATTAGATTTGTAGAAAGTTTTTTTTGAGATTATATGGTTTTATATTTTGGAGTGGATTCATGAGGAAATATTACTTATGATTCAGATGCATGATGTCCTATGGTATTAAAATGCAATCAAATATGCTTCTTGTTTTGGAAGTTTAGGACTTGTCTATGTGAGAGGCTTTTCAAAAGTTCCTAAATCAATTTCATTTGATTATGATTGTTGTTAAGGATTCATGATGATGTGTTTCGTGTTTGCATGATTCGTTTATTCTCTTGTTATATTTTTTTAGCATTAGGGGTGGGTTATCTAGATGAATTGTGGGGGGAGTGGCTCTCAATGGGGGTCGGTGTTTTTATATGGAGCCTAATCAAACTCAGAGGCTAATTTTTCCCCACTTTTATTAGCGATGTTTCCCCCCAAATTATTCAACAAGGGTTTGGGGGAAGTGCCCCTAAGATGGGTCCAAGGGGCAACGCCCTCGAAAGCTCAATCGACTTTTATTATTTTACAAAGGCGTTGAGAGTTAATTTTTCTATTGGTTGAAATATTCTAACCCTATTTTTGTAACCGACATAAATCTTGATAAAATGGCTTAGGGTTAGGGTTTTCATATGAGAATTTGGTAGCATTTTACAACAATATTGAGTTGCAAGGGATTGCATATTGTAATCGATTCCATTTGTTGATAATAATATTGGACTCTCTCTTTGGTGGATGTAGCCTGAGATTGGGTGAACCACGTTAAAAAAAATTATCTTTTTGGTTTTATTTTCTTTGTGTTCTATTCCTCTATTTTATTGATCAAATATGCATTAAATTGTTAGATATATGTCTTCTAACCCTAACAATAGGGGCCCTAAAGTGGTCATTCCAGGGTAACACATTGAAGTTTGTAATCAAGTGATACTTAATAAATGAACTGGTTAAAAACATATTAAACAAGATAATTATGATGTCTTACCCATGCCTTGAGTGCTTGTATAGGTTAAGGATGGGATTGGGATGATGCCTATAGAGACTGGCATGATTGAACTTCCTTGTCTTCATGAAAGGATTGTTCGGTTCCATAAGCTCTCACTAGGGGGTCAAGGTCCAGAGAGACCAATCCAAAGTAACCCAAGATGGAGGGCTATGTGATGACACTCTTCTTGCGTGTATCCTAGAGTCTCATCCATTAGATTTGTGACTTGCCTCTAGTAGTTTTTGCCTTATTGTGTGAGTTCTCACATTTCCTATGTGTTGTTGGAGGTATGGTCACATCTTTGTTCTTTGCTTTTGATTGCTTGCATGTGGAGGCTCTTGTGCCTATCTCCTTAGCACGGTGAGGTGGACCTCAGGGTTCCACATAGTCAGGTGGTTGTGATCTTCCTCCATTGACATTCAATGATTGTTTGTGATGCATGGATGGATCCTATTTTTTGTACCTTTATTCATGTTGCTTGAAGAACTTCATTTGTATATTTTATCATCTATGATGTTTTAATTGGATACTACATGAGATGTATGATGTACTTGCACTTATGTTGATGTAATTATAGTTATGATGATGTTATTTAGTTAGGATTAATGACATTGTAATTATGCTTTGATGTAAATTGTGATCATGTTATAAATGAATTAAAGAAAGAATAGTTTAGAGTTAGATAGATCAATATTGGCATCACTATCCATATGAGGTTGTATGTTATCCTTGCTATGTTGGAAAGTAAACTTAGGAACATTAGGAATTGGTGTTTAAAATGAACCTAGTGATATTATTAATGGGGTTAATTAAATGAGATGTATTTCACTTGGGCATTAGTAAGTTAGAAATGTTTTAGATGGTGTTGTGTTGCAAAGTAGCAATGTTAAGGAACTCAGAGGATATCTTTTCTTAATGTGATTTATCTTTCACCTATTCTTTGTAATGAATGTAATTATAATGTTTAATTATATCTTTGGTTCCATAATCTTAGTGAGTAAATGAAATCATAATGATAAGATTAAGATGTAATTGTTCTTTTAAAAAAATTTAATGCTATGTTATTATAGATGATAGTAGTTTCCTAGAGATCTTTAGTAGGGTGTTACAAAGGATGGGATTGGTTTCAAGGGAGGTGAGAAGAGACCAAGACCAAAGGTGAGCAAAAACAAGGATAAAAAAATAAAATAACAGCAAAGATGAGCAAAAACAAGGATAAAAAACTAAAAATAATGGAATTATTTTGGTTTTTCATCCTTGTTTTTTATCACCTTTGATCTTGGTCTCTTCTCACCTTCCTTGAACTGCTTCTATTATTATAAATTTGTTATCCTTATTTTTTTCTCACCTTTGGTCTAGGTCTCTTCTCACCTTCCTTGAACCTTGTCCCAACCTCTCCCCTCCACCCCCACCCTCACTCCTTTTCCTTTTTAAACTCCTTACTCTTGCAACTCTCTCACTCTCATCCTTATGATGGATCACGGAGTGCAAATCTAAAACATTGATGCAATAAAAAATACTACAATATAATCTAGAAGCAAAGCATAATTACATATTTATCCAAAAATGATTCAAGATTTTCTTCATTAGCTTCATAAAGTGTTCAACAAATTAGTCAACTCAAATGGCATGACCAACCATTGATATTGTCCATCCTTGGTTCTAAAAGCTATCTTACATTCATTTCCTCATATTCTAATTTAGTGATAACTATTATTGGGATCAATTTTGCAAAGGTGTGTCAATCTAGACTTAAACAATCCGTAAACTCACAATCATGTAGTACTTAACAAAAACTTACATTTTTTGGTGTTCTTGTTGATATCATGGGGGTGTGTACATATCCTCCCTTATTTGGTGCAAGCACTACAAGCATAGTGCAAGGGCTCATACTTTCCCTAACTAGACCTCTTTTCATCAATTCTTCAAATTATTATGTTCAACTCAACGCACATATCAAGCCTCATCCAATACACTGTGTTATTAGGTAAGCTAGGACATAGATTCAAAACTCTACAATGTGAAATATTGCACTATAGTAACAAGCCTTTATGTGTAGCACTATCCCTTATATTGTTATGTCTTAACCTTCTAGTATGTATTGGGCTATGAATATCAGTTTATGACTACCTTGACTCTTAAATGTGTTACAAATTGGTTCTTATAATCATATATAGGTATTTAGGTTGTTCTAAGGGTTATAGTTAAATATATAAGTTAGTTTGAATGGCCAACAAGGCATGAAATTTGGGTACATTAGGAGATAGTGGCTAGTTATTAACATCATGTAGAGTGTTGTGTTCTTATCAAAGACTATTGGAGCTATCCCCCTCAAAGTAGATTAGGGGGTTGCCCCCTCAAAGTAGGATATTAGTATAAATTATTTGACACATTTCCTATTATGTTCTTCTATTGTGCAAGTTGTTTGATTTCATGTGCCTTCAAAGTCTTTTTGTAGCAAATCAAGTTCTAGCTTGTCAAAGCTACGGAGCTTTTTTTCCTCAAATGGCATATGTTTAACTACCAATGTATCAAAATATAATGATTATAACCTCCTTACATAGCAAAGGGAAAGAAGCAAAATTATACACATTTAAAACCTATTGCAATCCTTAAGGACCAAGTTCATTCTCCAAAATCAAGCACATAGTTCTAAATCCAACTTATCTAATCAAGGTGAGCCAACATAGGATAAATCTTACACCACATAATTCCCAAACATGTGATAAAAAGAACAAATTTAAATAAGAACAAATGAGTTGAAAAAATGATTAGACAATTACCACACAATCATCTTTGTTTGAATGGTGAAGCAAGAGTTTGTTAGTAATAAGTTTGCAAAATTACCGTCACCCTATTCATTCATCTTATCACACAAGAATCCAAGAACCTTGAAACAAACACAAGAGAAAACACAAACTCTAACTCTCAATGCACAAAACAAAACTTGCAAAACAACTCAACAAAGAAAGAAAACATATTTCTCTTAGTTAACACAAGACTACTACTACACCATGAATTCTCTTCAATCAAGAGATGAGGGATTTTCATAAGTAAACTTCTATAACAATTGTTTTTTATAGTTAATTATTCATGTTTTGCAAACTTGTGCAAATGATAACTATGTTGCAATATGTGAAATTTTACTATTCAAATCTATAAGCAACCCTATGTTAGTGATGGACCTTGTTGGAGTATATGTAAAATTAATTGTCTACTCCTATGCTATAACACCATACTTTGTTAATTATGAAAAAATACTAGATATATTTAAGCTTGTTATAATTTATTGATTATGGAATGGTATTTTTCCTTTGTCATTCCTCCCAATAATTTGCTAAACTTTTTAAACTTTGTTTAATCCTAGCATTTGTTTCAGCTGTGAGCACATAAATGTTCTCTACAATTTATCTAATGTGTACTTGTTTGTTTGTACTTATGAGAGAGCATTTAAAATCTTGGGATGAGATCTTTAAATATTGTTTTGAGTGCAAAGATCTAAACAGATCTTAAAAAAATACTACATAGCATGTTTGTTTTTCTCAATATTCTAAAAATCCCCAAATTCGTATTCTCAGTTTCTAAGAGCCCTAAATTCATATATGTGAATACTAAAACTTTTGATGAGGTAGCTACCCTCTAGGCAAAACCCACATAATTTTATTTTTTTTTAAAAGGTGGCATTTTCAAGTACTAGCATACCTCTAAGAAAAATACATGTTGGCCCTAAAGAGGTGTCATTATCCCTACATCAAAAGTGCCCATACAACAAATATGTTGTCGATTGGGCTCACTGCACAAGTTTTAAAGGATGTCTTGCCCAAAAGTGCACTCCCATTCACTAGAGCGTGTAAACCAAATAAACACAAAGGATATATTTATGGATCATACCCTTCATTAACTTTGACAAGTCATTATACTTATGCAAAAGGTCAACCTACATATGGGTATAGTACAACATTACCTAGTGACCAATCTTCTTGATGCCATGCATGCTTGTGTCACATAGCGTGTTTGTTTTACTCAATATTCTAAAAATCCCCAAATTCATATTCTCAATATTCTAAAAAATCCCCAAATTCATATTCTCAATATTCTAAAAAATCCCCAAATTCATATTCTCAATATTCTAAGACCATAAATATATATTTGTAGATACTAAATTTTTTTGATGAGGTAGCTACCCTCAAGGCAAAACACACATAATTTTTCAAAAAGATATAGGTGGCATTTTCAAGCACTAACATATCTTTTTTAAAAATGCATGTTGGCCCTAAAGAGATGTCATTATCCCTACATACTTCAAAAGTGCCCATACAACAAATATGTTGTCGATTGGGCTCACTGCACAAGTTTTAAAGGATGTCTTGCCCAAAAGTGCACTCCCATTCACTAGAGCATGTAAACCAAATAAACACAAAGGATATATTTATGGATCATGCCCTTAATTAACTTTGACAAGTCATTATACTTATGCAAAAGGTCAACCTACATATGGGTATAGTACAACAATACCTAGCAACCAATCTTCTTGATCCCATGCATGCTTGTGTCAAGTTACGTCAATAGCTACTCATGCCAAAAAAATGATTCACTCCCACAGCCCATTCCTAGACACCTAATCAATCTGTTGTTCTTTGAGATGTTTAGACTCAAATTCACATTGCAAAGTTCAAAGGATTAAGGTTTTTTGGACTCAATGTACCCAACCCTTGCAGCAACACACTTCAAAGATAACACTACCTGCCTCTACATGTAAATAGCATCTTCCCCTTTGCATGTCTAAGGGCAATTCCTTCGGGCAACACACTTCAAAGACATCACTACTTGCCTCTACATGTAAATAGCATCTTCCCCTTTGCATGCCTAAGGGCAATTCCTTCACAAGTCAATCAACAACATAATGCCCCTAAGATCATGTCCATAAACACCCTAATTGAACCCAATAGCCTATAAACTACGTCTTCTAGACATGTTGAATGTAAACATTATCACATCCCAACCCTTCCCAGCAAATCTGAATGTTGAGTGGAAAGCTAATATATGCACTTTGCCTCAATATACACCACATCTACAGCCACAGGCATTATCAACCTTGATGATAACTTTGTCTCATAATAGGATCATACATCTTTATTTCTAAGTTTTTGTAATATAGGTTACAGCCTTTAGTGAGCAAAATAATTTACATAAATTGAGATCTGTGTTATGTGTTTCTATGTCACACAAACTCTTATCATGCTCCTAGGTCAACATTTTCATACCCAGCTTGCCGACTGAAGCCTTCGACCCTGAAATTTTGTCTATGTTAAAGGAGGCTACCATGCTGTGATCCTCCATATCAACATGAATTGATGCCTCACAGTTTCACTTACTTAATAATGTTCATTGTGAACTTCAGGTTTGCATGCCAATGCTCTTTATTTCCACTAGGCGTGCATACCATTATGCAATTAACTAAGATATTGCATGATTGGTCATTTCAGTTTATTAGGCTGTCCCACAATATGCATGTATGCCGCTAACCAATACAGAAAAGGGTCGGAGTGCATCACTATTTTTACACACGTATACACACCCACACATATATATACATCACCATCCAAAGCCTTCCTGACATTGATAGTTTAAAGAGCATTGGCATGCAAACCTGAAGTTCACAATGAACACTAAGTCAAGTAAAACTGTGTGACATCAATTCATGTTAATATGGAGGATCACACCTTGGTAGCCTCCTCCAACACAGACAAAATTTCAATGTTGAAAGGCTTCGGTTGGCAAGCTGGGCATGAAAGTGTTGAGCTAGGAGCATGATAGAGTTGCCGAGCTGATCCTCCACAGCAACATGAAATGATGCCTCACAGTTTCATTAATTTCAATTAATGTGCATTGTAACTTCAGATTTGCATACCAATGCTATTTAGTTTGACAAAGGCATATAATCCATTAAGCAGTTAACTAGAATATAGCATGACCGACCATGCATGCCTGTAATCAATACAGAAAGGAGTTTGAAAATATATATATAAACAGAGAGAGAGAGAGAGAGAGAGAGAGAGAACTATTTAACATTTAATCAAATATTTTCCCAATCTAAACAAAAAGAAAGCAAAAGCTTGTCAGTCATCTACTAATCAGCCATGCAGCAAGCAGTTTCTCCAAGTACTCATTAATGCATGCAACCTTCTCTCTCTCTCTCTCTCTCACTCTCTCACACACACACACACAGATGGGCCATCACACAGTATGCACATATACATGTAATTGATACAGAAAGGAGTTGGAAAACATCACTGTTTTTACAATATGTGTGTATTGCTTCAAGTTAATCACATACGTTGGCCTTCCTTAAGGACAAGGCCAATGGAGGGGAATAACTGATAGAAACCTTGGGAATATCTTCCGAACCTTATTGCTTAGAAAATGTTAAATAAACATTCATAATGAGTGCTAATTATAGAGCCATCAATTATTAAAACAAATGAAGTTACCTAAAGAAAATCAGCATTATAAATATATCAATAGAGAAATAGCTCATATTAAAGTAAGATGGTAACTTATTCTTCAATAGAAAACATATATTTTATGATACAGAAGCAACAATGCAACTTTATACATAAACATACATTGTAGCTCCCTCAGCACCACGCATTTGTCCGCCTGGAGTATCCGAAGTTGGATGCATACTGATCAATGCTATGGAATAATTCTTGAGGCCTTCATTTTGTCAATCAGTGACAAGAAGAAAGATTCTGAATTGCAAAACCCAAAGAAACCATGTTCCTTGCTTTTGTTCATGCTATTAACATTCTCAGAGGGAGCATTCAGTATACGATCTGCAAACGGCCAGTTTCTAACTTCTTCAAATTTAGTCGGAAATAAATCATTTTCTCTCACAATGGCATCCCAAACAAGAGATTTGTCTTTCATCACTTCAATCAGGCTAAAACCTTCCCCTTCATATGATAGCACTTCCAGTTCAAATTTTTCTGACATTAATTTCCACATCTTTTTCCATCTGAATACATCTCCATGGGCACAATTGAAAGCCTGGCTCTTTGCATAAGGATTTGTAGAAGCCCAAATTTCTTGTTCCACAATCAATTCAGCATCAGATGCATCCACAAGCTGGTCCCGCGCATTTTTACTGCCTGGGAATTTAGAAGGAAGTCCCTCATATTTGCAAATGGCAGCATAGACACACAAAGTACCAATGATGTTCCTCAGGCTCCAAGGAAAGAAGCCATATATGATTGTAGGCCAGTGAATGGACCAAGTTAATCGTTTTTTCTTCTTACCAGCATCAAATATTATATCTTCAAGAGAGTAGTAGAAATTAGGCCCAGGGAGCCTAGGTAGCTCTTCATGATATGGTGATTCGTGAAGCTGGATATTTGGATTCCTAGCCCCACTATCAGTTGGGCCTAAGTACTGTTTCCCACCAGTCTGAAGACAAATGTGCTTGAGACTCTTAGCATTAGGAAGTAGTGCATCTAAAACATTGATGAGCATTCTTCCATTGTCTTCACAAATCTGCTCCTCTGTCTGTCTACTAACCCAACAAACCCAAAAAACAGTAGTTACATCCTTTCAAGGCAGAAATCTTTTCTAAAGTTTCTTCTCTGTTTAACACATCACATTGGATGTAATGTACTGAAGTGTCTTCAGCCCACTCTGGCTTAGGCCTCCTGGCAACATCGTAAACTTTCCAAGGTCCACCAGGAGTATCAGGCAAGGGCAAGATTTCTGCCAAGCTATTACCTATAATTCCTGTGATTCCTATAACCAGGGCTACTCTTTGCTTCTCAGATTTGACTTCCACTCTTTCAACATTTTGCTCGACTTTCCTCTCCATGTAAAGAAAAAGTCAGAAAACAACATTGCTAGGCAACAAAGCAATATGAGGATTATTTAAATGGTTCATCACAGTTTTTGAGGGGAAATCAAATCTACCAACCAAATGAGATAATTTCAAGAAGAAACAGAATTGATTTCCTTCATCAACACAAAGAACTACCAATAAGGTCATCTCTACACTGGCATTTATGACCCCATAGGTATGAAAAACAAGTTGAAACATCTCGCTGTTAGTTTTTCAACTAGGTTACCATATTTTGTTGATAACAGGTTATGGTGCAGCAAGCAGCTATACATCCCATAGGTTTTCTTCAGTAATCAAAAGCAGCTGTCCAGTATTTATGAGATTAAGCTCGTAGCAACTTGATACGGTTGGGGTAAACCCTCTTCCTGGGCATGCAGAGGTACAATTGTTGGGCATGACATGTGCATGGCCAGTATAGTGTGTCCTGCAATCAGGTGTAAACCCCGGATCATAGGAAACATTTTCTGCTAGTACCCAGTGCTAGCATGTATGACCTGCTTGAAAATATCCACAGTAATGTTTTGGACACATACATCCTAATAAGCATGGGCTAACATTAGAGTTCAATCAGGAAGGTCAAGATATTTTGCTGGGCAGACAGAGGTGAGAATTTTGGATGTTAACCATTTGCAGGGCTGGGACAATTCCTCATATAATTAGGTGAACCCTCCAATCATCAGGATTTCATCCCTCCCGGGAATAGTGCCGGTGCTGATCTCACCTGCTTGATTTACTAACTACAAAACTTTGGAATTCATGCAATCCTCATAGCCATGGGTTATTGACCTATGAGCCTCAGTAGTTACAAATAAATACTGTTGTTATGAAAACAAGAAATCAGAGAAAGTAATCGACATTCAATCACCTTCCAAAAAAATCCTTTAAAATCTTTTTGACGAGATCTTTAAATATTGTTTCGAGTGCAAAGATCTAAACAGATCTTAAAATATACTACATCACATGTTTGTTTTTCTCAATATTCTAAAAATCCCAAAATTCATATTCTCAATATTCTACAAACCCCAAATTCATATTTGTAAATTACTAAATACTAGAAACTTTGATGAGGTAGCTACCCTCTAAGGCAGGTCATACATAATTTTTCAAAAAGATTGAGGTGGCACTTTCAAGCACTAACATATCTTTAAAAAAGCGCAGGTTGTCCCTAGAAGCGGTGCCATTATCCCTATATACTTCAAAAGTGCCCATACAACAAATATGTTATGAATTGGGCTCAATGCACAAGTTTTAAAGGATGCCTTGCCCAAAAGTGCACTCCCATTCACTAGACCATGCAAACCAAATAAACACAAAGAGTTTATTTAAGAAGCATATCTTTCATTAACTTTGACAAGTCACGCATCCTTGTGTCAAGTTACATCAATAGTTAATCATGCCACAAAAAATGATTCACCTTACAGCCCATTCCTAGACACCTAATCAATCTGTTGTTCCTTGAGATGGTTAGACTCAAATTCACATTGCAAAATTCAAAGAATTAAGGTCCTTTTGTCTCAATGTACCCAACCCTTGCAGCAACACACACTACCTGCCTCTACATGTAAAAAGCATCTTCCCCTTTGCATGTCTACGGGCAATTCCTTCACAAGACAATCAACATAATGCCCCTAAGATCCTGTCAATAAACCCCCAGGTTGAAACCAATAGCCTATCAACCACACTTATAGACATGTCGAATGTAAACATTATCACATCCCAACCCTTCCCAACAAATCTGAATGTTGAATGGCATGCTAATATACGCACTTGTGCCTCAATATACGCCCATATCTACAGCCACAGGCAATATCAACCTTGATGATGATGTTAACCGTGTCTCATTACAGGATCATGCATCTTTTATTTCTAGGTTTTTGCAAAATAGGTTATAGCCTTTAGTGAGCAAAATAATCTGCATAAAGTGAGATTTGTGTTGAGGGTTCTATCAGTCACACAAGATCTCTATCATGCTCCTAGCTCAACACTTTCACACCCAGCCTGCCAACCAAAGCCTTGCTGACATTAATAATTTGCCTGTGTTAAAGTAGGCTACCAAGCTCTGATCCTCCATATCAATGTGAATTGACGTCTCACAGTTTCACTAAGTTGGCTTAATGTTCATTATGAACTAAAGGTTTGCATGCCAATGCTCCTTATTTTGACTAAACATATATACCACTATGTAATAGACTAGGATATTGGATGACTGGTCATTTCAGTTAATTAGGCCAACCCACAATATGTATGTATGCTTGTAATCAATACACAAAGTACTTGGAATGCATCACTATTTTCACACAGAGACACAGACACACATCACCATCCAAAGCCTTCCTGACATTGATAGTCTGTCTATGTTAAAGGAGGCTACCAAGCTGATCCTCCACGGCAACATGAAATGATGCCTCACAGTTTCACTAATTTGAATTAACGTGCATTGTGAGCTTCAGATTTGCATGTCATTTTAGTTTGAATAGGCATACAAACCATTGTGCAGTTAACTAGGATAAAGCATGACCAAGCTATCACACAATAAGCATGTATGCCTATAATCAATACAGAAAGGAGTTTACACACACACACATATATACATACATACATATGTGTGTGTATGTGTACGTGTATGTGTGTGCATATATATATATATATATATATCAACCTATTTAACATATAATCAAATATTTTCCCTATCAAAAACAAAAAGAAAGTAAAAGCTTGTCAGTCATCTACTAAACAGTCATATGGCAAGCAATTTCTCCAAGTACTCATTAATGTATGCAACCTTCTCTCTCTCTCTCTCTCTCTCACACACACACACAGAGGGGGGGGCCATCACACAATATGCATGTATACCTGTACAGAAAGGAGTTGGAAAACATCACCGGTTTTACAATATGTCTGTATTCCTTCAAGTTAATCACATATGTTGGCCTTCTTTGCAGACAAGGCCAATGGAAGGGCATACCTGACGGAAACCTTGGGAACATCTTCCCAACCTTATTGCTTAGAAAATCTTAAAGGAACTATTATTTAAAGTTCATACAGAAGATGCTGAAATAAACATTCATAATGAGTACTTATTATAGAGCCTTCAATTATTAAAACAAATGAAGTTCCCAAAAGAAAATTGGCTTTGTAAATATATCAGTACAGTAATAGCTCGCAGTAGAATAAGATAATAACTTATTCTTCAATAGAAATCATACATTTTATGGTACAGAAGCAACAACGCAACTTTATACATAAACATACATTGTAGCTCACTCAGGGCCACTCATTTGTCCTCCTGAAAAATTGGAAGTTGGATGCATACAGATCAATGCTATGGAATAATTCTTGAGGCCTTCATTTTGTCAATCCATGACAAGAACGAAGATTCTGAATTGCGAAACCCAAAGAAACCATGTTCCTTGCTTTTGTTCATGCTATTTACATTCTCAAAGGGAGCATTTAGTATACGATCTGCAAACCACCAGTTTCCAACTTCTTCAAATTTAGTCGGACATAAATCATGTTCTTTCACAATGGCATCCCAAACAAGAGATTTGTCTTTCATTGCTTCAGTCAGGCTAAAACCTTCCCCTTCATATGATAACACTTCCAGTTCAAATTTTTCTGCCATTAATTTCCACATCTTTTTCCATCTGAACACATCTCCATTGGCACAATTGAAAGCCTGGTTCTTTGCATAAGGATTTGTAGAAGCCCAAATTTCTTGTTCCGCAATCAATTCAGCATCAGACGCATCCACAAGCTGTTCCCATGCATTTTTACTGCCAGGGAATTTAAAAGGAAGTCCCTCGTATTTGCAAATGGCAGCATAGACAGACAAAGTACCAATGATGTTCATCAGGCTCCAAGGAGAGAAGCCAAATATGACTGTAGGGCGGTGAATGGACCAAGTTAGTCGTTTTTTCTTCTTAGCAGCATCAAATAGTATATCTTCAAGAGTGTAGTAGAAATTAGGCCCAGGGAGCCTAGGTAGCTCTTCATGATATGGTGATTCATGAGGCTGGACATTTCGATTCCTAGCGCTACTGTCAGCTGGGCCTAAGTAGTGCTTTCCACCAGTCTGAAGGCAAATGTGCTTGAGACTCTTAGCATTAGGCAAGAGTGCGTCTAAAACATTAATGAGCATTCTTCCATTGTCTTCACAATTCTGCTCCTCTGTCTGTCTACTAACCCAACAAACCCAAAAAAGAGTGGTTACATCCTTCAAGGCAGAAATCTTTTCTAAGGTTTCTTCTCTGTTTAACACATTACATTGGATGTAATGTACTGGAGTGTCTTCAGCCCACTCTGGCTTAGGCCTCCTGGCAACACCGTAAACTTTCCAAGGTCCACCAGGAGTATCAGGCAACGGCAAGATTTCTGCCAAGCTATTACCTACAATTCCTGTGACTCCTATAACCAGTGCTACTCTTTGATTCTCAGACTTGATTTCCACTCTTTCAACATTTTGCTCGACTATCCTCTGCATGTAAAGAAAAAGTCAGAAAACAATATTGCTAGACAACAAAGCAATAGGAGGATTATTTAAATGGTTCGTCACTGTTTTTGAGGGGAAATCAAAAACGACCAAATGAGACAATTTCAAGAAGAAACATAATTGATTTCCTTCATCAACACCAAGAACTACCAATAAGGTCATCTCTGCACTCCTATTTATGACCCTATAGGTATGAAAAACAAGTTGAATGGTCTCGCTGTTAGTTTTTCAACTAGGATGCTATATTTTGTTGCTATCAGGTTATGGTGCAGAAAGCAGCTATATCCCAGAGGTTTTCTTCAGTAATCAAAAGCAGCTGTCTGGTATTTACAAAATTAAGCTTGTGGCTAGTGCCCAGTGCTAGCATGTACGACATGCTTGAGAATATCCGCTGTAATATTTTGGACTCATGTGCCCTAATAAGCATAGGCCAACATTAGAGTTCAATCTCTTGCTGAGAAGACAGAGATAAGAATTTTGGACGTTTAACCATTTGTAGGGCTGGGACAATTCCTCATATAATTAGGTGAACCCTCAGGTCATCAGGATTTCATCCCTCCAGGGAACAGTGCTGGTGCTGGTCTCACCTGCTTGATTTACTATCTAGTCAAGGTTGCAATTCATTCAATCCTAATAGCCATAGGTCATTGACCTATGAGCCTTACCAGTTCAAAATCAATATTTTTGTTATGAAAAACAAATCAGAGATAAACCAATCGACATTCAATTACCGATAGCAGCAATTACTCATAAAAGTTTTCTACTTCTTGAGATCCCTTCTACTCATTTCCCTAGACAACCCCAATTGATGACTCTGGTTCCATTACCTTGGTTTCATAATTGTATGCCATATTGCAGCACCCTGAGTTTATTGATTTGAAACCAAAATAGATGGGCAACTAAAAAGCTTACCTCTTTAGAACTAATTGCTCCCGTCCACCACCACGAGTACCAGCTCATCGTGTGTGATCCAACAAAATACCCCAATCGCCAATCTGCCATAACACACATTCTTTCAGATAGATCGAAAAAGAGAAAACAAAACCTATCCTATCTTAAGAAATTACCCGCGCCTGTTCATCTATCTGGGCACAGAGAGAGAACTTGCTCTCTACCCAATGACATGGAGATGGATAGTGGGCAGAACATCAAGATTTTCCTTTTGTAAATTAAAAAATACATCTAGATCAGAAGCCCCAGGGAAAAGAAACTACAATATGCCCTTGTTAGCGAAGGGCTTGATTAACCCTAAGCACAACAGATATTAACAAGCACCCAATGCAAAAAGAAATTGATTTTAATTGTTGTATTCTTTTACTGCAAATTTCAGTTTTCCGCGGAGATTCAGCTTTGATCAATATCAAAAAGTATCCGCACAGAGTATTCAGATTCCGGCAGCGGCTATGCAGCCACGAAAATTATTAACCATACGAAGGGGAAACACTAGGTTTATTTTCCAAAAGTTTGCAAAAAGTTATATAAGAAAAACAGTTTTCGTGGCTGGATAGCCACTACCTCAGATTCCTACCTCAAAAACACTTGAAATCTGGAAAATATCTTGTTAAGAATATCTGCAGCCTTGATTCAGAAATGGATGTGCTTGTGTACTTTAGGTTAAGGTATAGCGGTTTCAGATTGCATCTTCATCGCTCGGTAAGGATAAACTCGCCCAGTTGCGTGAAACAGTTTAAAAAAAATCGTTGGGTGGACCCGAGCGTTTACAAAAAGCAGCTCAAATTCCCAGACGTGTGAGATGATGATTTATCCCAATGCGCTTGGAGTGAATCTTTGGAGTGCACGTATAAAACGATCTGACACGAAATTTTTTGGAGCCTTTTAGTCAATTCGAATTTGGACTTTGTTTTTGTTCTCACATTAGTTCTAGTTTGGATTAAAGCAAAGCTGTAGGCCAGCAGCATCCACTACGAGAACAAAAATTAGTGCGGTGTGAGATATGGGTACAACCCCCCATTTTGTTTTTTTCGATGGTTTCCTAGGGGAGAGGACTGAGAACGTGTGCACCTTCATATCGAGGTCTTGAGGGTCGTCATTTGGACCCTACAACCTATTTTTTAATTTGCCACCTTAGTTAGTTTAGTTGGCAACCTCAAATCAAAAGTTGAGCCTATTTGGAAATGCCTAGTCATGTGTTGCGACATGATTGGCACAACATAGGCAAAACTTGTCATTTTGAACCGTCGACCAGGACGTGTACACTTGTCGAAGCGATCTTAGCTGGTTAGCCTTGGCCACCCTATCCACCACCCTGACCGCCAATACTTCCTACGACCACCTTACGTTGCAACATGTAGTTGCATTTACTACACGTCAAGTCACCTTAATTTCCTTTAATAGGACTATATTTCTCATCACAATTCCATTCAATACGTCTTCTTCTCCGCAAATCGACACCTAACATTCCTTTTGTTCCCGCTTGTTCTAGAGTCTTCCATCAGTTGGGAGTCGAAATGTGTTCGACAAAGAACCCTGCAAACACGAAATGTCGACATTATCTACTCGCAAATGGACCACCTTCCACTTCAACTTTGCAGGTGATTGCATGGTTTCTTTGCATTTTTTACACTTTGTTGTGTCTTGTTCTTCCAGTTTCCTTTCACTACAAATGGCTTCTTTCCATTTTCTCTGATTTCTTTTTTGGTTGCAGGACAAACCTGTTAGATAACTAAGAGGGGGGGTGAATCAATTAAGTACAGTTATCCTACAATCCCAAATCTCTCAGATGTATCAACTCAAACTTATCAAACAAATTATCAACTCGGTAAGCTATCAACAATATCTTTCTCTTCGTTTACCGATTGACAGTCAATTCAATGTTATATTTACCTATCAATCCGGTTATGAATTGTGTAAAGTAAAATAACAATTCAATCACATCAAATATACATAACACAAAGTTTTAACATAGAAACCCTGTTAAGGGAAAAACCACCTGGGATCAATAACCCAAAATAATTCACTCTTCTAAAGTGAGCTCGGTTAGGAGCCAACCCTGTCAAAGGTTACAAAAACACATTGTAAGGTGTGACATGGTTAGAGGATTTATCACTAACAGTTCTCCTTTGACTAGCATTCACTATAGGGTCAACAAGAAAATAATCAACATTCATTGAATGTCATATTGAAATACAAAAAGACTGTTAAGTCCACTCAGTTAAAAGATTTTGTTGTAACAATGGTTAAACTGATACAGTAATGATCTGATTCAAATACAACTAAGATTTGCAGAGTTTCATATCTATGCTAAACTCAAAATACCTCTCCTGATCAATAATCAATTCAATTCTTCATACCCTCCAACTTATTCAACTCGGTGAATAATTCTCTGACGCTCGGTTATGCCTGCAGTTCAACTCGATTCTGTTTGTAACCAATTTGATCAGTAATGCATGAAAATAGTCCTTTCACGCGAATTCTCCTACAGTGTCAATAATCTCAGACTCAATAATGAATCTCATGTCTCTTTAAATAGACGTCATAAACCGTTTTCTTCTCATCCATTAGATTTTGCCTCTTAATCTCCATCGTTCATTTTGTCGCTTTAAGGTTCCTCGGCAGTTGTGTCTAAAATACGTTTCAATCTCCTCCATTAGATCAATCTTGAATTTTGTCAGATGTTAGATCATCATAACAAACTTTATCTCCTACCTCAAAATCATAAACAATTGTCCAACTCATCAATTTAGTCAGTTGTTATAATCTTCATTTGTTTCTTTCACTCGATCAATACAGAATGCACGTCAGTGATAACTAACTTGATTATTACTGTTATTCGGTATACACTGCACTGGCTCGGTGTATACAAAAATCTTCAATTACCGACCACATAAACTTGTTCAATTCTGATCTCCAATTCATAATAAAATCATGTAACACGATCAAGAAGTTACCTAATGTATATCATAGCCATATCTTTCATATCCATCTCTTTCTCATGTAGATATCTCATTCCTTTACCATTTGTCTTCTTCAGATGTTTGTAACCATCATGATAAGTACTGTCAAAACTAGTTGACATCAATGACAACATTTTGATTGATTTAATTGCCTTACATATCACTTTAGTAGCTCGGTGATCATCAACCATTGTCTTTCACTTGTCCATTCATTCCATCAAGATATTCAATCAGTTGTAGGTTATCAAAACCATCGTATTTCTTTGTGATGCTCAAATTTTGAGTTGAAGGAGGTAGACGAGGACGATGAGTTGTGGGAGGAGATATGGGAGTGCGTATATCGTTTGGTCTTTGACAAAGGTGAGGATAACTCTCCTCACTAAGGCCACCTCTCGCCATTGGGCCCAATTAAATCTGTGTTTTTCTTGTTTCTTTGCTTGTTTCGCTAACACATACCTCCACTATCTATTGTTTTGCATGTCTTCGATTTCAAACAACATTTGTGTGTTGCTTTGTGTTTTTTAACATGATTTACTATATTCATTAATACTGTTAACATCAAGGGAATCAAACTCTTATGTTCTAGTGTGAGTGACATGTTTACAGTGAAGGAAAATAGATATTTTTGGGTCCTCATGCATCCCTGTTCATTTTCAGACTCCTAATATGCTTATCCTTGTTTTGCTATTCATTTTTTACAAGTTTCATTAGTTTTGATTACTGAAATGATGGGTTTAAGTGTTTATTAACCTTTCTGATTAACGGCTTGACTATGAATGTAAATGGGTTGCACAAATGTTGGGGTCTAAGGGTTTAATAAGGTACATACTACATGGTTTAATGAGATTTCTAAATGTGTTGCAGTTTTCTTTCATTTTCTCTATTATAGGTGTTCCACGTTCACTGCTTATGGATTTAGTTATGGCTTTCGAGTTATTTTTGCCTCTTTCCATGTCAAATTTACTGTTAAGGGTTATAAATTTCAATTCCAATGTTGGGGGTTTCAATGTGATTGTCCATGCATTCCAAATTTATTTCTTTTGTCAATTCTAGCTTCTCAAATACTAATTTCAAGAATTTACATTTCCATTTCCAACATTGGGGATTAAGGCATTCAGAAGTAGTCTTTTGCTAGAATCAATTTCATGACTAAGGAATATACATAGATGTGAGCTATGTGAACCTAACCTGTTAGGAACATGTGTAGATAGTCAAATGTTAGTTAGAAACATCATATACCAAACATATAGAAAAATATTCATAGGCTACCTTGGATTGAGCTGAAATGGGAGCAACCTGTCACTGTTTGATTTTCTCCTATAGGAGGGATGTGGGTGTGCTCTCGAAACAGAATGAGCATGTCCCCAATGTTGTTTAGGAAGGATTAGGATCATTTGGAAGCCACGAAAACCCCATAATGACACAAAACCAGGCATGCTAAACCTAGTTTGGCCCTAGGATTCTGAGGGTCCAAACAAAGCAAATGCAGATTCTAAATTAATGAATGCTATGCAAAATTGATTTTAACCAAAAGATGGATATGATATGAATGAAATTGATTATTATTGCTTGAAAACAAACTAGATTAATCCAATTTACCTAAGCTAGGATGAGTTATAAAGCATAAAATAGAAGTAAAACTAACAATGCTAGAAATTATGCTAAGTCTAGATGAAAATGAACATAATAACAATGCTATGAAAATGATATGTGAGTTAGAAATTTCTCTTCGAAGAGAGGCTATTTATAGATTTTGAGGAGAGGCTTGGGTTAGGAAGGGCAGTTAGGGTTTAGGACCAAGGGTTGGGGTTTAGGACCAAGGGTTAAGCCTTAGGGTCAAAGGGATACAGATGAAGGGTTGCTCACACTAGGGAAGAGTATTAGGGGACAAGGGTGGAAGGAGAGACATAGGCTCTCATTAAGAGGCTATAAGAGCCATTAATGAGGGTGTAAGGGGTCATTAATAAGCATGTAAGGCTCATTAATGATAGCATTGACCAAACGTCAAAGAATGAGGGTTTAGGCTAAGAGGGTTAGGTATCACCCTTTAAATAGGGTTAGGAAGTGATTAGGAAAGTGAGGATAGGTTTAGGATTTTCTAGAAGATTTCTATGGTTTTAGGGATTAAAATAAATATTTAATTTATTTAAAGGGTTTTGAGACATGATTTATTAATTAATTAATAAATTGGAGGAATAAACATGTAAATTAGATTTAAATGTTTTTGGGAGGGGTTTCTTAATTAAAATAGGAGAAGGGATAATAACATAAAAATTAATTAATTAATTGATAATGATGTCATCAAGTCTTTTATCAACTAAAATATTTTTAATTGACAAGTAGATTTTTAGGTGTCTACATTTTGCCCCTCTTTTATGCGATGTCGCAAGTGGTGTGGCGCCAAAGACAATAAAATAAGATGCCCCAGGCTAGAATAGATTGTAAGGGGTTGTGCCCCCTCGAGAAAATAACACAAAGAGGAAACTTTGTGGATTTTTTCTTGAAAAGAACACGAAAAGGAAGGGAAAGGATGAAGAAAGACAAGAAGGGGGGATAAACGGATGTCCTTCCAAGAGAAAAGATGTATGAATGCAATATGATGTGAGATGCAGGATGCAGGATTAATCTATATGATGCAGGATGAGGGATTTGGGGAGCTCATTGTGTAAATACGGAGAGCGCAACCTAGTTTTATATAGCAATGCTAGAGACCTGCCAAGGTTACTGGGAACTTAAGGCCTCGTCACCAGCGTTGCATAGGACTGTGTGTGTGAATTTTGTACCTGATCTGTAGACACAACACTCAGTAAAACATTAGAGGTTAGCTATAATCAAAATCATGCAAAATTAAAATCTAATCTAACAAAGCGATTTACTGCCTTCTAATAGGTGCAAGATTAATGTTCTCAGATTGTAATCGAGATCAGTGACCTAGAGGACACCTAAATGAAGGATTTGAATGCAATTGATCTAGATATGAGATTGAATGCAATTAATCTATATTTTTGATATTTTCTATGCAATAAGAATGATAAACTGATATGCTATGGATGCTAAATGATCTAACAATGAAGATTCTAACAATGATATGAAAACTATGAAATTCTATGCTAAGATATAAAAACTATGCAATTGAAATTGATCTCACAAAGCTTTGAATTCGCAAGTTGATTCCTCAGCCTCCAATTCTCCAGCGTGATTGTGCAAAAATATGAGATGAATTATGAAGAGCTGAGCATTGTTTTTATAGAAATCCAAGGCTTTGGAGGTGCATGAGAAAAAGCCATAAATCACTCAAATAACTCAACTTGATTTTTGAGTTATTTTTAAATAAAGATAATTAAGTCACAAAAATCATGCAAAAGCACAGTTCAACTTGAATTAGAAGTTTAGATCAACTTTAAAACTCGAAAAGATGTTGAGTTTCAAAAAGCTAACAACTTGCATTGATTTTCCAATTTTGAGTTTAACTGGTCCTTGAATGTGCACATGGATAATTATGATTTAATAAATAAATAAAGTGATTTATTCTCAACTTAACTGCTTTTTGAAATAAAATAATTAATTTATGGGTTAATTAACTATTTTACCAAACTTTTATTAAAAATTATATTATTAAATAATGACAACATGCTTTAATTAATTAAATAAGAATTTAATCAATTATTCGTAGGAATTTTGATTTATTGTCAAAATTAAATAATATAATTAATAATAGATATAATTAAATTTAATTAAACAATTAAGTGGCAAATATTAAATCTAATTAATTAAATATGCAAAATATTGAATTAATCAAATTTTAGGATAAATGTGATTTATTGCCAAATAATTATAAAATTAAAGATAATTATGATGATTAGGAATATTACTAGGAATATTCCCCGATGTAGAATTTAAGATAATCAATTATGATTCGATGATGTTTAGATGTGCCTTAGATTAGGACTTTGATGTCGATTTCGTTCGAATTGAAGATGTAGGAGATTAATGAACTTATAGCCCATTTTTGGGGTATTACATTTTGCCCCTCTTTGAATTACTGTGCGAAGCGCAGTGGTTCAAAGAAAGTCTGTGTTTGATAGAGATATGAAACTAATGCGAAATTGATAATTGATATGAGACAGAAGCTGATTGATATTGATTTGATATGAAGATAATAGGTCCTGAATGACCAAAGATAATGTTCACTATAACAGCGATGAATCGCGGATTGCGAAAAAGTGTCAAAACACTTGATTCCAAACCTTAGGATTGCAAAGAAGTGAGTGACCCGTTCTAGACTCGATTGTCTTAGCAGAACTAGCAGGTATCACATCCGAATCCTTCAGTTGCCAAAGAACCAAGGGAAGAACACTGATGAACCGATGGGTGCAAAAACTGATATAGTTTACAAGATTAGGAGAATACCAGATTGATATGGATCTTGATGAATCTGATATGCCCCAAGTGATGGTAGATTTGCCCCGAGCGATGAGGTCTTTTTGATGAATCAGTAACTAGACGTGATTATTGTCTTGATTACTGATGAAAGATATTGATTTCCAATTTGATTACAGACTTTGAATGATATGCAATACCATGCCCCCTTCGGGATTAAAATTGAAATCTGACAAGAAAAGTCAGTGTTGAGAGTTTAGAAGCATGTTAATTGATTTGAGAAGTGGTTAAACACGTCCAGGAATGCATTCTGCATCGTTAGAAGGTCCTGGAGACTAAGTTTGACTAGGTTTGACCATGGTTGACCAAGTTGAAATTTTGATAGTTTGATGAAAGCTAATCAGTTAAGTTGAATTATAGATTTCTGTGATGATCGAAGGTCGAATATGCAAGTAGTTGACAATATGAATGATCTCAGATTTTGATTTTGATCCCAAAAAAGGATTCTACTTGCTATTTCGTTGGAGGAACCTTCGTGTGGGATTCAGCTCTTGTTAGATTGGAAGATGCGAGTGGAGAATCATTTAAGCTTCGAAGTTTATTTAGCCATTGTGAGATCATGCAAACATGCAAAATGCAAAGAGACATGCAAGATGAAATGCAACCTAAGACCTAGGACCTAGTCACTGATCATGTGTCGATTTGTTATCATCATTGAACTTTTAGGTAACCGGATAAATCAATACAATGCCCACTAGCCATGAAACCATAGACATATGAATATCGATTTGTATGCGTAAGAATCAATACAACACCCACTGGTTATACAACCATGGACATATGAATATTGATTTGTATTCGGAATGTTGGATTAGATATAAGCACCAAGGCACAAATGCTAGGATGACCTGAATATCATGTCCATTTTGATATAGCAATTTGTACAAGCATCAAAACATAAACGTCGTGATGACCTGAGTACACCTTGCATTTAACATACACATCAAACAATCAAAAGATCATTCTAAATCTAGTGTGAATTACCCGTAGTGACTCTTTATTGTTCACCTCCTTAGGCAAGATCGCGTTTCACAGTAGGAGAAAGAATTTACTTTAAAAAGATAATAGTTAGATCAAACGTCCTTGAATTTTTTAGGTATCAATGGTTGAGGTACGCATGGCCATCCAATTCGAGATAGAGGCTCTTACAGTTGGACACCATTTCAATCCAGAATTTCCAAAGTTGTTAGATTTTCACATACAAGCAGAAGACAAAGAAAAGATTATGCCCCCAGTCATCACCCTCTAAATCCTGTAAAGGACATCATCGAAGAGCTCGAAGGGACACAATATGCAAAAATCTCAGTGCGGATCAACAAGCATACAAGGAGATAAAAGCATGAAAAGCACAAATTATTTTCAGTTGAGTTTTGATGTTTGATTGTTGTAGATGCAAAATCCTTTCTGGAGACGAGATAGACAGACTGACTCAACTGGAAGCTTCAAAGGACTCTGACTGGATAGGAAATGTCTAAGATACATGGGAGACCATAGGATATGACATTGATTGCCCCCAAATTTGAACATTGATAGGATACAGACGCTTGAGCTGATTGGTGTACAGATCGACTTATTGAAACCAGGATATGCAGAAACAAACCGGGAGATATGTACAAACTAAAGCAAGACTGAAAGCTGGGAAAGACCAAGATTGTGCTGATAGATGGAGCATTTTGGAACAAGTGGCACCCATTTGCCGGGTTTTCACCATCTTGGCAGAGATTCTATTTTTGCTACCAAGGCACCTGTTTCCAAGTTTTCACCAAGGCACTTTTTCTTTTTTTTTGTATTTTTCATTTTTTTCAATTTTTTTATTTTTTTGAATTTTTTATATTGTTTGATTTTTTTGTGAATCATCAAGGCGCCTATTGCTAGGTTTTCACCAAGATGTTCATTTTTTTCAGGACTTTTTCTGATTTTTAGGATTTTTTCAGGATATTTAACCATAGACTAAATGCCTTAGGCGTAGAATTTCTTTAGATGGAGAATGTTGATTGGTTCTCGGAGCTTTTCTCCTTCAGTCGTTGAGATTTGATAGGCACCAGAGCCAAAAGTAGCAGTGATAACAAAGGGACCCAGCCAATTGGGTTCGAACTTCCCCTTGCGTTCTCGATGTGATTGATTTTTAAGATTTTCTCTCAACACTAGATCGCCAACTTGAAATTCTCTATGTTTGACTTTCTTGTTGTAGCCTCTAGACATTTTTTTCTGATACACTCTGAGATGATCATACGCTGCTTGTTTGCGTTCATCTAGTAATTCAAGTTCTTGTAACCTAGACACTCTGTAGTCTTCATCAATGACAAGTCCATGCATTCTGATTCTGAGTGATGGGATTTCAACCTCAATAGGCAGTACCGCTTCAGACCCATAAACTAAAGAGAAAGGTGTAGCCCCTGTAGGTGTTCTGATACTAGTTCTGTATGCTCAGAGAGTTGGATTGATCATGAGATGCCAGTCTCTTCCTATTTTATTCACTGTTCTGTGCAAGATTTTTAGGAGATTTTTGTTTGAAGCCTCAGCTTGTCCATTCCCTTGAGGATAGTAAATAGAAGACCAATGTTGTGTAATCTTAAATTTAGCACATAAGTCATCTAGATCCTTATTTTTGAATTGTCCCCCGTTATCTGTGATTATAGAGTGAGGGATCCCATATCTACAAATGATGTAGTTCAGGATGAACATAGAGATCTGTTTCCTCGTTGCTTGTGTTAGAGGAACTGCTTCTACCCATTTTGTAAAATAATCTGTAGCTGTGATTATATGGGTATGTCCATTAGAAGAGTGCGGATGGATAGCACCTATGAGATCAAATGCCCATTGTTGAAAAGGCCATTGTGTAGTAAAGGGAATCAGATCTCTCCCTGGAGCATGAATCAAGTTGCCATGTACTTGACACTGTTGATAGTTTTTAGCAAATTTAATAGCCTCTTTCTCCATTTCAGGCCAATAGTACCCAGCCCTAATAAGTTTTCAAGCTAACGTTAAACCGTTTGAGTGTGACCCACATATACCCTCGTAAACTTCCTCTAATGCACGTTGAGACTCTTCCCGTTCTAAACATCTAAGTAGTGTACCATCTAGACCTCATTTGTATAGATCATTACCAATGATGACATATCGAGATGCGGATCGGATAAGGTTTCATTTCTCAAAGCGGTTAAAGGACTCAGGGATGATTTGGTCGTGGAGATAGGAGAACAGATTTTTGTAGCGAGATGAGTCATAACCTACAACAGTGCAGATCATGCGGGTTTCAGGGGAGTCATATGCAGGATAGGATAAGGCTTCCACTAGGAACTCGTAGCGTAGTTCATGTTCGGGCTGCTATAAGAGAGTAGATAATGTCACCATTGCATCGGCAACCTTATTCTCCATTCTGGGTATTTGCTCAAATGTGATAGAGATGAAGTATTTCTTTAAATCATCTACCATTCTCTTGTAAGGAATGAGCTTTTCATCTTTGGTTTGGTACACATCATTGACTTGGTGGATAACAAGTTGTGAGTCTCCATGGGTGTGCATCTCTGTAACTCTCCACTGTATTGCCATTTTCATACCATTGAGAAGTGCCTCATATTCAACAATATTATTTGTGCAAGGAAACTTTAGTCTAAATACTTTGGGTATCGAGTATCCTTGAGGAGTGATGAACAATATGCCTGCTCCAGATCCATTCTGTGTGTAGGAGCCATCAAAGAATAACCACCATGTTCTAGAAGAGAGGTGCATAATAGATGAGTCTAGAAATTTCATTTGTTAGGATTAACAAGGCAGAAATAACAATTATGTGCAAATACAACTAATATCAGAAAATAATAAACCACACAAAATAGAACACAAGACACACAGATTTAACGTGGTTCACCCAATCCCTGGGCTACGTCCACCAACAGTGAGTCCAATATTATATTATTATCTAGTGATTACAACCTGATTACAATCTGTAATCCCTTACAGCCCAATTCTGCCGCAAGTACTAAAATCATACATCATGAAAATCCATAACCCTAAGCCATATTATACAATATTTTCCCGCTTTAGGGTTAGAATGAGTTATAAGTAGTCGGCCCAAAAAAACCGAAAAAGTAGTCGGCCTCAAAAAAAATTTCCTCAGGGGCTGCGCCCCTGAACCCCTGCTCTTGGGGGCTGCCGCCTCCAAACCCCCGCTCTTGGGGGCTGCCGCCCCCAAACCCCCGCTCGGGGCCTAGCCCGGCCCCGAAACCCGATGAGGTCGGGAGGAAAAGTGTACAGTACTTTCCTGATTAGTCACCACAAGCTAACAATCTCCCACTTGGTGACTGATCAGTATCCACACTATACTAAAAAAAACCTCCCACTTGGAGACTGATCCTGTAGCAATACCGCTACCCACATGAGGCTCCCACTGGATTGAACCACCTTGGACTTAGTTGTTCCTTTATTTTGTTTAGTCTAGAAGACCAACTGAAGCTGAACATGAGTTCAACTTCTCCCTTGTTACTACCTTTGTAAACATATCTGCTGGATTATCATCAGTATGAATCTTTTCCAGCCTTAACTGTCCATCATCCAAAACTGATCGAATGAAATGGTACTGCAACTGTATGTGTTTTGTCTTTGAGTGCAAAACAGAATTCTTTGCAAGATGAATGGCACTTTGGCTATCTGTATGTAGAAAATTATCCTTTTGTGGATGTCCCAATTCTTCCATGAAGAATTGAAGCCATATCATCTCCTTGGCTGCCTCTGTAGCAGCAACATACTCTGCCTCTGTAGTGGATAAAGCAACCACCTTTTGTAGTCGAGAAATCCAACTCACTGCTGTCCCACCAACAGTAAATATATAACCTGTAGTACTCCGCCTGCTATCTATATCTCCTGCCAAATCTGAGTCAACATAGCCTTGTACAGTAGTAGTAGAACCCCCAAAGTGTAAACACTTACTGGATGTGCCTCTCAAATATCTGAGAATCCATTTGACTGCATTCCAATGCTCAATACCAAGGTTACTCATATAACAGCTAACGACTCCCACTACATGTGCAATATCTGGCCTAGTACATACCATAGCATACATTAAGCTCCCTACAGCTAAAGCATAAGGTACCTTAGACATTTTAGTCTCTTCTTCTGGTGTATTGGGACACATATCCTTAGTCAATTTCAAATGACCAGGCAAAGGTGTGCTGACAGCTTTGGCATTTTCCATAGAGAAACGTTGCAACACCTTCTCAATATAATCAACCTGAGATAGAGACAATTTCCTATTTTTCCTATCTCTACAAATTTTCATACCAAGGATTTGTTTTACTGCCCCCAAATCCTTCATAGCAAAAGATTTTGCTAACTGTTGTTTAAACCCCTTAATGTGATCCATGTTAGACCCATCTACAAGCATATCATCAACATATAAACATAAAATAATGTAGCTGTCATCATCCAACCTCTTAAAATAAACACAATGGTCAGAATGACACCGACTATATCCATGCCCATTCATAAAAGTGTCAAATTTAATATACCATTGCCGAGGTGCTTGCTTCAAGCCATATAAACTTTTCTGCAATCTGCACACCAAATTCTCCTTACCCTTGACCTCAAATCCTTGTGGCTGAACCATATATATTTTTTCATCCAAATCACCATGAAGAAAGGCTCTTTTAACATCAAGCTACTCTAAATGCAAATCTTCAGTAGCCACAATACTTAAAACAGTACGAATAGAAGTCATTTTAACAACTGGAGAAAATATCTCATCAAAATCAATACCATGTTTCTGTGCAAATCCTTTTACGACTAATCTGGCTTTAAATCTTTTCGTACCTCCATCCTCTTCTTTGATCCTGTAAACCCATTTATTCTGTAAAGCCCTTTTACCTACAGGTAACTTACATAAATCCCATGTTTGATTTTTCAGCAAAGAGTCCATTTCATCTGTCATTGTAGACTCCCACTGAAGCTTTGTATCCACCTGCACAGCTTCATTATAACATTCAGGTTCACCAGCATCTGTTAACAGAATAGAATACAAAGATGGAGAAAATCTTTCTGGAGGTCTACTTAGCCTTGTTGACCGTCTAACACTCACTGGGGTGTGTGGTATTTGTTGTTGCTGTTGTTGCAGAGCATAAGGAACTACTGGAACATGAACTTGTGGAGTATCATCCAGTATTACATAGTCATTTTCTTTCTTCTCATGCTGCAGCAACAGATCTTTGTACAATACTTTCTCATTGAATATGACATCCCTGCTTCTTACAATTTTATGATTTTCAAAATCCCAAAGCCTATAACCAAATTCATCAATGCCATACCCAAAAAATACACATTTCTTTGACTTAGCTTCCAGCTTGGTTCTATTTTCAGAATCTATAAGTGCAAAAGCTTCACAACCAAAGGTTTTGAGAAAAGAATAACTCACCTTCTTACCGCTCCATGCTTCCTCTGGAATACCACAGTCCAAAGGAGTAGAGGGGCCTCTATTGATTAAATAAACAACGGTGTTCACTACCTCTGCCCACATATTTTTGGGCAGCCTAGCATGCAACCTCATACTCCTTGCACGCTCCATTATTGTCCTGTTCATGCGTTCAGCCACTCCATTTTCTTGTGGAGTCCTTGGTACAGTTTTCTACCTACGAATACTATTAGAGGAACAATATTCTTCAAATTCTGTGCTGCAATACTCACCACCATTATCAGATCTGAGACATTTTAACTTTTTACCAGTCTCATTCTCAACCAAGCATTTCCATTTCTTAAAAGTTTGAAATACATCAGATTTCTGTCTAAGGAAATAAATCCATACTTTTCTTGTTGCATCATCTATAAATGTAACATAATACAGAGAGCCACCAAGGGAAGATACCTGAGCTGGTCCCCATACATCTGTATGCACAAGCTCTAATCTCTCATTTTTCTTTTCCTTCCCACTC
This sequence comes from Chamaecyparis obtusa, assembly GCA_027943335.1. Lineage (NCBI taxonomy): Eukaryota > Viridiplantae > Streptophyta > Pinopsida > Cupressales > Cupressaceae > Chamaecyparis > Chamaecyparis obtusa. Next base: position 678,760 of record BSBK01000770.1, on the reverse strand, counting down.
TTCACAAAACTAACTCTCTTTTATTTTTCATAAACACAACTTTCACAGAAATCCATATTGACACATTTCAGACCAGGTAAAACTTTCTTTGAATGAAGTAATTTCATACCTTTTTCACTCATGTGCCCAAGTCTGTTGTGCCACAATGCTGTGTCAGAATCTATAGCAACAGTTTGATGTTCTTCCTGCTCAACTGCAGCCAGTGTTCCTGAACATTCATTATCTTCTGAAACAATTAAAGTAGAAGGAACAGTATGACCTGTACAAAGATATAAGGTGCCTACTTTCACACCTTTTGCTACTACTAAGGAACCTTTTGAAACCTTCCAATTTTTATCATTAAAAGTAACTGTGCAACCCTCATCACCTAGTTGCCCTGCTGAAATTAAATTTCTACTCAGCCTTGGAACATGTCTTACCTCTTGTAGTAGCCAATGATTCCCATTCTGCAACTTAATCTTAATTTTTCCCTTTCCAACAATCTGACAGGGTTCATTATCTCCCAAATAAACTAGCCCAAAATCCCCTTGGACATAATCAACAAAATAACTTCTATGGGGTGTAGCATGAAATGAAGCCCCAGAATCTAAAACCCATGAATCATCAATACTTTCTAAGGACAAGAGCAAAGCATCCTCCTCGGATTTGTTACTTACCACATTTGCCTCCTTGTTTCCATCATTTTTGTCTCCTTGATCTTTCTTTCGAGACCAACAATCTTTCTTCTTATGACCTGATTTTCCACAGTACCAGCAATCATTTGGCCCTTTAGATTCGGACCTCTTTCCCTTTGATTTTCCTCTTGATTTCCCACGATTTCCAGAGTTGTTTCCTCTATCTCTTGTTCTGCCTCTGCTTTCTGTGTTCAATACACTACCCGATGTGGATGCCCCTGAGCTTTTCCTATGAATTTCTTCACTCAATATAACACCAATAACATCATCATACTTTAGGGTATTAGAACTAGAAACAGAATTACTAACAGCCATTACCAAGCCATTCCAGCTTTCTGGCAAAGAACACAAAATCAAGAGAGCCCTAACCTCTTCATCGAAAGTAATTTTAACTGAGGTTAATTGACTTGTAACTGTATTAAACTCATTCAAATGATCAGTAACTGATCCACCTTCTACCATTTTCATATTAAATAAACGCTTCATAAGAAATACCTTGTTTGAAGCTGAAGGCTTTTCATACAACTTCGCTAGGGTTTCCATCAGATCTTTAGCTGTCTTTGCTTCAGTAATATTGAATGCCACCGATTGTGCCAGGCATAGACGAATACTCCCCAGTGCCTTCCTATCCAAAATATCCCAATCTTCCTGAGACATTGATTGCTCTTTCTTGGCTACTCCCTCTAATGGCCGCCATAGATCCTTCTGATAGAGATAATCCTCCATTTGCATCTTCCATAACTGGAAGTTCTACCCATTAAACTTATCAACCTTCAGCCTACCCTCATCTACCATTTCTCCCACTTAACCGAGAGACTCTCCCACTAACTCGTGAGATCTGCTTCAGAGAATAGATGAAAGAACGAACGAAATGACCTCGCTCTGATACCACTTGTTAGGATTAACAAGGCAGAAATAACAATTATGTGCAAATACAACTAATATCAGAAAATAATAAACCACACATAATAGAACACAAGACACACAGATTTAACGTGGTTCACCCAATCCCTGGGCTACGTCCACCAACAGTGAGTCCAATATTATATTATTATCCAGTGATTACAACCTGATTACAATCCGTAATCCCTTACAGCCCAATTCTGCCGCAAGTACTAAAATCATACATCATGAAAATCCCTAACCCTAAGCCATATTATACAATATTTTCCCGCTTTAGGGTTAGAATGAGTTATAAGTAGTCGGCCCAAAAAAACCGAAAAAGTAGTTGGCCTCAAAAAAATTTTCTAGATCCTTGGCCCGGCCCCAAACCCCGACGAGGTCGGGAGGAAAAGTGTACAGTACTTTCCTGGATAGTACTTTCCTGATTAGTCACCACAAGCTAACACCATTTGCATTGGTGTGTCATCAAACATGGGTGCATCTGCTAGTTGATCAGCAATAACTTGACCTTTTATAGCTTTTCTTTCAACATATTCAATATCAAATTCGCTTAGAAGCATGACCCATTTAGCCAGTCTACCGGTGAGGGCAACCTTGCTTAGTAGGTATTTCAGTGGATCAATTTTTGCTACTAGATGTGTGGTATGAGCTAACATATAGTGTCTCAGTTTCTACGATGCAAAGATCACAGCTAGACATGCCTTCTCTATCATTGAGTAGTTCTTCTCATAGGCCACTAAAGTTCTGCTGATATAGTAGATGGCTCTTTCTTTCTTGTTCTCATCATGCTATGCTAGCAATGCCCCCAGTGATGTGGTTGTTGCAGAGACATACAAGATCAATGGCTTCCCATGAATAGGAGGCATCAAGATAGGTGGATTTGATAGATACTTCTTGATATGGTTAAAGTTGTTCTTGCATTCTTCATTCCATGCAAAGGTCACGCCTTTATGTAATGTTTTTGTAAAAGGTTGTGATATGTCAGCTAACTGTGATATGAATCTTCTAATGGACTGTACTTTGCCTTGCAACATCCTCATTTGACTGATATTTGTGGGAGGTTGCATCTCTATTATAGCCTTGACTTTAGCTAGATCAACTTCAATGCCTTTCTTTGAAACTATGTATCCTAAGAGCTTTCCAGAAGTGACACCAAAAGCACACTTCTTAGGATTTAGTCAGAGACTAAACTGTTCCATTCTATCTAGGATCATGCTCAGGTCTGTTAGATGTTCAGTTTTAATCATGGATTTTGCCAAGGTATCATCCACGTAATCCTCCATTGTTTTATGCATCATATCATGAAAAATAGATGTCATTGCTCTTTGATATGTAGCTCTAGCATTTTTGAGTCTGAATGGCATAACATTCCAACAGAAGGTTCCCCACGCACATGTGAAAGCTATTTTCTCTTGATCTTCTGGAGCAATTTTGATTTGGTTGTACCTAGAAAAGCCATCCATTAAGGAATACATTTCATAGCCCGCAGTCATGTCCACTATCATATCAATGTTAGGCAGTGGAAAATCATCCTTAGGGCATGCTTTGTTCACATCTCTAAAGTCCGTGCACACTCTGATTGAACCATCTGGTTTTGAAATAGGTACAATGTTAGAGATCCACTCAGCATAGTCTATGACACGGATGAATCCATCTTTTAGGAGTTCTTCTAGTTCTGCTTTGACTAAGAGTGCAACATGAGGATGCATCTTTCTCAATTTTTGCTTGATTGGTTTTACTCCAGGAGCAATGGATAGATGGTGCATAATGATATTGGGATCCAATCCTGACATATCTGAATATTTCTATGCAAAATTGATCTTTTTTTCTGATAAGAATGTAGTGAATTTCTATTTCTCTTCTTCTGATAGAGATTGTGCTACATGTACCAATTATGGTTCCTCTGTTGTACCCAAATTGATGGATTGAGTGGGCTCAATCAGAACTGGAGATCTATCCTGTAAATGACTCGGAAGGACATCAAATATCTCATCCTTAGGTGCCTCATCAGGAACATTAGAGCCAAGCAAAGCTTTGTCTAGGATATCTCTGTGAGCTGGAGATATTCGAAGTAACTCAAACATAGAGATTTTGGCATTGGTATGCTGGAGTTGTTGGACGATGCTGTAAGATGTAGGTCTTGTATCCTTTGGATTGGAAGATTTTGAGGCAACCTTCTGTTTAGAAGCAGATGTGAGATTGAAAGGTATCTTAGGGACATTAGATGAACTTGGTGTTTGTCCTTTCAGATGAGTCTGAGCTTGTGATCTGGTAACCGCATTAGTTGAGGAATGATTTCGATCTCTTCGCACAATTGTGATGACATTGCAGCTCTCAGAGAGATATGGTTCAACCATATTGATGACAACATTGTTTCCAGGGTAGGCATAGTTGACTTTTGCCCCCATGTTAGGCTGAGAAGTGGAAACTCCCTTGCCATGTTGTGGAAATGGTTTTGTAAATGCTATGTGATCATTATTGCTGGTAGGATTATCGATCGTGATGTCCCCTTGATCTATCAAGTCTTGAATGGTATGCCTCAAGTGGAAGCATCCATTAGTCTTGTGGCCTTTAGTCCGATGGAAAGCACAAAATTCATTATCTTTCCACCAATATGGTTTTGGATCCGGATCAGGGTTTCAGATTGGTGGTAAAGAGATCATGTTATCAGCTATCAGGGTTCTCAGGGCAGGTTCCAAAGATTCTCCCAGGGGAGTAAACTTTCATTTATTATCCCATCGTTTGAATGGCTTCTTTGGAGATGGTTCAGCAGATTTTTGCTCTGAAGCTTCAATGGCTTTGGTGGCAAGGGTGAGATTGTAGGCCGGTGCCTTTGATGGGGCGCGGATAGTGTCAACAACACCATCAAAGACAATACCTTTGTTTCTATTCTAGCTCTTGTTTTTATCTTTTGAGCTAGATCCAGATTCAGAATTGTCCTTTTGAAGTGTGATTTCTCCTTTCTTGACAAGTACTTTCTCAATCTTGATTGCATTATCCACCATTTTATCAAAAGATACATGATCTTGCATTTGTAATGGATAGTTGAGCTTTGGAATAAGGTTATTGATAAAGATTTCAAGTTTCTCCATTTCGGGAATTGGTCTAGCATATAGAGAAAACTTCTTTCGCCACCTCTTGAGAAAAGTTAGGAATGATTCCCCTAGATATTGCTTGAGGTTACAGATATCGATCATGGTAATCGGATGTTGAATATTGTAGGAATATTGTTGATAAAACAATTTAATCAATTCCTCAAAAGTTTTGATCGTAGAAGGTAATCTTGAAAACCACTGAATGGATGCTCCTCCCAAGGATCTAGGAAAAAGACGCATTAGATAAGTCGGTTCATGCATGAATTCCATGGATTGCGTACAGAACTCTTTGACATGATCTTGAGGATCAGAGTGTCTGTCATATTTTTCGTACTTTGGTATCTCCACTCTTTTTGGGAATGGTGGCATATACAAGTTTTTGTCGAACGGGAAAGGACATAGGGCCTCCATGGAGAACTCCTTGGGTTCCTTCTCCTTCTTAAGATTATTAAATTTGACTTGTATAGCATGCATCTATTTTGTTATAGCTGTGAGTGGAGTTTCTTCCTCATGTGTGATTATATCATCAACGTTAAAGTTGGGAGGAAGCTTAGCCCCTTCCTGGGCTAATTGTAAAAAGTATGCCTCTCTATCCACTTTCAAGAAATGTCTCATCATTCTCTTGAATTCATCGTCATTCTGACATCGATGGATTTCAGAGGGGGTAGGTTCTTGGTCGGCATTATGTTGAGAATGGTGTCCTTGGGACCCTCCTCCTAGAGAACCATGGTTTGTCCCTGCTTGAGACATGGTAGGAGTTTTTGGGCTCCCTGGAATAGATTGAGGAGTTTTCTGGTTACCTCTGTGAGTTGATAAAGGAGGTATGTAACCAGTTTTCAATCGAAAGTTACCGAGACCGTCATCTTCGTAGATACCTAACTTGATGAGTTGTTCAAGAGTTGGACCCGGGGTATTGGTCAAAAGTAAGTTCTGAGATGTTTCTTCTGATTTCTTGTGTGAAGAAGCTCTAGTCTCCACCATTAACTTTGAATGAAATAGAAGAAAAGGACGAAGACAACTGAAGAACAATTTGATTAGAGAAAATTGGATGACGCAACCTTGTTAAGATTATGATAGTTTTGAAGATCTGATGAGATGTGGGTGAAGGAAACTGTGCCCTGGATGTATGGGATAGATCGCCCAAAAGATAGCAGACATGAGTTCTCAACACTTAGTCTATTTTTGAAGATTGATAGTTATGACAAGGTTTTGACACGAGATAAAAAGGACTCAAATTGATCAAACAGAAGACTAGATTGGATTCAAAAGATCAAACTCGGAAAATGGTAGAATGCTCAATAGCTACTGCTCTGTTCTTGACACAATGATATTTTTGACAGATTCTGGAACTAGGCTGGAAACATTGGATATCTTGCAATTTGACAATTTCTGACAACTCTCTCAAATTTTTCCAAATGACACTCTGCAGACTCATACGACACTGGGTAGACTATGAAATGACAGTTGCTAAACTCGTACGATAGTTGGGTAGCAATCATACGACAGATGGGCAATATTGAAATGACACTTGACAAAACTCGTACAACTGTCTGACTTCCTGAAATGACTTTTGACTCCATAAAAGATTTTACGTCAATTTTTGCAAAATTTAAGGTCTTCAGTTTTGGATTGTTTGCAAATTGTACTGTCCATATTTTGAAGGTTATACTAGATTTGATCATTTTTAATAGCCAAGTAGATAAACAAACACGCAGAACAACAAGCAAGTGATTCCAAGCACATCTGAAAACAATGAACAAGGGCAAAAGCAACCTTGCGCATGAACAATCAAGTGACCAAATTGTGCTAATCCCTGAGAGTACTAATTGTGTATGTTCTGAAAAGTTTTGCAATAACACACATATACCCTATAAAATGAAAATTTGGCCTCTCTAGGGTTTTTAGTAATGGTTTGACTCTGCAACTATTATGATTCAAAGGGGTGAACTCCAATCCCGGTGCACCAGGGTTTTGACACAGTCCGAGAACTTAATCTTCAAGAGCTGCTAGGGAGATCTGACAACCCAACAATGAACCATACCCATGGAGATTTCTTCCACAAGGACATTTATATAGCGGCTGTCACTACCATGGCGAAAATGGCTATTACCGCTTGAGGTTCCGTCAACGCAGTTTGCCCTATGAAGGGATTGTCCGCTACGGTTAACCCTCTCTAAAGGTGACTCACAGATTTATACCATAAGGGGACTTGGCTCCAGATTCAAGGTTTTTACACCTCTTCACTTTTAACCCAAACAAAGCAAGCAGATTAATCTGACATGCTAAGACAAAGTTTTGTTCCACCAAGGTCTGTGATATCAACTCCATGTGATCTATCAACCTCTCCAGGGAGAGAATGTATCAATCAATAAGAGAAGACACACTAACCAATTTTGATTCACCAAAGCTCGTGATATCAACCCCACGCGATCTATCAACCTCTCCGGAGACAGAATGTGTCGATCAATAAGAGAAGACTCACTAACCAAGTTGAATGTGAAACACACTAAGTATCCTCCCTACCTACAAGGATTCCATCATCAAGGAAGGATTTCGCTAGGAATCCAATCTCTCAAGAATCAAAAATAGTGTTCATAGGGCCTAATTACTATGTGAGCATAGATATATTCCCGAAAGTAAATCTACTAAAAGTACTCAAAAAGCAGAAAGAGGAACACTTAACGCTTAAAGTGAATATGAGATGAGTCCACAAGGTGGAACACTTAACACCTCACACAAGCTGAAAACGAGTCCCCAACTTAGAAAACAAGTGAGTTCCTAAAAGCACAAAAGGGTTGCCAAGTGGAACACTTAACGCTTCTATCCTGTTGACCCCTCCCCTTTATGGCGCTGAGATTGCAACCACGGGGTAGAAATGAGGGGCCGGTGGATTAGCGAGTCCAATAACCCAAGATAGCAATCAAGATCAATCACAAGTATTCTAAGACTACTTAATGAATCCTTAAGGGTTCACAACCTAGTATCAATTATGCAAGTGTGTAGAAATAGATCAAAAGCATGAAAAGATGCACACAAGCTTGACACATAAGAGATTTATTTTAAGTCCCAAATTAAAATATTATTAGATGAAGGAGATTACCTAGGATCCTCGCAATGCGCTTAGTAGATTTTACTTGATTTTTAACAATTTTTGTTGAGCTTTTCCATGCAAGCAAGTGACGAACTCTCCAACAAGCAAACAAGCAAACACGATATGCAAAATATATTCAACTTATGAAAACCATAGGGTTAGCTCTAAAAATAAATTATTATTAGTAATAATAACCAGCAATTAACCCAAATGACAACTCATATCATTCATTGAACCATGTAAAAAAAATAAGTGCATACCCATCACAAAACTTTATTTTTTTTGCTGCATTTGACCTAGTCAACAAGATCTAATTTTTTTGATATGATTTTGGCCACAAAAATAGAAATTTAGAATAGAGACCCCTACTAAAAAATAGAGAGCTTTCCAAAAATGCAAAAATTTTAGAAAAATCTCTTCATTTGTGCCCTAGAGACCTGTTTTATCAAAACAGACCAGTTTTTGTAAATTGACTATTTGAGCTATGATATCATGTCCAAATTTAAAACATAAAGAATGGACCCCCTATAAAATTTATAGAGCTTTCCGAAAATATAAAAATTTCCAAAAAATATGCTGATTTGCGTTAGATATTAATTTTTTCTGGAATTTCAAGAAAAAATTATTAAAAATTCAAAACATCTCAGAAAATTCTAAATTTTTTACTGTAGCTTTCCTGACATGTCACCAACCTGAAAAAAAATTTCAAACCAAAATTCCAAGCTATTTGGGAGATAAAATTAAATCTTTGAAACTTTGGGGTTTTAGCTCTCAAAAAAATCAAAACCAGCATGCAAAGGTGGGTTGCCCCACGGTGGGCGCCAAAAATGTGTGTGTGAATTTTGTACCTGATTTGTAGACACAACACTTAGTAAAATATTAGAGGTTAGCTATAATCAAAATCATGCAAAATTAAAATCTAATCTAACCAAATGATCTAACAATGAAGATTCTAACAATGATATGAAAACTATGAAATTCTATGCTAAGATATAAAAACTATGCAATTGAAATTGATCTCACAAAGCTTTGAATTCGCAAGTTGATTCCTCAGCCTCCAATTCTCCAGCGTGATTGTGCAAAAATATGAGATGAATTATGAAGAGCTGAGCCTTGTTTTTATAGAAATCCAAGGCTTTGGAGGTGCATGAGAAAAAGCCATAAATCACTCAAATAACTCAACTTGATTTTTGAGTTATTTTTAAATAAAGATAATTAAGTCACAAAAATCATGCAAAAGCACAGTTCAACTTGAATTAGAAGTTTAGATCAACTTTAAAACTCGAAAAGATGTTGAGTTTCAAAAAGCTAACAACTTGCATTGATTTTCCAATTTTGAGTTTAACTGGTCCTTGAATGTGCACATGGATAATTATGATTTAATAAATAAATAAAGTGATTTATTCTCAACTTAACTACTTTTTGAAATAAAATAATTAATTTATGGGTTAATTAACTATTTTACCAAACTTTTATTAAAAATTATATTATTGAATAATGACAACATGCTTTAATTAATTAAATAAGAATTTAATCAATTATTCATAGGAATTTTGTTTTATTGTCAAAATTAAATAATACAATTAATAATAGATATAATTAAATTTAATTAAACAACTAAGTGACAAATATTAAATCTAATTAATTAAATATGCAAAATATTTAATTAATCAAATTTTAGGATAAATGTGATTTATTGCCAAATAATTATAAAATTAAAGATAATTATGATGATTAGGAATATTACTAGGAATATTCCCCGATGTAGAATTTAAGATAATCAATTATAATTCGATGATGTTTAGATGTGCCTTAGATTAGGACTTTGATCTCAATTTCGTTCGAATTGAAGATGTAGGAGATTAATGAACTTATAGCCCATTTTTGGGGTATTACAAGGACTGACACAAAAACAAGCACGCAAAGGGTTGCCCTAGCATCACACATGAAACTTGGAGGAGGAATGGTGGAAATGATGTTGAGAAAACCACAAACAAATGACTAACGCGCAAGCAGAAAAATTATCAAAAAACCTTGCCCCAGATTGTCCTCATTCGTAGCGCACCATGATATAAATGATTGTGGCGACTTTGAGGGGGAGAACAATGAGACCCCGAAAAAGATAAACAAGATCCAAAGGACAATATCCAAGACCAAAGTGATAACTCCAAAAGAAATCCTTTGCCAATGAGAAGGATTGATTGTGTGATGGGGGGAATATTAGGTCATAACATGAGGAAGGATACATCCTACACGCACCCAGTTGATTGATGGTGGAAGATTAGGTTAGACATGAGGAAGGATACATCTTGTAAGGACCTGTTTGATGAGAAGAATGTTGTAGTGTTGTTGGCAAGTGATGAATCAAGTATAATCATGAGATCAAGGATAGTCGACAAAAGATGTTGTTGAAGTACAAGGCTGGAGGGACAAGTTAAAATGATCAAATTTTGTTGCAGAACTGATGAGGATATGTACAACAAGAAGCGACAAGATAAAGTACAAGGAAGAGGGGATATTTACAACAAATATATACAGAAGCTCAGGGATTGGGATAGGAGCTTAGGATGACAAGGATATACAAAGCTTAGGATTTGGGATAAGAAGATCTCGCTATACAGGATATATACAAGAAGCTCAAGATTTGGGATAGTAAATTATTGTTGCATGTTGGATAGGCTTGAGGATATAACACCTTGGGAAGATGGGTTGGAGGTGGGGATGGGGAGGATGAAGTGCTGAATGGGTGAAGGGGAAGGGGGGGATGGGAGTTTGAGAGATAATGGCTCAGTTCAATATGTATGGCGTTTGTTTCCAGGTTTTCACCAACATACTTGTCCAAAGCACTTGAATTACCAAGTTTTCACCATTGAATGATTATTTTTCTTTACTTTTTTGTTTTTCTGGATTTTTTTAATTTTTATGGATTTTATAGATATATAGGATCTTGGTTCAAGCATAGAACCGCTTTAGATGTATGATGTTGATAGGATCACTCAGGGGCTCACCTTTTGGTGTTGATAACTGATAGGCTCTAGATCCAAAGCATGTTGTGACAATATAGGGACCCAACCAAGTAGGTTCAAACTTGCCTTTTTTCTCTTGATGTGCTTGGACTTTCTGATTTTCTTTGAGGACCATGTCGCCAACTTGGAGCTTTCTAGGATAAACCTTCTTGTTATAGCTCCTTTTGAGTTGATTCTGGTTTGAAACCAGGTGGTCATATGCTTGTTGCCTCTTTTCATCTAACAGATCTAGCTGCGTAAGGCATGCCATGCGATAGTCTTCATCTATGGTGTAGTTCTTCATGGAGACACACAATGAAGGGAGTTCGACCTTGATGGGTAAGACAACTTTGACACCATATACAAGGGAGTATGAGGTGGTGTCTATGGGAGTGTGATAAGAAGTGTGATAGGCCCAGAGAGCAAGATTTATTTGGAGGTGCCAGTCACGACCAGAATCATTAACAACCTTCTTGAAGATTTTGAAGATGGTTTTATTCATTGCCTCAGCTTGGTCATTTCCTTGAGGGAAGTATGGGCTAGAGAAACAATGGTGGATGTGGAGTCTGGCACATAGATCATCCACATGTTAGTTTTCAAAAGGTGTGCCATGATTTGTGAAGATGGTGGAAGGGATGTCGAAGCTACATATGATATGGTAGAGGATGAACTTGGATATCTGAATGTTAGTGGTGAGGATGAGTGAAATTGCATCAACCCACTTTGTAAAGTATTATGTGGTTGTTATGATATATTTGTGTCCATTTGAGGAAAGGGGGGTGACCAAGCTAAACAGGTCGAAGCTCCAACATGAGAATGGCCAAGGTGGCGTGATAGGCTGCAAGTCTTGAGCTGAAACATGAATCAGATTGGCATGTTGTTGACATGGTAAGAATTTCTTAATAAATTCATAGGCATCATGTTCCATCGACGTTAGCCAGTAATACCTGACTTTGAGCAACTACTTTGCTAGAACCATGCCACTCGTGTGGGCACCGCAAATTCTAGCGTGAACCTCTTATAAATCTAGGACGACCTCGTCCAAATCTAAACACCTAGGGAGGATGTTGTGATATGCTTGACGATAAAGGGTGTTGGCTACAAGAGTGTAGCAAGAAGCTTTACGAATTAGGTTTTGTCATTGGGTGTTTGTAAGGTGGGGGGATATGATACCATTCTTAAAGTAAGCGTGAATGTCATGGTACCACAAGGACTGATGATCAACCAAGATGCACACCATTTCTGAATTGGTGTTCTCATAATTAGGTGTGTGTAGCTGCTCAACTAAGAATTTGTACTATGTTGAATTGTGAGGGATCTCTAGTAAGGATACCATGGTTTCCATTGCGTCGGTAGGTTTGTTTTGTAGCTTGGGTATCTACGTGAATTGTAGACTCAGGAAGTGCTCTTTTAATCTATCCACCAATTCCTTGTAGGGTAAAAGGTTGTCATCCTTGGTTTGGAATTCATCCAAGACTTGCTTGATTATCAATTGTGAATCTCCAAACACTTATAGTTTTGTGATGTTCCATAAGATAGTTGTTTTGAGGCCTAAGATGAGTGCCTTGTATTCTGCAATATTGTTAGTGCAAGCGAATCCCAATTTGAATGATTTGGGGATGTAGTCACCTTGAGGGGTGACAAAAAGGATTCCTGCCTCTGATTCATGTGATGTGTAGGAGCCATCAAAGTATAGCTTCCATACTGGTTGTTCTTCGATCATACATAGATGTTCTTCGAGAAATTTCATGATTAGTGGATATGCATCTACCAGAGGTACTTCTACTAACTAATCAACAATGACTTGCCCTTTGATTGCTTTCTTGTCTATGTACTGGATATCAAACTCACTCAGCAGCATGACCCATTTTTCCATTCGGCCTGTCAGCATTGTCCTTGATAGAAGATACTTAAGAGGGTCCACCTTTGAGATGAGCTTGATGGTGTGGCTAAGCATATAATGCTAAAGTTTTTGAGTGGCAAAGATCACTATGAGGCATGCTTTCTCCATTGGTGAGTAGTTGAGCTCATAACCAACAAGAGTTTGACTGATCTAGTAGATAGCTCTTTCTTTGTTGTTGTCATCAAGTTGTGCTAGTTGTGATAGTCGTGCCCCCAGTGTTGTAGTGGTTGCTGAGATGTAGAGTATGAGAGGGCATCCTAGGACTAGCAGTACAAGGATGGGAGAGTTGGATAGATATTCTTTTAGCTTCTCAAAGATTCTTTGACAGATGGGATGCCATTTGAAGCTGGTGTCCTTGCGAAGTAGATGCGTGAAGGGTTGGCACTTATCTGCCAGCTGTGATATGAAGTGACACACTAATTGAATTTTATCTTGTAAGCTTCTGAGCTTCTTGAGTGTTCTAGGAGGAGGCATTTATGTTATGGCTTTGACCTTTTTTGGATCAATCTCAATGCCTTGTCATGATACAATGAAGCCTAGTAACTTTCCAGATGTTACACCGAAGACACACTTTTTTAGATTTAGCTTTAAACCATAATGATGCAGACGATCGAACACGTGCTCAAGGATGTCAAGGTGTTCCAACTGTGTCTTGGATTTTGCAAGGCTATCATCCAAATAGTCTTCAAGTATTTTGTGTATCATATTGTGGAAGATTTATGGTATTGCTCGTTAATAGGTAGCTCCTGCATTCTTTAGCTCAAATGGCATCATATTGTAGCAGAAGGTACCCCACAGTGTTGTGAATATTGTTGTGTGTTGATCATCCTCTGCTATTCGGATCTGATTGTATCACAATAAGCCATCCATAAGTGATAACATCTCATGGCCTACTGTAAGATCAACTATCATGTTGATGTTAGGAAAGGGGAAATCATCCTTAGGACATGCTTTGTTCAAATCTTTGAAATATGTGCAGATTCTGATCTCTCCTGAAGGCTTAGTGACAAGCACCATGTTTGAGATCCACTTTGAATAGTCAATAGCTTTGATGATCTTGGCTTGTAGTAGCTTCTCCAATTCTGCTTTTACTAAGAGTACTACTTAAAGGTGCATTTTTTGAAGCTTTCACTTAACTGGCTTGGTGGTAGGATCCACTGCAAGATGATGGAAAACTAGACTTGGATCAAGCCTAGACATGTTGGTGTATAACCATGCAAAATTTATAACTGCCTCTCAGAGAAGTGTTGTGTAAGCCATTTTTTCACCCTTAGTTAGAGACATTGTGATGTAGGTGATCCTTGGGTATTCTTCAGTGCCCAAGTTGACTAGTTTGGTTTCCTTAATGAGGATTGATGATTTCTCTGGCCTGTAGTCTTGGCTGGGGGGAAGAGGCAAGTCTTCATTTTCTAGCACCTCAGAAAGGTTTTTGTATACACCTAAAAATGGTCATCTAGACTATTAGCCCCTTTTTCTAAATCATCAATTGCTTATTCTTGATCAAATCCTAGTTCTATCATTTATTCGATTATTTTCTATGGGCTAACCATTTTATCCGAATTTTTTATTTATTTAAAAGGAATATTTCCTCCCCTTTTAATAAATAAAAAGCCTCCACTTTTCCTCTTATCCTAAGTTGCACAAATAAAACATTATTCTTATTTTATAAAAAGGAAAAAACACTTTTTGTCTCATATGGACACAAAAGTCAACTCTTATTTTCCCATTGGAGGATATTTGCGCACATGGATTGCTCCTCTTTTAAGCTCCACCATTGATTAAATCTTTTGCCTCTTAATCTCCATGGTCCATTCCTCCTCATTTCTTTTAAAAAGAGAGCTCTTTTCTTCATTCTAGATCCTCAACTTTTTATGCTAATGATATGCTGCAGGTTTTCTAGGTCACTTTGGACCTTTTTAAAGATTTGGAGCATTTTTAGCATCTACATCTCATTCTTGCAATCTACATCTCATTTTTGCATTCTTATCTTAGCTTCACATTTATGCTTTCTTAGATTAGCTTCATTTCTATGCTCTAGATTAGCTCACATAGATTAATTAGCTTGGGTTGTAACACTTGCATATTTCCTTTCATAGCTTAGCTTGCATTTCCATTTCTAGCATAGCATTGCATTGCATTTTCATTCTTGATTCTTGAGGATATTGGCATTCTTGCCCTTGTCTTCATTGAATCTCCCATTGCATGGTTTACTAGCAAGGTTATAGGCTAAATAGCTCTAGCTGAGAGCATTCTAACCTTTGCACTCCATGCCTTGGGAGCTATGGATCGATTTGTGAGGGCTCATTCTTGAGTTTCCTTGCATGTAATGATCCATAGAAGTGCACTATTTTAGTGTCTACATTTTTGGCACCCACCGTGCGGCAGAGCAGGCTGACTTTGTCCCTTCTTTTTCTACATTTTCATCATTTTTCATCATTTTTTCAGCAAGTTTTTAGCGTAATTTTTATTCTCTGATTTTCTGTCTTAGAATATCGTGCGATACTTCTTAGTATATCGCACAATATACCTTATAATACCCACGTGACACTTTGCATCTCAGAAGAATCGCACGCCTGTATTAAGGTATATCGCCTGGTGTCGTGCGAAGTATCGCCCGCCTATTGTGAAGTATATCACCCAGACTGAGGTATATCACTTGGATACAGGAAACTGTGTCGCGCGATACTGGTGAAGTCTGAGGTATATCGCCTGGACCTGACAATGAGCTATTTTTGAGTTATTTTATCCATCTTGCAAGTTTTGGGTGGCTAGCTATCTTTTTAAAATTTTTTGAAAATTCCAGCATTTTCAAATCCGTGCCACTCTGGAAAATGGGCACCTATTTTTTTTTTAAATTTTGCAAATGGTATTGAAAATCAAAGTGTGATATATCATTGGAAAGGTCTTTCTGAGCCTAATCCAACCATGATGGTTTCATTTTCAGATTTTATCATTTGATTAGCTATTTTACATGCAGATTATCTGATTTTTTATGTGCTAACCATTGTGGAGCTAACAAGTTGTGCTTGTAGGTGCTCTCATTGCTTGAAATTTGCCAAAAGAACGCATGTCAAAGAGGGCTACTAATGGTTTTTGTAGAGCTGCCCTAAGCATAAAAACCAAATCAAGTGCTTGTTTAATTGCTTTCTTTATTAAGTGCAGCATATACTAGTTGTTTCATTTCATAGGAACTTAATACCTTGTTGTAGGAATTTTGAGGTGGTAGGAGAGTATGCTCTTCACCCTTGTGGTGAAATAGAAATCTTGACCCATCTTGGGATTTTGAAAGCAAGGGGGTAATTGAATATTTTCTTGGTGTGTTTGGGAGAGCTTCTTGAGATAGGGGAGTATGCTCTTCGCCCTTGTGGTGAACCAAAAACCTTGAACCTCAAGAGTTAATCCACTTTTTGTTTAGTATAAGAATCCTTTAGCGGGCCTGCTCTTGAGAAATCAAGAGGAATGACCCAAGTGGGGACAACCTTGTCATCATTTTCCTTGGTGGCAAGTGATTCCAACTCACTATAATCTCAAGGCTATCGAGAACACAAAACCTTGGTAGACATAACACTTGTCTTCGCTTGATGTGAGTAGCTCATGGGATTGTGACCATGGGGAAAGCATTGAGCAAGAATGCTTAAGGTACTCTTGAGGCCACGAGGTCCTAGTCCTTTATGAGGAGCAAGAGGGGTGTTATGAATGGAAGCCCTTACTATGAACCATTAGATAGAGGCCACCTTATTTTAGCCGCTTAGCTTCTTGGTGCAAGGATTGATCCAAGTGGACTTACGTGAATCACCCCAAGACACTCACCATATGTGTTCCTTTGGTTGTGTTTTTGACACTTCCATGACAATGCCAATATCTCTTATGGGTAACCACTTGGTGTGAGGCAAGGGAGCATCAAGTTGTGGGCCACGTTGCTAAGTAATGAGCCTTGTCCTTCTAGGTAGTAATTGCTTGAATTGTCTTTGATTGTGCTATACCAGTGTAAACATTCTCAACATTCAAACAAATGGTAGCATTCATAAGGTTTTCTATTTTGATATCACAAGTGCTTGTCTTGACAAGGTTGCTTTTGCCCTTGATTCAAGTGTTCTATGACATGTTTGATCACCTACTATTTGCAAACTTGTCTATTATCTACTATTACTATATTTTTGAACTGTGAAATCAAACTTACAACCTACAACATTGACCAACTTGCTTTCAAAACTGAGTTTTTCATGTTCACTGGTCAAGAGTCACATTGTTTGCCTAGGAACTATCGCACAAAGTTATTTTTCTATCTCACTGCTGCTTGCAATCCCAAGTTGATTTGTGTCACTTCCAGTCATCCTTGGTCAATCTAGGTCAAACCTTAGGTGCTATGTCATGTTGCTCAATATCCAAATGAATTTCAATGGTATCAATTTGCTCAAAATGACTCTTGGTCACCTTTCTTCCACATCTCTCATGTCTTCCTAGTCTCCCAGTTTCATCCTTTCTCTTCTTTCTTCATGCTTCTTTCTCTTCTTCCTAAAATTTTCATGTCTTCTTGATTCTTTTCCTCTTATTATCTAGTCTACCTTCTTCTATTTCATCTCTTCTATTCATTTCTTTCATGCTTGATTCCTCCTCTTCTAGAATCATGAGTTTCAACTATCTTGCTATAGAACCTCTCTTGAGAAGGGATGATCTCGAACTCATTGCTCAATTTGAACAGTATTATTTTTCCAACCATCCCGCAAGTCATCAACTTAAGGCAAGAGTAAACAAAAAGATGCTTGAGTCCGATGCCTTTGCTAGGATTATAGACATGATTCTCTCACAATCTCCTTCTTCCAATCACTCTTTATCTTCTAGGTCTTCTCATCATTCCTCATCTTCCACATCTTACCATGCCTTTTCCAGACATTATTCTCCTTCTTCAACTTCCAAATCTTATCATGACTTTTCTCAACATCATTCAAATTCTTCCTTAGCTAAGTTTTCTTCTTTCACTAGGTCTTCACCTTCCTCTTCTTCACAATCTTGTTCTTCCTCTACTTCCCCCAAGAGTCTTTCTTTTCTTCATGAGCCATACCATAATGAGCAACGTGAAAATCCTCGTAACACCTTTGATGACTATGATGATGGACATTGTAGTGATACTTATGACACCTCTATTCTTTGAGTCCTCCTAGTCGTAGACTCATGCTTACTGAAAATGGGTCGTCATATTGGAGAGATTGTGATGGTGATCCATATAATTCTGATTTCGAAAGAGAGTTTGGTTATATTTGTAGACAATACCTTGATGATGATCCATCTACTACTGCTGAGGACTCTGAAATGCAACGCGCTGGATATAAACGTTACTACTACAAGAATCTTTCCTCTAAGAATACCACTGTTGAAAATCAAAATTGCACTTCCGAGCAAGATCATGTTAATGCGGAACCTTTGTCTTGCGATGGTCCCCTTCCATCCCCTACTTCTTCCAACACTCATACATCTCCTAAAGCTTTTGAATCTTTCAAATCTTTCACAAATCCTTCATCCAACAAAGATCCTAATACTTTTCATGCAGTTCCCTACAATTATCCTCAAGGGCTACCTCTTAAAGAAACTCAAGCTCACCTTCAATTTGCTGTAAATACTTCTAATGATGCTAAACTGAAAGATCTTAAGCCTTTGTCTACTATACTACCTACTTCAGCTAATTCTTCACCATCTCTTCTAAAGTCTTCCATACAATCCCAACATGCTTCCTTGTCCTTAGAAGTGGCTGCATGTCAAGAGGACTTTAAAAATGATAAAGAAAAGAATATAAAAAAAGATCAAGATCAAGAACGTTCCATATCATCCAATTATTTTCATGATGTCTCTGATCTGTTTCATGGTTCCTTTGATCCTCTACGCTCTTCCACATCCATTCCACCATCTCCTAAGCAAGATCAAGCTACTACTTACACCATTGAGCTTATTGATAATCAAAATAACCTTACCACACTTGTGCTTTCCAAAGATGATACTTCCATTAAGGTTATTAAAAATGGTGTTGTTACTTCCAATGTTGAGCCTATTGAAAATCAAGAAAAAAATGATGCGCTTATGCTACCCAATGATCCTTGTCAAGATCAAAGTCTTCCATCTTCTTGTTCTACCACTCTATGTTCACTTCCACTTTCTACTCTTCCTAAGTCTTCATAAGCTTTGAATGATCCTATCAAAGAAGATGCTCCTATTCAAGATGTCCACAATTCTATTGAAAATTTCAATGCTCACTCCAAAGATGCTGATATCCTTGGTTGTCATATAGACGCTGATGAACTTATTGATTATCCTTTTGCATCTTCCACATCCATCCTTGGACCTCCTCCACCACTGCTAAGGGATTCATATCTTCCTTCCATCTTGGGCCCTCATGTCCCTTCATTTTCCCCTCCTAATTCTCCTAACTCATCATCTATTTTGGGTCCTTACGTCCCTCCATCTCCTATCTTTCCTCAAGATCAACATAGATGCATACCCTTGAATCCTTTTCATCCACTCACCCATCTAAACCAGTCATATCATCCTTCTTCTTCCACAAGACCCAAGTCTTTTGGAAGTAACTTGAATGTTCAATACAAGAAAAAGAAGCAATACATGAATCCATCAAGAAAAGATCACCATGTCTCCTCTAATCGACATGGAAACATAAAGTCAAAAGAGATATCTAAGAAGAAAACTACAAGACAAGTATGGGTTCCAAAATCCATCATTGAAGATATTCTCTCTAAATCATCAAAAGGAAATAAAAAGCCTAAGGCTATATGGATTCCAAAATCTCTCTTGAAAGAGTCTAATGTTGAGAAACAAGTGAAGTTGACATTCAAGCTTCCAAAGGCTTCCACTTCATCTTCTTCCAAAAGTGATCTTCAATTCCATGCGCCTGAACCACAACCTCTGCTAAATATTCACTATATTCCTTCTCATATTTCTTCATTCACGTTTCCTCTACCCTCTCACCACTCTTCAAGGTGTGTGTCGATGTTGATCTTGCCTTCCTTTTCATCTACCCTTTCACAATCCTTCCATTCATTATCCTTCTACCTTCTATCCTTCCTCATTTGCCTATTCCTCCTATCTTCCAAACTCACTCACTTTGCATAAAAACCTTATCCTCCATTTTTCTCTTCCATCTTCCTTTCCCTATCAGCATCTTTGAGCATATCATTTTGAATCCTTGGCATATTATGGTTTATCCTTTCAAGGAGCATTATCTGAAAAGCTTACCTTCTTCCAAAAATAAAAAAAAATAAAAATGACAAAATTGAAAATGTGCCATGGTGAAAACTTGGAAACAGGTGCCTTGGTAGTAAAAGTAAAGAGAAATAAATTCATCCTATGGTGAAAACCACTCCCTTGTGGCACCTTGGATAAGTACCATGATGAAAACCTGGCAATCAGGCATCATGCGTAGTTCTTCTACATATTTCATCCATTCCATCTTCTTTCTTTGATCTTGACAATGTTGATCTATACACGAACATTTGGCTATCTTGTGAGCTATCTTACGATGATCTTACTTTCATTCCATTCATGTTTAGCCTTCATATTTATTTTCCTCCATTCATTCTAGCCATTCGCTATCTTTTCCCCTTTGATCTTGATCTAATAAAAAAAGAGTAAAACACGATGCTATGAAGCCTCTTGACATGTCTACTCCTTTGGACTGCATCCTTTCCTACTCTTATACCACACTTTTGAGGCTTATCCTATGTTGTCCTTTCATTGCTTGTCCAAATATACTTTTCATGACATTTTTCCCTAGCTTGAGTACTCTTGAGGAGTTTTCCTTTGAGGATTTCTTTCCTTCATTCGCCTTCATTCTCCTTTCTTCCATTTCAGTCACTAGCTTGCTAATCCCTCTTTTCCTCCACCTTCCTAGACATTAGGACTACATGATGTGATCTTGCTTGAGAGTTTGATGCCTATTTTGTCTGGGGGCATCCTTTGTACATATTTTATGATCCTGAAAAAACTCCAAAAAAATTCATATATGATGTTGAAAAAATCCTAAAAAGCATAAAAAGTACTGAAAAAATGAGCATCCTAGTGAAAACCTAGCAATAGGCGCTTTGATGTCTCACCAAAAAAATTAAAAAAATTAAAAAAATCAAAAAAATTGAAAAAGTGCCTTGGTGAAAACCTGGAAACAGGCGCCTTGGTAGAAAAAATACAAAAAAAATTATAAAAAGTCCTGAAAAAATTGCAATAAATCTATCAAGTGGTGACAACCTAGAAATAGGTGCTACTTGAGACCCTTGCACCTATGTCTATCAGTCTTGCACTCCTTCGCTCCACTTCTCGCTTTGCCTCTCCTAGCCTGGAATTGATTCTTGTCTTAGTCTAGGGGGCATCTGTTGTTTTGAGCTTATGTTGAGTCTCTTTGTGCATCTGGGTTTCTTAGGCACCTCGCAAACAGTGTTTTTCAACACCACCCCAACTGTGTTTTTCAACACTACCCTAGCATCGAGTGTTTCTCAACACTTATCAGATATCCTACTCTAGATGATGTAATATTTCTCACTGGCAGATGCGATACTCAAAGTTTGACTCTATGACCTACACACACGCACTTAAACATTTGACTCGCTGAGACTTGCTTGGCTTTATTTCTTTGTGTGCTGTCTATGATGCTTTCTTTGGTGAGTGTTCTCCCCCTATGATCATTTTCGATGATGCATAGCTAGAAGACTGAGGGAATGAGAACATGTTTTATTGCTTTTCCTGCTTGTGGGTATATTTTGTTGGTCCTAACTGTCATGAGCATTTATGCTAGTCTTACTTGACACTATGGACCTACAAGGTATTATCCTTGACTATTTTGCGAGTGCATGCTTATAGTCATCTTGACTTTCTTGTGTCTCGATGCAAGCATAATCTTGCTATATCAAACTTAGGTAATCTCACTGCACTAGTCATCTTGACCTGCATGTCTTTGATGCCTAGGTGGGATTTCCACATTTCTACCTGATATAGATCATATTCAGATCCACATAGTTATGCTAGTGTGTATTATATGATCTTGCGACGCTACCAATAATGCTCAATGATGAATATTAGATGTCTATTAGCATTGTAACCTTGCAAGTAAACCACTTTTCATGTAGCTTGCATTCTTAAGTTCATGTTAGTTAGTTTTGCATCTTGCATATGGAGAGAGCTCTCCTTTATCTTTCATGGACTTGTTAATCAACTACGCTCACCTTTCACTTCTTCCCGATCATGTCTTTCACTTCTGATCTTTCATATCACATCATTTTCTATTCATTTCAGGATCGAAACTAAAATCCAAGTTCACCTTGATCACCCAAATCATCTTTTTCCTTCTTCCGTGTAGTTGGTTAACCTTTTGAGGCCCGATCCTTCGATCTTCGCTGGGGCATTCTTCACATCTTCATCCCCATCTCTCTCAACTTCCAGTCTTTCATTCACTTTCAAATCCCAAGTTCAACTCCTCTCTTCGTGGTGTTTATGGGTTGAGGGACCGATAGGTTCATGCCTTGTGTCCCATGTGTGGGGCATATCTTCACTGCTTGATGGTTATTCTGTTCTCTTTCTTCGATTCTGATTTCTAGTGATTTGATCATGTTGCTCTTGCTTTTGCATTCCCTCTACCTGATTTCGCTTTTGATCCCGAGGGGGCAGACACATCATATCTTATTGGCTATCTCTTTCCTAAGTGTTCAGTACTGTTGCTACCAGGCTGACCATATAGGATTTGCTATTTTTCTGCACTTCATTCTTTGGAGTCAAAACGCTATTGCTTGCCTTCTTGGCTATCTCTTGCTTTCTTGGCTGATCTGAGTTGTTTTGTGATCCCAAATCGATCTCACATTTCAACTTCATTCTTTGACTTCATGTGTTCCTAGATCGATCACACATTAGTCAAAGAGGGGCAAATGTATACACCTAAAAATGGTCATCTAGACTATTAGCCCCTTTTGCTAAATCATCAATTGCTTATTCTTGATCAAATCCTAGTTCTATCATTTATTCGATTATTTTCTATGGGCTAACCATTTGATCCTAAGTTTTTATTTATTTAAAAGGAATATTTCCTCCCCTTTTAATAAATAAAAAGCCCCCACTTTTCCTCTTATCCTAAGTTGCACAAATAAAGCATTATTCTTATTTTATAAAAAGGAAAAAACACTTTTTGTCTCATATGGACACAAAAGTCAACTCTTATTTTCCCATTGGAGGATATTTGCGCACATGGATTGCTCCTCTTTTAAGCTCCACTGTTGATTAAATCTTTTGCCTCTTAATCTCCATGGTCCATTCCTCCTCATTTCCTTTAAAAAGAGAGCTCTCTTCTTCATTCTAGATCCTCAACTTTTTATGCTAATGTTATGCTGCAGGTTTTCTAGGTCACTTTGGAGCTTTTTGAAGATTTGGAGCATTCTTAGCATCTACATCTCATTCTTGCAATCTACATCTGATTTTTGCATTCTTATCTTAGCTTCACATTTATGCTTTCTTAGATTAGCTCATTTCTCTGCTCTAGATTAGCTCACATAGATTAATTAGCTTGGGTTGTAACACTTGCATATTTCCTTTCATAGCTTAGCTTGCATTTCCATTTCTAGCATAGCATTGCATTGCATTTTCATTCTTGATTCTTGAGGATATTGGCATTCTTGCCCTTGTCTTCATTGAATCTCCCATTGCATGGTTTACTAGCAAGGTTATAGGCTAAATAGCTCTAGCTAAGAGCATTCTAAAAAACCTTTGCACTCCATGCCTTGGGAGCTATGGATCAATTTGTGAGGGCTCATTCTTGAGTTTCCTTGCATGTAATGATCCATAAAAGTGCACCATTTTAGTGTGTACAATTTTCACTAGAGGATACACCCTTTATTATTTCTTTTTTAGAGTCATAATGGGCCCCAGAGGGGTTTTCACATAAGGACTCATTCTTTTCTTTTTCATTTTCCATTTTTCTACTAAAGACTTCCTCTTTCCCGAAACATCCCTTGGGGTCGAGCTTGTAGACATACTCTAATTTTTCCCTTGATCTAATTGTTGGTATGATGCTCCCATAAACCTTAGGAGCACTTTTGTGCTTTAGAACTCATCGATATGTGTGACGCTTAGTTGATCCCAGTCTATGAGTTCGAGATGAATGAGGGGAAGTTCAATGAGGTTGATGGTGAGTTGATGGAGGACTGAATTTCTCGGGAAGGCTTCATCATCCATGATGTCATCGTATGATTTATTTTCTTCCTCTTCAAGGATGTCTTCAATATCTATGAGTTCTTCCTGGATATTCAAGAGAGTGACGTTGGGCAAATTAGTGCCCCCAGTTGTGGTATTGGGACCTTGTAAGTGCAGGTGAGGGGTATTAAAGCCAAGGCCTTGATGTTTGAGATTTTGTGAGGCTTCTATTGGATCTTTGCTGCCACTTTATTTTGGTCCTAGACCACCACCTTGATACTTCCATTGTTCTGTGGTGTATGTGTGTGATGTTGGGTATTTGTCCTTGAAGTATCCAAGGAGCTCAGTGTGAGGAGGTGGGGGATCTTTGTATAGCCACCTGTTGATGTCAAGGTCCATTTTGAGACTATTTATGATACCATGGGAGACAAAAGTTAATGGCCCCAACTGCTTGATTTCATGATCAGATGGAGTAGGCTTTCTTTGGTGGCTTGGGCACCCTTGTGTATGTGGATCAAGTGGGAGGGCCCCTACTGCAAATGCATCCTTTAGGTTGTACTCACTGCAGCCCATATTGTTGACCTTGATGGAAGAGAGGGTGGAGGCTAGGATTGTCTCTGGATCGCTATGGGATTGGGATGAGCTGGCAACAAAAGTGCCAATGTCGATTCCAGGACAATGGGTGTACTGAGGGAAAGATGCTTCCAATGCATGACAATATGTGAAGGGTTGGGGATCTACATAGATGGTGATCTCAGTGCCTTGATACAAAAATTTGAGACACTGGTGATAAGTAGATGGTATGGCTTTGATGGAATGAATCCATGGTCAACCGAGGAGGATGTTATATGGTAGGTCTAGATCAACAATGTGGTAGATGGTGTCTTGAACTGCTGGGCCCAGCTTGATGGGCAAGATAATAGCACCTTCTAAGGTACACTCTAGGTTATCATAGGCCTTGATAGTGATAACATCATGTGATATGTCAACCTTTGTATATCCCACTTGCTAGATGAATTTAAAAGTGCACAAATTTAGGGTTGAGCCATTATCTATCATGACCCTTTTTATGGCAAAGTCTCTAACCATGACGTCAATGCAGAGGGGGAGATTGTGGTCAGGCTCAACAGATGGTATGTCAAGGAAAGGGCACAAGATGCAAATAGGTGTCTCACGAGGTTCTCAAACTAGATAGTATCAATGTTTGTGGGGACGTGTCCTTCTTGGAGGGCTTAGTTAAGGATTTCTTGATGGATGGGTGAAGTGCGGAGAAGGTCTAGGATGGAGATTTGGGTAGGTGTGTTCCTAAGGTGTTCCATAATGTTATACTATGCATTATGAGCAGGCCTGGGGTTAGTACCGGTGATAGATATTTGGCCTCTACGTGTGGTGACTGCACAGTGACTATTGTAATACCCCAAAAATGGGCTATAGGTTCATTAACCTCTTGCATCTTCAAATCGAATGAAATCAACATCAAAAGTCCTAACCTAAGGCACATCTGCACATCAAATCATCAAAAATTTAATTGATTATCCTAAATTCTGTATCGGAGAATATTCCTTATTTATCCTAATTAAGTTTGATTTAATAATTATTTGGCGATAAATCTTATTTATCCTAAAGTTTGATTAATTGAATATTCTAAATATTTAATTAATTAGATTTAATAATGTCACTTAATTGTTTAATTAAATTTAATTCTATTTATTCCTAAATTATATTATTTCATTTTGACAATAAATATAAAATCTCATGACAAATTGATTAAATTCTTATTTAATTAATTAATGTCAGTTGTCAATTTAATAATATAGTTTTGAATAAAAATTTGATTTAATAATTGATTAACCCATAAATTAATTGTTTTAATTAAAAAATTAGTTAAGTGGAAAATAAATCACTTTATTTTTAAATTAATTTATAATTAAATCATGCACAATCAGAAAAGCAGTCAACTAGAAATTAATAACCAATTTTAAATTTAAAACTCAACATCTGATGATGAGTTGAAATTTGATCTAAACTCTATTTTGAGTTAAACACTGCTTTTGCATGATTTTTGTGAATTAATTATCTCTGATTTCTTGATAACTCAAAAATCAACCTGAGTTTATCAAGAGTGATTTATGGCTTTTCTCAATGCATCCTCAAGCCCTGGATTTCTATTAAATCAAGGCTCAACTCTTCATAATTATCAACACTCAAATTTGCACAATTACTCTGGCAAATTAGCGATTGAAGGATTAAACACTTGCGACAAGCGATTTGTGAGATCTTTCATTGTTGATCATAGTTTTTTCATAGTTTTCATATCATATCATAGCATTCATTCATTCATATCATTCTTAGATTAAATCTACATTCAATTTCATTCATCTAGCTTATATTCATATAGTTTTTCATATTATTGCACAAAAAATAAAAAAATATAGATTAATCTGCATCCATACAGTTTTTCATTCTTTTGCATTCAAATCCTTTATTTACGTGTTGCATTGTCACTGATCTCGATTTCAATCTGAGAACATCATACTTGCACCTACTAGAAGGCAGTAAATCACCTGGTTAGCTTAGTTTCATTTATCTACAGATTTCTTCGATTTTGCTAACCTCTAATGTTTTACTGAAGTGTTGTGTCCGCAGCAAGGTACAATTTTCACACACACCTTTCTGGCACCTAGCGTGGGGCCCTGAAATGGGTTTCCATTTCTTCTATATCAATTTCTGGTCAATTCTATGATTTTATTCTGTCTATACATTTTTCGTATGACTTTTTTTAGAAAGTCGTACCAAAAGCTACTGGTTGTCATACAACAGTTGAGGATTTCAAGGCTTGTATCATAACCTATAGATTATCATTTGGAAACTCCTTTGTCATTTGAATAGATACCCACTGTCGTATGAGTTTCCAGATAGTTGTACCAGAGGTGACCCACTATCGTATGAGATTTGGATTGTCATATGAGAGGTGACCCATTGTCATATGAGTTTTGATACCAGTGTTCCAGTATCATTTTAGATTTTTGGGTAGTTTGTCAGATTTGATTTTCAGATTTGGACTAACAGCTAACCCTAATAATTAAACTTTGCTAAAATTGATTGATCTTTGCTGATTTTGATTGGAAAAAGCGCAACTAAATTGCTAAAATAGGTAAAATCTACTAAGCGCATTGCGAGGAATTTAGGTATTCTACTATGATCTGATAACACTTTGATTTGGATTAAAATGAACTCTCACATGTCAAGCTTATGTGACTTTTCCTGCTTTCATATCACAGACTTCATTTTGGGCTATAAAATGAACGTAGATTTTCTTTTTGCATATTTGTTACACATAGTAAATAGACCCTATGAACACTATTTGTGGATTATCTTGAGAGAGTGGGCTTCTTTCTCTTGTTCACACATATGAAGCTCTTCTTGATGAAGGATCCCCTCGTAAGTAGGGAAGATACTGAGATTGTCTTGCGTTCTACTATATTTTTGAGTCCTCAACGTTTGATCGATACATTCTCTCTCTAGAGAGATTGATAGACCATGAGCGGTTGACATCACAGATCTTGGCGAGATAGTTTCAGTCTTAGCGTGTCAAATTAATCTATCTACTTTGTTTTGGTGAAGTGAAGAGGCTAGGGGATTATGCTCTACTTCCTTTTTGGATAGTACCAGAAACCCAGATCCTTGAATCTGATCTAGTCCCCCTATGGTATCTTTTGTGAGTCACCTTTAGAGAGGGTTAATTGTAGTGGACATTCCCTTAATTGGGTCAACCACATGGATGGAACCTCAAGTGATAATAGTCATTTTCACCATGGTAGCAACAACTGCTATATAAATGTCCTTGTGGAGGAAATCTTCACAGGTGTGGTCTCTTGTTGGGCTATTAGATCTCCCTAGCAGCTCCTGATTGATTAAATTCTCAGACTGTGTCAAAACCCCAGTGTGCTTGGATTGGAGTTCACCCTCTTGAGATCACAAAAGTTGCAGAGTCAGACCATTACTAAAAACCCTAGTGAGGCCAAATTTTTCATTTTCTAGGACTATGTGTGTTATTGAAAAACTTTTGAGAACATACACAAGTAGCATTTCTAGGGATTAGCACAATAAGTCACTATTGCTTGTTCATGCGCAAGGTTTCTTTTGCCCTTGTTCATTGTTTTTAGATGATTGCTTGCTTCCCTTGCTTGCTATTTTTCATGCTTGATATCTACTTGGTTACTTAAGACAAACTATTACACAAATCTTCAAGACTGGACATAAAAATTTTCCAACAATCTGAAACTAAAAACCTAAAAATTGCAAAATTTGAAGCAAAATTCCTCTCTAGAGTCAAAAGTCATCCCACAGTCTCATATTTTCATATGAGTCTTGAGCAAAAGTCATTTCATAACCCTTGTATTTTCATACGAGAGTCAGTACTGTGTTGTATGAGCATTGTCACCAGAAATCAAAAGAACATTATCCCTGGCAGCAACTGTCATACGAGTCCCGTCAATTGTCATTTGAGAGCATACCCAGTGTTGTATGAGCATGTAGAAACTCGTTTGAGATTTTTCAAAAAGTTGTCATAAACTTGTCAAATTTGTCAAGAATACATTTTTTACAGCCTATTTCTTGATTCTGTCAAAATATTCACTGTGTTAGGAACAAAGCAGAAATTGGAAAGAATTTGATCATTTACCTAAAGTGGTCTCTTGAGTCTGATTTAGCCTTCTGATTTATCGATTTGAGTCTTTTTCATCTTGTGTCAAAACCTTGTCAAAATTATCTTCAAATTCAGTCTTCTTACAAAATGGCTAAGTGTTGTGAGCTCATGTCCACCATCTTTTGGGTGTCTACCCATACTACTAGGGCACAATATCCTTCATTTACGTCCAATCTAATATTCAATCAATTCAATCTTGACAAGGTTGCATCATTCGATCTTCTTGAATCAAGTCATTCTTCAGTTGTCTTCATCTTGCTCTCTTGCTTCACCCAAGGTTAATGGTGGAAACTAGAGCTTCATCACAAAAGAAATATAGAGAAGCACCTCATATCTTACCTTTGTATACTCATATGGGTCCAACCTTTGATGAACTCTACAATTCAAGTCTTTACGAAGATGATGGTCTTGGCAATCTTCGATTAAAAACTAGTTACATACCCCCTCCTCCATCAATCCAAGGAGTCAATCAATAATCTCTACATCAATCTATCCCAAGGAGTCCTAAAACTCCTAACATGTCTGAAGGAGGGAAACATCATGGGTCTCAAGGACATCACTCTCAACATGGTGTGGATTAAGAACCCACGCCTTCTGAAATTGCTCGATATCAAAACGATGATGACTTCAAGAAAATGATGAGGCATTTCTTGAAGGAAGACAAATAAACATACTTCCTAGAGTTAGCTCATCAAGGGGCTAAAATTCCTCCCAACTTTAATGTTGAAGATATCGTTACACATGAGGAAGAAACTCTAATCAAGGCTATGATGAAACATATGCATGCCATGCAAGTCAAACTTAAAAAACTCAAAAAAGAAAAGGAACCTAAGGAGTTTTCCATGGAGGCTCTATGCCCTTTTCCATTTGATAAAGACTTGTACATGTTGCCATTCCCTAAGCGAGTGGAGATGCCTAAATATGATAAGTATGATGGAAACTCTGATCCTCAAGATCATGTCAGATAATTCTGTACTCAATCTATGGAATTCATGCACGAACCAACCTACTTAATGCATCTTTTCCCTCGATCTTTGGGAGGGTCAGCTATTCATTGGTTCTCAAAAATGCCTCCAACTATCAAAACTTTTGAGGAGTTAATCAAACTATTCTATCAACAATACTCCTACAACATCCAACATCCGGTCACTATGATCGATATCTGCAATATGAAATAGAACTGAGGAGAACCATTCCTAAATTTTCTCAAATGATGGAGGAAAATGTTTTCTCTATATGCTAGGCCCATTCCAGAAACTGAGAAGCTAGAAATCTTCATCAACAATCTTGTTCCAGAACTTAACTACCATTTGCAAATGCAGAATCATACATCCTTTGATAAGATGGTAGAAAATGCTATCAAAATTGAGAAAGTACTTGTAAAAAAAGGAGACATATCACTTGAAAAGGACAAGTATGAATCTAGATCTAATTCTAAAGATAAAGGCAAAAACTGGAACAAGAATAAGGGCATCATCACAGATGGCATTGTTGATACTATCTGTGCCCCATCTAAGGCACTCACTTTCAATCTCACTGTTGGCACCCAAGCCATCAAAGCTTCCAAAGCTAAAGCAACAGAGTCAAACAAGAGGTCATCTGACTATAAACCTTGGGCTACAGATCCTAAATGTAAGTTTACTCCTCTTGGAGAGTCCTTGGAATCTGCCATGAAAACTCTGTTGGCTAACAAAATCATTTTCTTGCCTGAGATCCAACCATTTGATCCTGAACCTAAACCAAAATGGTGGAAAGAGACCGATTTCTGTGACTTCCATTGTAATAAGGGTCATAAAACTAATAATTGCGTACACTTGAAACACATCATACAAGACAAAATTGATAACAAAGAAATCGTAATTGATAATCATAAGAGCAAAAATGATCATACAACATTCACGGAGTCATTTCCAAAACATAATCAAGGAGATTCATCTTCTCAACCTAATATGGGTGCTGAAGTCAATTATGCCTACTCTGGAAACAATGCTATCATCAATATGGTTGAACCATGCCTATCTAAGTGTTGCAATGTCATCACAATTGTAAGAAGAGATAGAGAAAATCAATCAACAAATGCGGTTACTCAATCACAAGCTCAGGCACATCTACAAGGACAAATCCTAGATTCATCCAATGTCCCTAAGATGCCTTTCAATCTTTCATCTACTTCTAAATAGAAGGCTGCCTCTAAATCATCAAATCCTAAAGACATGAGGCCAACATCATATAGTATTGTCCAAAAAATCCAGCATACAAATGCCAAAATCTCCATGTTTGAGTTGCTTCGGATATCTCCATCTCATAGAGCCATTCTAGACAAAGCTCTGCTCGGATCCAATGTTCCTGACAACCTTGATTTAGATAGATTCCAGGCTATGGTTGGTCATCTAATTTCTCCATAGTATATCTCCTTTTTAGAGGAAGATGATAATTCCTTGAGTCATTTGCATAACCAGCCCTTGCACATTGAAGTCTTGATCCAAAACCATCATGTCAAACATGTGTTGATAGATGGAGGTGCTGGTCTCAATATTTGTTCTTACAGCTTGATCACACAATTGGGATTCTCTAAAGCTACCATTGATCCTAAGAAGAAGATAACTATCAAAGCATATGATGAGCAAGAAAGATCTTCCAAGGGAACTATTGTCTTACCTATCAGAAAAAGACCTGTTATCAGAGACACCATATGTCAAGTTCTTGATCTACCTTTGGCTTACAACATCCTTCTAGGGAGACCCTGGATACATGAAATGAAAGCTATTCCTTCCACATACCATCAATGTGTGAAATTTCCTTATGAAGGAGTAGAGGTGACGATTCCAGCTGACCTATATAAAACTTGCAAGGCTTTGAAAGAAAGTGTTGATAAACTTGTTCCTAATAATAGAGAATTTTCCACTAAGCAAATAGACATTGCTTCAACATCCAAAATGGAAGACATTGCTAAAGAAGTCAAAATCAAGGATAATGGTATGGGAGAATACACAATGGAACATGTTTTATCTCTCACATCTCTCCCGTTGTCCCCTAAATCTTATGGACAACCTTCTGACAAAGTGAAACCTGCGGCTAAAGAATCCTAGGTCATATTCAATGGAAGCTTTGTCATAGAACAAGTATCTGAACAAGAGTTTGAGGAAGATGAAGCCATGCTTGCATGGTTATACAAGGATGAGCCTCAATCCCAATTAGTCCAAAAATGTGACTCCACTTCAAGCAAAATTCCTCATAAGTCATATGGACTAGGGGACAAATTGATCACAAAAATGGGATACACTGGAAAAGGACCTCTAGGACTACAAGATAAGGGTCTTCTATCACCTCTTGACCATCGTGGCTAAAAAAAAAAGAATACAAAAGGTTTAGGATATAAGAAGAAGCCTTTCTATCTTATCAAGAATTCCCCGCATGTCTTAGAATAGATTGAGCCATCCATAGGAAATCAACTAAAGGAAGAAAAAATTGAACAATTTGACAGTGATGATTCTGACACCACCATTGAGGAGCTCATTCCTTATGAGTGTTTTCCTAAAGAAATAAAAGACCTCCTTGAAGCTGAAGATGATCCAGTAAAAAGAATCAATGTAGTAGAAACACAAGAACCTACTATAGAACAAGAGACAGTTTCACCACAAGAACCAGCTGATCTCGAAGGCAATCAAACAGACAAAGAAGAAGGTGGTAGTTATTTTGAAATAGATTCCCATGAGTATGAATTCAAATCAGAATCTGAGGGTAACCCTTCTTGGGCTATTCCCCCTGAGTTTACTCATGTTCTTAATTTTCCTAGAGGCATAGATGAAGAATCAAATGACTATGAACGGGGAGCCATTCCAGAGGAAGATGAGATTATCACAGAAAAATATATTGATGTTATTCACCAATATGCACCTAAACCCAACATAATTCTAGAGAAAAATAATGAACTTAACGAGTCTAATCCACCGATGGCTAAAATGGACTCCCGCAATGACATTGAGCCTATTCATGAATTGAACATTTTGAGTTGTAATATCACCTTCAAACTTGAGAGTTGGGTTAGGACCAATGATGACATATCCATATCCATAAACACTATTTCCGAATCTTTCACCACTTTGACTATCCAACATCCTGAACTTCTTGACCAAACTTCCATGAATCCGAGCCAAGGTATTTATACCTTTCCAAATGACTATGCCCTTGCTTGCCACCTCAATGCAATTGAGCCTATGATGACTTCCATCAGTGAACCAAGTGTTAGCATGATGGATTCTGACGTCAACTATCTTAGTCAAAAGAATAGAAATAAAAATAAAAAGAAAAGGAGTTCTGGGGGTGAAAACCACTTTGTGGAAGTCTCAGAACCTACAAATGTAAAAATAAAAGATGTATATGAAGGTGAAAACCTCTCTGAGGTGCCTAAGGATGAGATATTTGATGTCCTTCCGAGTCATTTACAGGACAGATCTCCAGTTCTAATTGATCCCACTCAATCTATCAACTTGGGAACAACAAAAGAACCACAGTTGATCCATGTAGCACAATCCTTATCAGAAGAAGAAAAGAAAAAAATTATGACATTCCTAAAAGAAAAGAAGATCAACTTTGCAAGGAAATATTTAGATATGTCAGGTTTGGATCCTGATCTTATAATGCACCATTTATCTATAGCTCTAGGTGTCAAACCTGTTAAGAAAAAATTAAGAAAGATGCATCCACATGTTGCACTCTTGGTCAAAGCCGAATTAGAGAAACTACTAAAAGCCAGATTCATCTATGTTATTGACTATGATGAATGGATCTCTACTATTGTACCTATTTCTAAACCAGATAAATCAATCAGAGTATGCACAGATTTTAGAGATGTAAATAAAGCATGCCCTAAGGATGATTTTCCATTACCTAATATTGATATGATAGTGGACATGACTGCGGGCTTTGAGATGTATTCTTTAATGGATGGTTTTTCTAGATACAACCAAATAAAGATTGCTCCAGAAGATCAAGAGAAAACTACTTTCACATGTGCATGGGGTACCTTCTATTGGAATGTCATGCCATTTGGGCTTAAGAATGCTGGTGCTACATATCAACGAGCTATGACATCTATCTTTCATGACCTGATGCATTGAACTATGGAGGATTATGTTGATGATACTTTAGCAAAATCTATGATAAGATCTGAACATATAAATGATTTGAGCAAAATACTAGATCGAATGGAGAAGTTTAGTCTTAGGCTGAACCCTAAGAAGTGTGCTTTTGGCATCACTTCTAGAAAGCTCTTAGGCTACATTATTTCAAAGAAAGGAATTGAAGTAGATCCAGCTAAGGTTAAAGCTATCATGGAGATGCAACCTCCCAAGAATATCAGTCAAATGAGAACATTACAAGGTAGAGTACAATCTATTAGACACTTCATATCTCAGCTAACAGACATATCACAACCTTTCACAAAGACATTACATAAAGGTGTGACCTTTGCATGGAATGAGGAATGTGAAAAGAACTTTAATCATATCAAGAAATATCTATCAAATCCTCCTATTTTGATGCCTCCTATATAAGGGAAGCCATTGATATTATATGTCTCCACCACAAATACATCACTGGGGGCATTACTAGCACAACATGATGAGAACAAGAAGGAAAGAGCTATATACTATATCAGTAGAACATTGGTAGCATATGAGAAGAACTATTCAATGATTGAGAAAGCTTGTCTAGCTATGATCTTTGCATCATAGAAATTGAGACACTACATGTTAGCTCATACCACACATTTGGTAGCTAAGATTGATCCACTAAAGTACCTACTAAGCAAAGCTTCCCTCACAGGTAGACTAGCTAAATGGGTAATGTTATTAAGTGAGTTTGACATTGAATATGTTGAAAGAAAAGCTATCAAAGGACAGGTAATTGTAGATCAATTGGATGACACACCTTTGTTTGATGATACACCAATGCAAATGGAATTCCTAGATTCCTTTATCATGAATCTTTCTTCTAGAGCATGGAAGTTATTCTTTGACGACTCCTATACATAGAATGGATTTGGAGTAGGCATATTGTTCATCACTCCTCAAGGATACTCAATCCCTAAAGCATTCAGAATAAAGTTTCCTTGCATAAACAATATTATTGAATATGAAGCCCTTCTTAATGGCATGAAGATAGCAATTGAGTGGAGAGTAATAGAATTACACATTTGTGGAGACTCACAACTTGTAATACACCAAGTCAATGATGTGTATCAAATGAAAGATGAAAATTTGATCCCATACAAGAGAATGGTAGATGATCTAAAGAAATATTTCATATCTATTACCTTTGAGAAAATACCTAGAACAAAGAATACAACTACTGATGCTATGGCAACGCTCTCTACTTTATTACAATAACCTGAACATGAGGTACGCTATGAGTTCCTAGTGGAAGCACTATCTTATCCTGCATATGATTCCCCCGAAACCCACATGATTTGTACTGTTGTTGGTCATGAATCATCCAAATACAAAAATCTTTTCTCCTATCTCCAAGATCAAATCATTCCCAATACCTTTAACCGCCAAGAGAAAAGATACCTTATCCGCAATGCATCCTGGTATGTCATCATTGGTCACGATCTGTACAAATGAGGTCTGGATGGTACACTCCTTAGATGTTTAGAATGGGAAGAGTCTCAACATGCATTAGAGGAAGTCCACAAAGGTATATGTGGCTCACATTTGAACAGTTTAACACTAGCTCAAAAACTTATTAGGGCTGGGTAATATTGGCCTAAAATGGAAAAAGAGGCTATCAAGTTTGCTAAGAACTGTCAAAAGTGCCAAGTACATGGTAACTTAATTCATGCACCAGGGAGAGACCTAATCCCCTTTACTACATAATGGCCTTTTCACCAATGGGCATTTGATCTTATAGGAGTCATACATCGTCATTCTTCTAATGGACATACCCATATTATTATAGCTATAGACTATTTTACAAAATGGATAGAAGCAGTCCCTTTGACTCAAGCAACTGACAAACAAATTTCAATGTTCATCTTGAACTACATTATATGTCAGTATGGTATTCCACATTCTATAGTCATAGATAATGGTGGACAATTCAAGAACAGAGACTCAAATGATCTATGTGCTAAATTCAAGATTACACAACATTGGTCATCTATCTACTATCCTCAAGGGAATGGACAAGCAAAGGCTTCAAACATGAATTTATTGAAAATCTTGCATCACACAGTTAATAAAATAGGAAGAGACTGGTATCTCATGATCAATCCAGCTCTCTAGGCCTACAAAACAAGTATCAGAGCACCCACTGGGGATACACTATTCACTTTAGTTTATGGGTCTGAGGTAGTACTACCTATTGAGGTTAAAATCCCATCACTAAGAATCAGAATGCATGGTCTAGTAACTGATGATGACTATAGAGTGTCTAGGTTGCAAGAACTTGAACTACTAGATGAGTGCAAACAAGAAACATATGATCATCTCATAGTATATCAGAAGAGAATGTCTAGAGGTTATAACAAGAAAGTCAGACATAGAGAATTTCAGGTTGGCGATCTAGTCTTGAGAGAGAATCCTAAAAATCAATCACATAGAGAATGCAAGGGGAAGTTTGAACCCAACTAGTTGGATCCCTTTGTAATCACAACTACTTTTGGCTTTGGAGCCTATCAACTCTCAATGACTAAAGGAGAATAGCTCCAAGAACCAATCAACATTCTCTATCTAAAGAAATTCTATGCCTAAGACATTCGGTATTCAAAAATGTCCTAAAAAAATCATAAAAATTTCAAAAAGTCCTGAAAAAATGAACATCTTGGTGAAAACCTAGCAATAGGCACCTTGATGATTCACAAAAAAATAAAAAAAATAAAAAGTACAAAAAAAATTGAAAAAAATGAGAAAAAAAAAGTGCCTTGGTGAAAACCTGGAAACAGGCGCCTTGGTGAAAACTTGGAAACAGGAGCCTTGGTAGCAAAAATAGAATCTCTGCTAAGATGGTGAAAACCTAGAAAATGAGCACCACTTGTTTCAAAATGCTCCATCTATCAGCACAATCTTGGTCTTTTACAACTTTCAGTCTTTCTTTAGTTTGTACATATCTCCTGGTTTGTTTCTGCATTCTTATTTTCAATAAGTCAGTTTGTACACCAATATGCAAAAGCATCTGTATCCTATCAATGTTTCAAACTTGGGGGCAATCAAAGTCATATCGTACGGCCTCTAGTGTATCCTATGGCCTCCAGTGTATCCTAGACATATCATATCTATTCAGATTCCTTTGAAGCTTCATCTGAGTCAATCAGTCTATCTCCTCTCCAGAAAGGATTTTGCATCTACAACAACGCAATCAAACATCAACAACTGAAAATAATCTATGCTTTTACATGCTTTTATCTTCTTGTATGCTTACTGATTCACATTGATATTTTTTCATATTATGTCCTTTTGAGCTCTTTGATGATGTCCTTTATAGGATTTAGAGAGTGATGACTAGGGGCATAATCTTTTCTTTGTCTTCTATTTGTAAGTGAAAATCTAACAACTTTGGAAATTCTGGATTGAATTGGTGTCTGTCTATAAGAGCCTCTATCTCGTATTGGATGGCCATGCGTACCTTGACCATTAATACTTGGAAAATTCAAGGAATTTTGATCTAACTATTGTCTTTTTGATAAAGTTATTACTCCTACTATAAAACATGATCTTACCTAAGGATGTGAATGATAAAGGGTCACTACGGGTAATTCACACTAGATTTAGAATGATCTCTTGACTGCTTGATGTGTTTGTTCTGTAAGGCATATTCAGGTCATCATGACATTTATGTTTTGATGCTTATACAAATTGCTATATCAAAATGGACATGATATTTTGGTCATCCTGGTGTTTGTGTCTTGGTGCTTATATCTAATCCGACAGTCCGAAAACAAAATCAATATTCATATCGCCATGGTTGTCTAGCCAGTGGGTGTTGTATTGATTCTTGTGCATACAAATCAATATTCATATATTCATAGTTTCCTAACTAGTGGATGTTGTATTGATTTATCTGGTTACCTAAAAAGTTCAATGATGACAACAAATCGACACATGATCAGTGACTAGGTCCTAGGTCTTAGGTTTGCATTTCATTCTGCATGTCATTTTGCACTTTGCATGATTGCATGATCTCACAAATTGCTTGAACACTTCAACAATTCTTCTAAACTAAACTTAAACTGGAAATGAAGAGTTGAATCTCACACCAAGGTTTCCTCATAGAACCGCAAGCAATCACCATCCTGGGTTAGACATCCTTTTTGACATAAGACTGAGTACTTGTCTTCATCAAACACCTACAAAACATATCATGTGTATCATTGCATTTACATTACATATTCATGATCATTCCATCTATTGAATTGCATTACATACATGAGCATCATCAAAATCATACATTTCCATAATCAATTACATTTGCATAACATTCATACATTTTAAAGAAACCATTGCATTGCATAAATCCATACATACATTCTACACTACTCATAGCATTTACATCACATGATATCATCATAAATCAAAACATGACAAGTACAAATGAAGTCACAACCAAAATCTCGATCTCATATCATATAACTCCAACTAGTCAAGGGTGCACTACTGGCACAAAGTACATGTTGTCACTAGGGATTGCACCCGAGTATGGCTAAGTGTAGCACCTAGCAATCTCGTGAAACATGGGACTATTCTTAGGTTGTGGGTAACCTATTTGAGAATAGACCTCTGGATTAGGGGCCGACTTCCCCTTGAATCACTTGAAACTGAACTCAACTTGGAAGGAAAAGGGAGAGAGAGTGCATGAAACTGAAACTAAAACTAAGGCGATTCACCAAGCATGATAGATCCACAAATTGAAATAAAAGCTCACAATGACACTTAGAATAACCAGGTAACTCACAACTTGACCCTGCCTACCTTGAAAATTATTTAAATAAAGAGGTATTTGTGTTAAAAGAAGGGAAAAGCTTCCACAACTCAAAACCAAATGCACACAGATTAGGACAACAACTGCAAAACACCTTCTTGAACATTCAACTTGAACAGATGTGCAAAGTAAAGGATGACAAAATCACAATAACTTTGACATGAACTCAAATAGGAAAACTCAGAAAATAACAGGGATGAGAAGGAATATTGTTTTATTCTCAATGAAAGGATCCAAGTACATCAATATGCTTCTCCTAAGCTACAAACTTTCACCACCAAGAATGAGGGAAAAGAAGAACCCCTTAATCACCAAAGGTGAGAGGTATAAAAAGAAAACCTATCTACATCTGCATTCATGACCACCACCTCCTAAAGATGGAAAAATAACTGCAAATAGGCCCATGAATGCCTCCTTGACTTGGAGGCCAGATTCCCAAGATTCTAGGGGTCGGAAAAAGTGGGGTCCCTAAAATAGATGGTCAAAGGAATGACCCTACCCACTAAGTCATGCTCTATGAATAATATTCTGACGATGCCTTATAAAACACCACTTGTCAATATCTTACAATGGTAAGAGCAATGACATTTACATTTAAAACATTTAACCCCCCACCTCAAAATCAAACATGGATTTTGAAGAATTTATCTCCTAAGTCAAAAATCGACTCTCAATTTACACCATTTTATGAAAATCTATTGGCATCAAAATAAAATAATTAATATATTAACCCAAAAAGGGATAAATATATTAATGGCCCTATGTTTAAATAAAACCCATGCCCTTTGAGATACTTAGCAAAGAAGAATTAATAATTCTCAACCCTAGGAAAGGGGAGAATATATTAATCAATCAAAACATAAAACCCCTCCTTCACAAAAGGAAAGAAATCGCGGCTAGTACTATGACTTCTCCAGTCCACACTTGGCAAGTTGCCATTCCTGATCTGACCTTGGCCTCTAAACTGGAGCTTGGAATAGAAACATCTAGTATCCTTCCCTCGACATTTGAATAAGGTATGATACTTGGTATTCTTCCATATTTTGAGGGCACTGTTGAAGCATTTTGTGTTCTTCATTTTATGTCGAGGGCACAATGATGAAACTCTGCATCTTGAATGCACTGTTATTATGGACTTCACATTTGTTTCACTGCCTGTCTTCGATGCTATGTCCCCCAATACATAGCTTTTAGGGCACTATTTATGATTTGCACATGGACTTAATTGTTGTATTTCATGGCACCACTTATTGACATTTACTGTTCAAGCTCCTCTGTTTCTAAGATAGCCTGTGATAAAACAAGCTAGGGCATCATATTTCCTCTGTATTCGAGGGCATAGATGTTGCTAAATTTATTGTAATTTGATTCATGGCACTCCCTCCATTTAGATTCTGAGGGTGCTGCTGGCATTGTATTGCTTCCTCTGTGCACTCAATCTTACAACATTCACTGTATTTTAATGGCATTGCATTGTATTTCTTTCCATGTTGTGCACTGCCCTAGGGCATTGAGGCTTTGCTCACTACTATTGAGATTGTACTCACATGTGTGCCTTGGAGACCCATGAATAGAACCACCCTTGCTATATAAACTAGTGCTTCCTAATCTTGTACGGCCTGTGCACTATTGCTGGCATAATACATGCATTGTATATATATTACTTTCCTTTGTATTAAAAATGAGGGCACTGTTGAACCCGTGCCTTGATTTGTAGTTGCACTGTTTCATATTTGGTAGGGGCATTGTAAGTTTTCTATGTCTATGGCATCATAACATAGCAGTCTTGAATGAGTTGATAACCCGCGGCTCTTGCTTGATGCTTGATGCTTTCTTCACTGTCACTGCAACCTGTGGTACCAATGTTCCTCGGTTATTAGACCTATTGTTTGCATTTGAGGGCTTGAACTTGCAAGCTCTATGTTTAAATAAAACCCAAGGCCCGTGCATTGCCATTTGCTGTAGTTTCCCTTGGACTGTTTCCTACTTAGTGACCACGAGATTCAAGGCTTGCTGCAGTCATATGTACATAGTCTATT
Source organism: Chamaecyparis obtusa (assembly GCA_027943335.1). Classification (NCBI taxonomy): domain Eukaryota; kingdom Viridiplantae; phylum Streptophyta; class Pinopsida; order Cupressales; family Cupressaceae; genus Chamaecyparis; species Chamaecyparis obtusa. Next base: position 638,195 of record BSBK01000770.1, on the reverse strand, counting down.
TTGTGGCTTCATTTGATATCTCCATGCCTGTTGTTGATAAAGTCATGCTATGATATGTATCTGATGTTATGTTGTAGCTTGTGCTTTTATTTTGGCATTTGGAATTTGTTGTGCACCCTACTAGTATACCGAGGGCATCACATGTCATGACTGGTATCATGCTCACCATTTCTTTTAGAATGTTTGCACCAGTCTATGAACCTGATGTATTGTAACTCTTTCTTTACTGGTGCTCATTCACAGCTGTTGTCATTTCCATCCCTCTTATTTTTTACTAAACTTGACACCATGCCCTGATTGTTTCTTTTGTTGTATATGGAGCCCGTGAACTAAGTTCACTGCTATTTTATGTGCCCTATAACTGTGAATATGCTGGAGGCGGTGTGACATATTTTCTCATTGTTTTGATCTCTTGGTGCCCATTATGTTAATTTGAGATGTTCATACCAAATGCCATTGTATATTTTCTATTTGGTTGGCCCTGTCTCCTTGAGAGCTGATGTCACTGCTTAAGATATTGATCCATATGCCCTATTCTATTTGTTGGGATCATATCTATTACTTGTATTATATAGACTTCGGGGCCCCCACTTCATGCCCATTTTCTGATTTGCACAGCATTACTGCAACTATTCATTGTACCATGTGGGCTCATTTGATGCTATTGAAAGATGCTAATTTATATTTCCACATGCACTATTGTTTACTTTATCTGACATGCTAATGATGAATGCTTCCTAAATCTTCCAGTGTCCTTTGACCATGCTCCATTTGATTTGGCTTTATGATCTTAGAGTGTCCCACTGACACTACAACTTTACTGAATACCCCCTACATGATTCAATGCCTCTCCTTGAGACGGTTAGGGTTCCCAGAAACTTTGTGGGAATAGAGCTTTTGAAAACCCTCACTGGTTCAGTGTAGGGTACTAGGAGACTCAATACTGATCATGGATGTTGTAACCTGTATCTGCACATGGAACAAACACATTAGTGAAAACATGGTGTTTCTTTTTATTTCCAGAGCCTCTCATGCACCTGCCTTGAGCACATCCCATGTTAGAGGTATATAGCTGAGTGCACATATGCATGGTTGTAGATAGGTATTGTGATACCAGGCATTGTTTAGATCCAATGAATCTAACCCACTTCTCTTCTCTTATCTACAGGTTCAAGATCACAGGAGCACACTGAGAACATAGTGGAGATAGGCTCATTACCAAGCAATGTCTGGTACCACTGTACTTCATGTTCATGTTATGTATATTTGCACTCATTTATGCAATTCTAGCAATGTCTATGCTCACGACATGTGTGAGCTCAGATAGGTGTTCTTTTCAGCTCCTTCCTTCATCATGCTTAATATTGATATATGCACATGTAATCTTAGATGTAGTTCATTTCTTTTTACTTCCATGTACTTTGCAATGAAAATGAACACAAATATTAAGCAAGACCACTTAATAATGCAAACAAGGGTACAGTAGCTCATCTAGTAATTAGGTCTCCAAAAGAGTGAAAAATAATGGTAACAATACAAAAGAATGAGCTCATGTGAGCTATCATAAGTCAGAATAGTATACATGAACAAAATGGCAAAAATATCAAAATATCTAGATAGATTAGCTGTCTGCCTGATCCTTTGCATCTGGTGGAGGTGGTGGTGGTGCATCAAGCACTACCTCAGTTTAGGGTGCCTTGGCTCCCTCTGACACTATCATATATTGAGAGTATGTGGGTACTCTCTGACCAACAGGAACAACAAAATAGTAGGTAGAAACATAGTAAGTGGTTCTAGAGGTCTGATGTGTCACCTCTGTCTGTAATCTCTTGTTCTCCTCTTGGAGCTCAGATCACTGTCTATCTACCTCTGTAAAATGCTCCTCAAACTGAGCACTCCATACCTTCAAGTCCCTGACCTGTAATATGATCCATCTGATGATCTCCTGAGGAGTCTGTGGTACACCAGGATCTACATCTTCTGCAGGCATATCTATATCTCTTGCTGGCTGATCAACAACCTTTGCTCTTTGTGCCTTATGACATCTCACCTCAACACCCAAGTCAAAATCTGTATCATCCTATAGAGGATTAGGACCAACACCTACATACTGCTCTACTCCAAGTACCTCATCTGCACTACCTATACTGCCTAAAGTACCACTCTCTCCTCTAGTCGATCTCCTCTGTAAAATTGCAGGTCTACTTGCTGAAGAACTAGAGGGATGAGGTGATCTCATCTAACCAGATGGTCTATGTAGAGGTGTCAAAACTTCTCTCGGCCTCAGAGGTGTAGGCTGGGGCATCAGAATCTGTGCACCTGTACGTCTTTTCCCTCTACCCATCGGAGCCCCTGTAACATCCATAGCCTCCTCCATGGAAGGTATCAACTCTATAGGATTTGAAAACCTATATATCAGATGCTCTGCAAGCCATGCAATAAAACCATCTGTAACCCCAACATTTGGAACATCTGACTGATAGTCCCAATCTCTGCCGACAATACCACTATACTCATGTGTACAAAGAGCATAGGACAATCGAGGGCCCCATCCTAATCTGAGCTCTCTAAGTATCCGTGCATAGTCAGGGTGCTCTTGTGGTGCATCCTGAATGATGTTGTACTACCTCCACACTCTGGTAATAAGGAAGCACTCAAGCACTACAGTAGACCGACCAATCAATACCCGACTCTGGCAAAAATAGCTAAATTGCTCTTGTGTAGTAGGCCAGGCCTCAATCTATAGATACAGACACCAGATAACATATGTACTATCATCTAGGTATCATCTCTAGTACTTTGTATGACCCATGCGCACCTGTTTAACATAACCAGAGTATACATATATCACCGGCTCCTGTGGCTGGCGCTGTGTCTGACATACTGGTCTCAATACTGAGATATGCTCCTAGGTCGATATCTGAAGAACCAATGCACTGGAAGAAAAAGACTTTCCCTCATGATACATGATCTCATGCATCTTAGAGAACATATGAGCCATCATACACTGACCCCAACCTAGCTCAGATGGAGTGGCCATCAACCGTGCAACCATCGGGGCCCAGCCCATCAAGAGACCATTCTGCTGATGGCCATACATAATAATGCCTCCTATCATACCAGCTATAATGCACTCTAATCTATGGGTCTACCCATAGCGCGACACTAATGTCTCCTAAGAAATCGAACCAGTGAGTTGTGTATCATCTCCAAACAATCATCTGAAAGCATGTAATCCAGAGTTCCCCAAACTCATATAATTTGGACGAGGACCATGGAATGGAATGCGCAAAATCATGTACATGTCCTCTAGTGTAACAGTAATATCTCCTGTAGGGAGGTGAAATGTCTAGGTCTCTGAATGAAACCTCTCAATCAAAGCAGTCAGCAATCCTTGGTTCACCCTAATCTTAGGCAACCGAATTAGGTACTCGAAACCACAAGCAGCTATATGTACCCTCATAGGGTCTGGAAGAGAAATGCATAATCTCTGAGTCGTGGGATGAAAGATACGCACATGCATGTCGGGATATATGACCTACACAAAACATAAATAGGGAATCCTATTAGTAATTTGGTTGAAAAATAGGCTAGCAGTACAAAAATTCGAAAGTTCACTATCTCAGAAGGTGCATTAAATGCTCAACAATCAGCCTAAGGAATTAGAAAATCAAAATTTTTGACCTAAAGAGGTGTTTTAAGCTCACTATTTTCCATATGAAAACACAGTCTGGCATCAAAACTCGTATGAGTTTTAGCAGGGTCTCATACAACAAACCATGGTTATACAACTTTCTAGGTCTTCCTGTACGACATATGAGGGACCCAACGAAATGTCGTACGACTCTTGGGTCCCTCTCAAACAAGTTTCTAGGGGTTATGATATGACAATCTACAGTAAATTGAAAAGTCGTACGAGTCACGGAGGATAGTCATGCGAGTTTCCATGTATGCGAGAATTGAAAATTCAAAATGTACGAAAAATAACCTAAAAATGCTACAAACATGCAAAAATGGAATTTACAAAGAGGCATAGAGGTCCACTTACTAGATGTCCATACTACGGAGGCCGCTGATGTCTCCGGCTGCGCTCAAATCAGTGGGAAGAGATAGGTACCTTCATCTCAGCCATTTTCTCGCTCAAAAGGCTCAAGTTTTCAAAAGTCAAAAGTGAATAATGAATTGAAAATGACCCTTTTTATCCTTATATAGCTTTTGACCTAATTTTCAAAAGTGCTCCATTTTCCACAAAAATTGCACCCCTAGCTAATTTTGACATTCTGAACCCATTTTCAAGATCAAAATCAAAATTTGAGACCGTTTACTATGTCAAAATCATGATTTAAAATTTTTGGACCAAGGACGGCTGCCTACTTGCATAATCGACCTTCAATCATCAAAGAAATCCAAAATTCAACTTATCTGATTATCTTACATCAAACTATCAAAATTTCAACTTGGTCAACCATGCTCAACTCATGGTCAAACCTAGTCGAACTTGGTCTTCTAAACCTTCAAACGATGCAGAACGTGTATCACCACTTCTCAAATCAATTAACATGCTTCTAAACCACTCAACACTGACTTTTCTTGTCAGATTTTGATTTTAATCCCAAAGGGGGCATGGTATTGCACATCAATCAAATATGTAAATCAAATATTTCCTTAGTGATCAAGACAAAAACCACGTCTAGTTACTGATTCATCAAAAGTCCTTGTCGCTTGGGGAAAATCTATCATTTCTTGGGGCATATCAGATTCATTGAGATCCATATCAATCTGGCATCCTAATCTATCTTGTAAACTGTATCAATTTTTTGTAACCATCAGTTCATTAGCGTCATTTCCTTGGTTCTTCGTAACTGAAGGATTCAGATGTGATACCAATATTGATTCCTTTGGACAATCAGGTCTGGAATTAGGTCACTCACTTCTTCATAATCATAAGGTTTAGAATCAGGCGTTTTGATACTTTTTTGTAATCACCGGTTCATTGTTGCTATAGTTAACATTATCTTTGGTCAATCAAGACCTAAATCTTACATCTTCAAATCTTTCAATCAATTTCTATCTCGGAATCAGTTAACCTTTCAAATTAGTTCCATACATTAGACACAGACTATTCTTTGAAACACTATGCTTCGCACAGTGATTCAAAGAGGGGCAAAATGTAATACACCAAAAATGGGCTATAGGTTCATTAACCTCTTGCATCTTCAAATTGAATGAAATCAACATCAAAAGTCCTAACCTAAGGCACATCTGTACATCAAATCATTGAAAATTTAATTGATTATCCTAAATTCTGCATCAGAGAATATTCCTTATTTATCCTAATTAAGTTTGATTTAATAATTATTTGGCAATAAATCTTATTTATCCTAAAGTTTGATTAATTGAATATTCTAAATATTTAATTAATTAGATTTAATACTACCACTTAATTGTTTAATTAAATTTAATTCTATTTATTCCTAAATTGTATTATTTCATTTTGACAATAAATATAAAATCTCATGACTAATTGATTAAATTCTTATTTAATTAATTAATGTCAATTGTCAATTTAATAATATAGTTTTGAATAGAAATTTGATTTAATAATTGATTAACCCATAAATCAATTGTTTTAATTAAAAAATCAGTTAAGTGGAAAATAAATCACTTTATTTTTAAATTAATTTGTAATTAAATCATGCACAATCAGAAAAGTAGTCAACTAGAAATTAATAACCAATTTTAAATTTAAAACTCAACATCTGATGATGAGTTGAAATTTGATCTAAACTCTATTTTGAGTTAAACACTGCTTTTGCATGATTTTTGTGAGTTAATTATCTCTGATTTCTTGATAACTCAAAAATCAACCTGAGTTTATCAAGAGTGATTTATGGCTTTTCTCAATGCATCTTCAAGCCTTGGATTTCTATAAAATCAAGGCTCAGCTCTTGATAATTCTCAACACTGGAATTTGCACAATTACTCTGGCAAATTGGTGATTAAAGGATTAAACACTTGCGACAGACAATTTGTGAGATCTTTCATTATTGATCATAGTTTTTGCATAGTTTTCATAAAATAGCATTCATTCATTCATATCATTCTTAGATTAAATCTGCATTCAATTTCATTCATCTAGCTTAGATTCATACAGTTTTTCATATTATTACACAGAAAATACAAAAATATAGATTAATTTGCATCCATACAGTTTTTCATTCTTTTGCATTTAAATCCTTCGTTTAGGTGTTGCATTGTCACTAATCTTGATTTCAATCTGAGAACATCATACTCGCACCTACTAGAAGGCAGTAAATTGCCTGGTTAGCTTAGTTTCATTTATCTACAGATTTCTTTGATTTTGCTAACCTCTAATGTTTTACTAAAGTGTTGTGTCTGCAGCTAGGTACAATTTTCACACACACAACTATCTACTCCCTTAACATGTATGACATTTACAGAGGGTTCAACTTGGGATATGCATCCAAAAAAATTGTCGTAGTTGATGTGGGCAATAGTATAGTCTTTTCCGTCAGCATGATCTCCTTGCTTGCCTTTGCTTGGATTCTAGGGTGGAGGATTGGTATTGACTTGGCTTCTCAGAGTTGTGTTGAGGGAACACATTTTGATAGATTTGCAGATTGGCATTTGGCGAGGGCTGGATTGGTGTGTCCACTTGGATCTCTTTCCTGTCAATGAGATCTTGGAAATAGTGCTTTAGTTTGATGCATCTGAGGGTAGTGTGTCCTTTAACATGGTGATAGTCTCAATACTCATGCTCTTTGTACCATGTGGGCTTAGGTGTTGCATCATCAAATTGCTAAGTTAAAGGATAGGTAATCAAATTAGCTTTGGCCATTCGATGGAAGATCACGTTCAGTGGTCCACCAAGAGGTGTGAAGGTGCATCACTGGTTATTCTGGACTCAAGGTCTATTATGTGCTAGGGTAATTGATATGGAATTTCCCTGATTGGTTGGATGTTGGTTTTGATACTACTGCATGGGTTGTTGGTTGATTTGTGGTTGTTGTTGATATTGCTGTAGAGGCTGTTGATGGATTGGTTGTTGATGTTTATATGTGGGAATAGATGGTGTAGGACCAACCACAACAATTTGGACATGTTTGGTGTTAGTGGCTCCATCTATGATAGCATTTTTCATTTCTATTTTAGTATTGATGTTTGTCATTGCTAGGTTTTTCATGTGAGCTTTCCTTGCAGTGCTTGATTATGCCATCGTCTAGGAGGCCTCACTCAATGTCCATGCCTTTTCTTTTGATGTCTTGGTAGGTTCGGATACAGTTCATTCTCATGAAATGAGACACCTTGGGATGTAAATTATCGATGAAGATTTTAGTAAGATATTTCTCAAGCGGTTGATACGATAACCTTATGGTGAGGTTTTTCCATCGTTGCAAGTAATCAGCTAGGCTCTCACCTCCTTTCTATTTTGAGTTACAAAGATATAACAAGGACAACTCATTTTCAACATTATGGGCATATTGGGCAATGAACTTCTCAGAGAGTTTTGCAAAGGTTGTAATTGTCCCATAAGGTATCTTGTAGAACTACTCAATAGCAGTTCCTCCCAAGCTCTTGGGGAAAAGGTGCATGAGGAAATTATCTTTGTATGCCTCTTCTTGACACACCATGTAAAACTCTTTAATGTGGATGAATGGATATCCCTTTCCACAATATTTGTCAAACTTGGGTGTCTCGAAGTGCTTGGGAAAGGGGATTGTTGTGTTTGATTTGTCAAAGGGATAAGGACATACCTCCTCAAGTTTGAAAGCTTTTCTCTTTGTTCTAGCTCTAAGCTCCTTGAGAGCAATTTTCATCTCTTCCCATTCTATGTTGATTGGCATTGGAGTGGGTACTCCCATTGGGAAAGGATCTGATGGTGATGGTGAATAAGGGTGGTTTTGTGGTGGATATTGTGGAGTTGGATAGGGTGATTTCCCAGTAAGATAGGCAGACTAAAATGGATTTTGGGTGATGGTTGCTGGGGAGGATATTGATGTTGAGGTGTGGGGATGTATTGTTTTGCAGGATATGGAATTTCTTGTTGCTGTTAGGGGATAATGGGATGTTGTTGTTGCTATTGTGCTGGGAAGTACTATTGTTGTGGAGGATGTTGGTGAAATGATGTAGCTTGCTGATAGGATTGGCCTTGTGCTTGGCTAATGTACGTGGGTTGCATTCCTATATTGTTGAGTCTTGGAATGGTCGCTTGGAAGTTGGTGATAGGAGGTGGTTGTGCAAGATGACTGGAAAGATGGGCGGAACTATAATGTTGTGGTGGTAGTACATTTTGAGAAGAGGCAATTGGTATGGATAGATAATTGGTATACATGGAAAAGGATGTAGTTGGTGGAAGTTGTGACGGTGGTGGTTGCATTGCGAAAGGGAAGGATGCTTCTTGGTTTATGGGCATGGATATGTGGGACTGGGTCTGTATACCCAAGGCATGCATTTGTACTTGGTTGAAGCCCCAAGAAGAGCCTATTCTTGGTGAGAATTGTGATGTGGAGGATGCAGATGCGATGGTAGGATTTTGCAATGTAGATGGTGGGTTTTGAGGTTCCATGAATGGCATTCCTATCATGAAAGAAGTTTGTTGGGCCTGTGTGTCGGAGATGAAAGGTGGAGGTGGAACATATGTTGAAGCTAGTTGCATGATGGGTGGAATGAATGCTTGGGTGAAAGCTTGCTGAGCTATGGAAGGAGGAACTTGCGTTGCCCTTGGGAAGGATGGTACCGAGGTGGAAGTTTGTTGAGTGAAGGAAGGAAATGATTGCATTGTCCCTTGGGAAAATGGTGCTAATGAAGAGGCTTGTCTTATGAAAGGTAGAGGTATTGCTTGTGTGAAGGTTTATGTAGGAGGTGGAGGTTGGGTTTGTGTGAAGCTTTGTGCCCGAGTGACGGCTTGAGATGATGCAAAAAGGGGTGGTGTTCCCATGATGGAAAAGGGAGTGGATTAGGCTGTTGATTGCACTATGGGTTTCATGGAACTGGAATGCAAGAGATGGGGGATAGGCCAGGCTATCTGGGCCATTTGGAGGTTAGGTTCATGGATTTGTTGGATGATGGGGGAATAGGTATCGACATGAATATGGATGGATCTTGATGGGCTGGAAGGTAGGAGGTGTGGTGGAATAGGAGTACCCTCTTGTGTGTAGTTTGCTAGAATGGCTAGACAATTTCAATTGATGATTGCACTCACCATTTGTGCATGCCCTAGATGGCTCATGAAGGCTTCCATGGAAAATGTGGTAGGAGTTTCATTTGGATCTTCCCACACATTCTCGATTTGTGGGGGTTGTGGATCATAGGTCACCATCGCGCTGGTAGGATTGTTTCGATTAGATGAACTAGTGGCCAAGTTGTGATCCATATTCTTTCTCTTCTTGGCTCATGTCTCGACATGCATGAAATGAAGATCTAAGATGAAGATGAAAATGATGGGTGGATGCAAGATGCTTCTAAAAACTCTAAGGATGGTGGATTGGATAAGCTAATGAAAACCTAAGGATATAATGCAAGGATTCTGGATGGACTTGGATAAACTGAAGGATGATGGGATGCTAATCTGGATTGAGGATGATGGAGGATGGTGGAGATTATGAAGTGTTAGAAATTAGTTGCTTCTTCCTAATGTATGATCAAAGAGGATAGGATTTTCAACCTAAGATAGACTATTGATCTTTGGAAGACAGGGATTCTTGTCAGTGCATGACAATCTCTTGCTCAAGATGATGAGACTTAAAAACACAAGTATAGGATACCCTAGACAATTCTTAGTCAAAGGGTAGTGTTTGGATGATTTTGATTTAGGATAAGGATTGAGAAACTCAAAGGATATGACACGAAGTAGATAGTGGATTGGTGGATTTGATTAAATGATGTTGGATTTTGAATTGGATTTTTGGATAGTGGAGGATGGTGGATCTTGGATTCCATAGTTGAAGGATGGGTTCTCAGATTTGGATTTGGATTTAGATTAAGGATCAAGGATGGTAGAGGATGATTGAATGAGGCTTTTGCTAAGAGGATGACCTAAATGCATCTAAAAAGGATGATCTATGGTGCAACTAGGAAGATGATAAATAATTCAAGGATGCATCTAGGAGGATGATCTATGATGCAAGTTAAGGGGATCATTTAGGATGCAAGGATGCTAAGACAAGCTCTGTGAGATTCTAAAAGAAGTATGGTGTGATGGTCCAACTAGTCCTCACTTTCTAGGTTGACAAAGCGATGATTGACTTGGAATTGGGCTGCAAATTGTTTTACTCTTGCGTTGTAACCCACATTGTCTAGTTTCTCTTGATACTTAGTTTCTTCTTGGATTACTTCTTAGGAAGATTGATGATCTTTGAGGTTTCTTTCTACAACTTTCTCCTCCTGATAAACATTAGAATTGGGTAGCTTGGCTTTCTTGTGTTTGGTTGAATCAGACATAGTTTTGAAGGATAATGCTTGGATTAGTTCGAGCAATGTTTTTGAATAACTAATTTTGAAAGCTTTTGAAGGTATCTAATTGAGTTTTGTCTTTCTGTTTGATTTCTCTCCAATGGAAGAGGACAAAAAACAATCTAGCAAGGGACAAGGTAATCTTGTAGGATACAAGCAATGATGGAAAAGACCCTAATAATGCTTTAGAAATGTGTATGTTCAACAAATGTTTTGCACTGAGTTAGGCAGAAATAAAAAATACATCAAACAAGAACTACCTAAAGACATGCTAGTATCAAAATATTTTCTCACAGCTTGGTATCCCAAAGGAATACAAATGGTGAGTAATCTTAAGGTGATCCAGGGAACCACTTGGATCGGTCCTTGCACAAAGATTTTGATACCTTTAGGAGTAGATCAGATGGCCTTTGATTAGTAGGTGTCTGATTAGGTTTTGTGGAGTCCTCCCAATCGGTTTGTACGCATGTGACTCACTTAAGAGCCTAGTTGACCATGCCTAAATAGTAGGGATATTCACCTACCTTAGAATACCATTAACACACATCGCCTGAGCTTGAGGGGATGAAGCGAGAGTTTTCTCAGTGTTTTATTTCTATACCGATCGAGGAAGTATCGGTTTGAGGTCATTCTCCAAAGAGAAAGCACTTTCATCTCTGGATAGGCTTCACTAAAAGTAAAATAAATGAACTTGTCCTAGTTCAATTATTTTACGTCACTTAGATTAAATGGGTTTTGCCGAATTTTGAAAAATTCCTAATCAACACATCATGAAGAGTTCATTTTTCCAAATTGATCAAGTGTTTCTTATGCTATGAAATTGAAGCACGTATGTTTAGGATCACAAAGTTCATTCCTTTGAAATAGAAAAATCTTTTTGATAGATGTTGCAAGTGTTTTATCCTTTTGCATTCAAGATTAAATTTTTGGATTCATTGTAGAGCCCAAAAATGAAGTATTGTGATTGAAATTTGCTAACATTTTCTTTAGTGTACTCAAGATTGAATGTGTTCAAAACCCAAAATGAAATTGCTTTAACTTTTATATGTTCATTTCATTTTGCATTAAGATTTGGATTTTCTTAAGTTTAAAAAAGAGACATTGGATTTAACTTTTGATTGTTCTTTCCTTTAGGCACTCAAGATTTGAAATTTTAGGGTTTCCCCTTTAGGACAAAGAAGATTTGTGGATTTGAACCTTTTAGAGTTTTTAAAATTTTAAGATTTTTTTTAAGACCCAAAGTGAGTGTGAGATTTTCTTTGTTCAATTCATTTAAACATTCAAGATTTGGTGTTTAGGGTTTTAGTTCAAAAGATTGAAACTTTTCCTAGATTTGCGTTTTGAGACTTGCATAAAAACCCTTAAACATTGAAATTTCTTAGCTAAGGTTAATTTTAAACCCAAATAAAAGTGTGAATGTTGATTTTGTTCACTTTAGGATTAGTTAGGATTGACTTTTGACCGTTTAGGAAAGATATGGAGATTCTTGCATTTTAGGCATTCAAGATTGAGTGAAAGTTCATTTTAAGCCCAAATAAGGTTTGTTTTTAGTTCCTGAACTACAAAATGAGATTAGTGAGCCTTAAGGCTTTGATTTTTGATGAAAAAATTTCTCTCCAAGGATATCCTGTAAAAGCATGGAGTTAGAACCTACAATTTTGAAGTTTAGGGTCACTAGGAGGCCCAAATGAACCTGAAAAACCAAACTATCAAAGATCAAGGCTTCACACATGCCCTTTGTTTCCCACACAACAATTTAGGACATGTTATTTTATGTTTTAGTTTTGTACAAGTCAGTACAAGGTCCCATACGACATTACAGGGGTTCCCATATAGAAAATAATGCCAAAAAGTGGTAAAAAGGCCAAAAATACTTACAAAAAAGCCCATACGACACTATACATGGTATCGTACAACAATCCATGGGTTCCCAAATAGAAATACATTATAGTGAATATTTTTTGTACAACCATGCCTCCTAGGATGTACGGGATTTAAAAAAAAAGTGAGTTTTTAAATTAAAAAACCCTAAAAAAGTAGTTTGAAGAGCTTGGTGGGGCCCACCGAGTGTACTAGAATGTGAGAGATGTGAACCTAACCTATTAGGAAGATGTGCATAAATTTAAACTTTATTCATAAACAACATATACCAAACATATAGAAAAATATTCACAGGCCACCTCAGATTGAACTAAAATGGAAGGACCCTATCACCATTTGATTTGCTCCTATAGGAGGGATGTGGGTGTTCTCTCAAAACACAATAAGAATGTCCCCAATTATTTTTAGGAAGGAATAGGATCATTTAGAAGCCACGAAAACCCCACAATGGCACAAAACTAGGTATGGTGAACCTAGTTTGCCCCTAGGATTCTAAGGGTCCAAACAAAGCAAATGCAGATTTAGATTAATAAATGCCATGAAAAGTTAATTTTAACCAAAAGATGGATATGATATGAATGAAATTGATTATTATTTCTTGAAATAAACTAGATTAATCCAATTTAACTAAGCGAGGATGAGTTATAAAGCATAAAATAGAGGTAAATCTAACAATGCTAGAAATGATGCTAAGTCTAGATGAAAATGAACATAATAACAATGCTATGAAAATGATATGTGAATTGGTAAATTTATCTTGGAAGGGAGGATATTTATAGATTTTGAGGAGAGGCTTGTGTTAGGAAGGGCAGTTGGGGTTTAGGACCAAGGGTTGGGGTATAGGACCAAGGGTTAAGCCTTAGGGTCAAAGGGATATAGATGAAGGGTTGCTCACACATGTGTGATAAACACTAGGGAAGAGTGCTATGGGACAAGGGTGGAAGGAGAAACATAGGATCTCATTAAGAGGTTGTAAGAGCCATTAATGAGGGTGTAAGGGGTCATTAATGAGCATGTAAGACTCATTAATGAGGGTGTTGACCAAAAGTCAAAGGATGAGGGTTTAGGCTAAGAGGGTTAGGGATCACCCTTTAAATAGGGTTAGGAAGTGATTAGGAAAGTGAAGATAGGTTTAGGGATTAAAATAAATATTTAATTTATTAAAAGGGTTTTGAGACATAATTTATTAAATAATTAATAAATTGGAGGAATAAACATGTAAATTAGATTTAAATATTTTTGGGAGGGTTTTCTTAATTAAATATATTTAATTAAAATAGGAGAAGGGATAATGAGAATAAAAATTAACTAATTAATTAATTAAATAATGATGATGTTATCAGGTCTTTTATCAACTAAAATATTTTTAATTGACAAGTGGATTTTTAGGTGTCTACAATAACGTTTCGAGTTTTCTGTTGTAGGGATTCAATTTTATTGTTATATGTTTTCAGTTTCACTTACAATGTTGGGGATTGAGGGTTTATTTGCTTAATAGTTTCAATGTTGTTAATGCTTTTCGATAATTATTTTTATAAGTTTTGGGTTGTCAATTGTAATGTGAAGGGTTTCAAATTATAGGGAGGAAAGGTTTCATTATTACTATTACCAGTTTTAGGTAGAAATACTTATAGTGAGGATGGATTTGATACATGTCAATTATTTTCAATTTCAATTTCAATTAGTTGGTTGTAGGGTTTCAAATTTATTGTAAAGGGTTTTTCAATTCCAATTCCATTGTTGGGGTTTTACAGTTCAATATGTTATCTACCTAACTGAAAAGTGTTTTCATTTCAATTCCAATGTTAATGAGCAAGGGTTTACTAAGTTAGATCTACAACATGGTTTCCATGTGTTTGTTACTTCCTTTCAATTTCATTTCAATTTCAACCAGTTCTTGGTTGTCAATTTGGGTGTTCTAGATGTTTGCTATTTCAATTCCAATGTTGGGAGTTACTACAGGTTTATGTTATGGGTATATTTCCTTTTTTGTTGAATTCATTTGCACGTATTTATCCATTCTACTATTTCCTATTCTGATGATCATTTAAAAAGTTATGAGTTATTTGAAAGTCTATTTTACTCCACAGTGATTTTTAATTCATTTCATTTGCTTGGTTCGACAGTTTAAGGTTTAGTGTTAAGAGTTTCATTTTTCAATTCCAATGTTAAATATGAAGGGGTTAATAAGTTACCTACAACATGGTTTCCATGTGCTTCTTAGTGCTTTCAAAAATCATTTGAATTGATCACTTTTAGGTTGTGAATTTTAGTGCAGTAGATTATTGCTATTTCAATTACAATGTTGGGAGTTAAGGGTTTCAAAAGTTGTCTATTTTTTAAAATTCAAATTTAATCCATAGAAATTTTAAATTCATTACATTTTATTGGTTTGAGGGTCTCAAATTTAGTTTTAAGGGTTTCACTTTATTCAATCATGTCTGGGTTTGAGTATCTCTGGAGGATTACTCAAAGTTGTACTGAATTCTAGAAGCAAAATATGTTATTATGTCATTCTTACATACTACTTCGAGTAGTCCTCCAAAATTACTCATTATCCTATGAAACATTATTTTCAAATTCAAAGTTGGGAGTTAAGGTTTTCAAAAGGTATCCTTGTTGGTTTCAATGTGATTGTTACTGCTTTTCACATTATTAGTTTTAGGTTTCTATTTTAATCCAAACTGATATTTAATTCATTTCATTTTATTGGTTTGAGGGTTTTAGTATTGATTTCATTTTGAACATTTAAGGGTTAGGGCTTATTAAGTTATCTACAACATGGTTTCAATGTGATTGTGTTAGTAAACAGATTTGTCTTTCTATAAATCTTTCTTACAAGAACACTCTATTACCCACTCAGAAGACAATCAATCACTAACAGTTGGGTAAGTGTTATTTTAATCACTACCCTCTGAATTTTATCTTAGGTATAGCTCCATAGGATGGATTTTCAATAAAATCTCAAACACTAATTTATGAGTCTAGCTGTTAACCAGAAAGCTTCAAAAGGTCGGTATATCATTCTTAGATGACAACCTCTTTCACCATCATTTTAGAAAAATATCGTAGATAAAGATAGTACAAAATGCATAGTTTTCTACCAATATGAACACTTCAAGAATAAAATATTAAAGAATAACTTAAAGAATTGAAAACCAGATAAAGATTGCCGATGTTTCAAGTTACTGTTGGAACTTTCTTAGCACAATATGGAATGAATTAAAATGTTAACACAGAACATCCATCCATTCATTTCAAACAACACAGATTTGAAATATAAACACATATATATATTAATCATCCTTGCAGCATAAGAATATATATATATATATATATATATATATATATATATATATATATATATATATATATATATATATATATATATATATATATATATATATATATATATATATATATATATATATATATATATATATATATATATATATATATATATATATATATATCACTCTTCAACAGTAAGCCAGATTCATCAATTTTTTCAGAGAAAATAAACTAAAATAGAAAGCTTAACTAGTTTCTTTCTAAAAATTTATGAACCCTTTCACTATTTTCATTTACCTACTTATAGGCTTGACAAATCGAGAGGTCTCCCTAAAAACCTGACCTCTTGGACAAATAGTTTTTAGGTAAACCAAAGTCAAAAGGACACATGTCCTCAAGAGTTTTCATGCAACAAGAAAAGAAACTAAATCTCCAGATCATGCTCTTTATCGATGACACATTCCTCAGCTCCAGCGAGACTTTCTCCTTCACTTGCAATAGAATGGGTCACCTCCCATTGTTTATACGCCTACACGAGCACCTTTTCAAGTGGAAAATGGGGAATCTTCATGTTCAAAATCCTCATCATTGAGGAATCATTAGTCCATTTCAACTTTTTAACCTTTTCAATCGTTACAGGAAGCTGATCAATGCACATATACAACAGGGACTCAATTCTAGCCATTTGCGTGGAATCAGAAGCTTTCGGATAAATCTTCTCCTTGATTTTATTCATAATGACTTCAAACACTTCCAAGACTAGCTTTAATTCTTGATCACCATAATTGGTTGAATATGTATGAGAAAATTTAATAACCTTCAACTCATTCAACACGGTTTTCTATATCTATTTGATTTCATTCTGACGGTCTTTGGTTTCAGCTATGGTACTCCTGATAGTAGTAATGCACCAGCTAATGTTCCTTCTTAATATGAAGAAAGTGGATTCCTTAGAGGGTTTCATAGCTTTCTCATTACAGAACTTAGTGAACCCATACTTCTCAATCTCTAGGAAGTTTGACATGGCAAAAATCCATTTTTCTTCTTCTCTGTCCCATACCTATTGTTGTGCTTGTATTTATCTCACCAGGGCTTCAACATCGTGGAGAAGGACCTGATAATTTTTAATGTATTTGAGATCACTGTTGATCACTTCATTCATTCACTCATCCACTATAGACACCAGAGCTTGGCCACATTGAACTTGATTCAACATATTTTTTTCTCTTTGTTGAATTCAGATCAAAAATCTGGGGAGACTGTATCAAGGGGGTTGCATCAAAACTGAAGAAGGTGTTTATGAATTGAGATAATGTCACAATTGTCTGTTTCAATTCCTTCTTTTCTTTACCATCCTTCCACTAGGTTAACAACATTTATTGAGAAATTTCTTTGAACAAATGGTTCTTACCCACACGATCCATGGTCCCCAACTCGACCTTTGTGGCCTTGAAGTCTTCAGCTTTGAGTTCTTGTTCTCCCTCTTTTGGTCTATAAGTGGCTACTTCGACAGTCCACTTCCCTATTTTTGTGTCTAAAAACATTCGAGTTGTGCTTTTCACCTTTTTTATCTTTGGGATTTTCTGGACATATTTACTGAGAATGTCCTTGACGGGAACTGAAACTGGAACTAGGCTGCATTTCTTATTTATAGAAGAGGCCAACCATTTAGGTGTTGTATCAGACACAGTTGACTGCTCAGGAGTTTTCATTGAGGTACTAATAACTTCTAGTGTCACATCATCTAGATCAAAAAGATCTTTTTCCACCTGTTCCTCTTCAGCTATCTGGTAGTTCATATCCTCAAACTTATCCTCATCTAAATTGATAGTCTGCACATTTTCCTGAGCCATGTCTTTCTTTATTCTAGACCTGGTCTTTGATCTTGTCAGCCTTTGAGAAGGTGCTACTAGTGAGGGATTTTCCATAGCTTTCTTTCAAATACCTTTCACTTGTTGCTTTTCTGGAGGTCCTGGATTTTCAATTGGTGTAGAGACATTAGAAACATAAGTTGGAGAAGACCAAGAAGTAACTATAACTTCATCTGTTATAGATTTAGGTTGCTTATTTTTTCTCTTTGTTAGCAACCACTCCTTAGTCAAATGAATCACATGTTGAGTTATTTTTTCAATATTATCTTCTTCTTCTTCAGACCAGTTGATGACAAATTCATCTTGTTCCATTGATTTCTTGAACTTAGGCTTAATCAAATTAGACCTGTCATTAGTTACCCCGTCTACATTGATTTGTAATCTCATGGATAGGATTTGAGATATACATAGCCTAATGTGTCCCCTTTCTTGCACTTGTGATTCATCAAAATAATCTTCCCATAAGTATTCTAAATGAGGAATAGGGAACGTATGTGACCTAAGCCCTAAGCTTCCACAAGCATAGTTTTTGTTATCAAATCTAGTTCTTTTACTATAATACTTGAAATTGAAGTGACGAAGGTCACTTCCTATGCTTATTGCATCTACCATTGATCCACATGAAAATTTTCCTAATGAGATAGGGAAAACCTTTTTCCATTCTTCTTCAGGGAGGAACCTCTTTAAAATAATGGTAAGATGTCTATAGACTTCGATTAGAATAAAATAGTCAAAAACATACCTAGTAAATCTCATAGGTGAGTCCTCAAAACCCCTGACCCTGATATAGGTAAATTTAGGGAATTGGATATAATAGCATCCATAGTTAGTCACAAATTCTTGAGCTTTTGTGTTGATCCTCTTGGTAGAGATTTTGGGTAACTCAAAACAAAATTTCTTGGGATGAATGTATCATGTACACTTCTATAATTTTTAATAATATTATCTCTCTGTAAAATAGGGTAATACTCATAGACACACATATCAGTGACCCAAGGTTTATGTGGCATTCCATTTCATTTTCTGTTGTAGGCTATACAATACATTAGGTAAGAGGACATAAAGAAACTACTACCAGTCAATTTAGACATATTAAGTTGTTCCCTCATAGAACTAGCAATTAGTTTAGCGTAGTCTAAGAGTTGATTTCCCTCTAAGATAATCTAAACATAAAAATACATCTAGTCAGAGAAAAGATAGGCTACTTGTGATCCCCTTACTTTGTGTAGCATAACCATTATATCATTGATATAGGAATGTACATGACTTCTATTGAAATTTTTGGGTAATCATGAACCTCCTCTTTGTGGGTTTAGAAGCCAACTTTTAGCCATAGAAGTTCAATTCCCATCTTTGTTTTCATTAAACTTAACAGTGGACTGTGCAGGAGAAAAGGTAGAGAAGGTTTTTTCTAGGAGTTACAGTGCTAAAGACACTATCTCCCTATTGATGGACATGAGGATGCTACCATCTTTATTTTTAATGGATTTACTATGTGCGTCATAATTTTTGATACATTCAAGAATTAATTTAGGGCAGATGATAGTGGGAGGAAAAGTTGTAGCTAAACATAAACGACTGTGTAAGATTTCTAAAGTTGGAGTACCCTCTAGGGAATTTAGGAGAGAGGCTGGTAAACCTTATAGATTATAATTTTCTAAATTCATGTCTGTTACTATAGGACCATCACACGCCAGACTTGATACATTCCCAAATAGATGAAAAGAAGACCTCATAGTTTCAACGCCTTAAATTCTCTATTCAAATCACTGTTCGGCTATTAAATTTTAAAATATCATAAAAAGATAGCCAAACTCACCTTACTCTACAAATTTTACTGATCACAGGAGATCCAATGTCCTTACCTCTGCTCGCCCATTTCTCAAATAGTAATATTTAGGACTTTGAGTGTAGAGACCAACTTAAATAGGAAAAGCGTGAGAACTTAGTTATTTATTGAAAATCTTTACAGAGGTGATGATAAAAGATTTGATTTGACAAAAAATGCATGTAATCTATAATTACCATTCACACAAGTCCTTATGTCAGAAAAAATAATGATTATTAGGACTTCTCGGATGTGCCAACTTTCCCCACCATTGTTAGCATTAAATGCATGAGTCCCCATGGGACCTACCATTGAGCTATCATCACATTCATCTTTTTACCCTCTTATCTACTTTTGAACATTTCTGAACATGAAAGAAAAAAGTTTAAGGATTTTTGAGAGTGTTCATTGTAGTTCAGGAACTTTGACCTCCAAAGTTTACCATTTTGGTATTCCAACTGTAATGATGTGTCATAAATCCATGATTCAAGTGTCAGCATTCCTCATGACTTGTCAACTAGTTGATTATCTTCTTAATTTTCATAAACATGTCACACTTTCCAAAAGTAAGGGATTTGACTAGAACAACCTTGAATGGGTTTGAACAGAGTTCAAACTTGTTCAAAGGTGTTCCAGAGTGTTCATGGGAACTTGTTTAATAAGAAGTTACACTACTCAAAATCAAGCCATGACCCAAAAGATTAATGACTTATAAATAGCTGGGCTATAGGGAATGACAAAATGACAAAGGAGAATAAGGGCGACCCAACTAATGCAAGACCACCTCAAAAAATAAAATGAGGAACAAGTATCGAACTTGGACTAACAGATTGTTAAGGTATTCCAAATGCATTTCAATTTTTTTTTTGATTAACCAAATATAGCCAATTTCAATTCCACTCTTTGCAAACTAGGGTTCAATGTGCTTGTTACTGCTTTGTAAATTTAATCATATTTATCTATTTTAGGTTGTCAATTTCAATGTACTAGATGTATGCAACTTCAATTCAAATGTTGGGAGTTAAGGGTTTAATGAGTTATCTATTTATTTAAACCAATTACCATCAAAAGGGATATACAATTCATTACAATTTATTGTTTGGAGGGTTTCATACTTAGTGTTCCATATGCATCCTTTACAATCCACACCCAATTTTTTATTTGTCATCCTAAATGGCCGAGGTGGCTACCCCAAATAAAAATATGATGAATCCCTAATTGCTTTAATTTATGTAGATCTAGCCACCCTTAACCATTGGACATGTCCATGTTACAACTCAGATGATTTCTTGCAAGTAAATCTTCAAGTTGATAAATCATATTGACAAGAGTGCACAAACCAACAAATGATTTATTGAATCCTATCTACTAAATCCTTTCATGTTCATTTCACTTACTATTTTCTATACCCTAACAATTTTCATTTATGTTTGGGTAGTCCCATTAAAGGCATTGAAAACACCCTTTACTTGGGGATGTTGTAGAATCTCTTTAGTGTTGAAAGTCTTTTAAGCCACAACTTGCCATAAAAAGAAGATCATAAAATGTTGTTTCAATTTTGGAGCTCCTTAGGTGATACTACTTCATAGAAGTCAACACATGTGATGTTAACATGAAGAAAATTAAAGATATGGAACTAGTGATTTACAATTATTTAGATTTAAAAAATGTTCTACAACATCCTTAATTCTCAGGTGCCTTTTGATAATTTTGTAGGATTGCAATATACATTTTATTTGTGTTGGCAATGCACTTTCTATTGTTCTGAAATGTCATTTTCATGAAACTTCTAACATCACTACTACCTCTATAGATTGAAATGAATTGAATTGAATTGGCAACTTAAAACTGACAAATTGAAATGAATTTGGAATCTCTTAATATTAGTAGTGTCATTGAAAACCCAAAAACACTAAAATTGGATTATGTTATCCCCTAACGTACATAAATGCTTGTGTACATACATACATACATACATACATATGTATGTATGTATGTATGTGATTGCATGTATGCAACTACAGGTATAGATGTATCTATGTATGTGCATGCATATATGTATTTATGTATGTATGTATGTATATACATATATGTATGTATGTATGTATGTTTGTACATGTGTATATCCACATGCACACACACGTGCACACACACACACACATTTATATATATATATATATATGTGTGTGTGTGTGTGTGTGTGTGTGTGTGTTAGCCCCATATAGACCCAAATTTGAAAATTTAGAATTTGGGTCTCCTCCATGTCAATCCTTGATGGTGATCATTTTATCTATTAAGCATGAGTATTGAACCCCTTTGAACTAAGTTCAAAGAGGTTCAAACAAGTTCAAAATTTTAGTTCAAATATCAAGTTCAACAAGGTACAATTGGTTCAGACAGGCTCATGCAGGCTCATCCAGGTTCGACATGCTCACAGATTTAACATTAGGGGCATATTTAAAACAAAGGATTTCTAATCATAATTCATTGAGATAATGTTTTCAGTGACATGATTACTATTAGACCTACAATAAGAGGAGAGAACATCTACAAATAAAGTTAGGTTACATTCTTTGGAAGTCAAGGCTCATATCTACAAATTGTGGCCATTCATGTGAAGATCTTTTGTTACAACATGTGAAGAAATGTTGCATTTCCATATCCTTTATAAGAGGTAATGATATATTCTTGTACTCTACAATGAGGAAATTAAAGTAATATGGTTTCAATTCTAAATGTTTAATTGTTAATGGAAATTA
Source organism: Chamaecyparis obtusa (assembly GCA_027943335.1). Taxonomy (NCBI): domain Eukaryota; kingdom Viridiplantae; phylum Streptophyta; class Pinopsida; order Cupressales; family Cupressaceae; genus Chamaecyparis; species Chamaecyparis obtusa. The sequence continues at coordinate 616,092 of BSBK01000770.1, read as the reverse complement.
TGGAGAACACTTGACAAATGTTGGAGTTTGGACAATGACAATGAATAATTTCATGATAGTTTATAGACTTGTACACAGAAGCAAATAAATTCTGACTCGAATATTATTTGGAAACTCTATCTGGTGAGAAGGAAGAAAACTAGATTTGAGACAACATATCCCAAAATGAGAAAGATCCAATGGTGTAATAAAAAGTTACACCCCCCATAAGATGACTGATTTTTACTGTCAGAAATATTTTGGTTCGCCCAACAAAAAGATTATCTTTATTTTGTTTTAATATATTCAAATACATCTTATTGTATAAAGGGATATATTATGAGACCACTATTATTATAATGTTATAAATTATTTTTATAATGTTATAAGTGGGTATCTCAAAGGTGAGAATTTTATCAGGAGATGAAAATAAAAACATAAATTAATTGTATAAAGATTCAATTATATAATTAAATAATCATCTCATAGAACTATTTATTGTAAAAAGATGGTAAAGCTGAGGGTTCAATTTTCTGGGGCAGAGACTTGGTGCTACATAAAGGAAGTTGTTTTGTTTGTAATTGTAGGGAGAAATGAATATTTTTTTTATTTCAAATTATAATTTGTGAGTGTAGAAATAAGAAGATTTGTGTCATCTTTTTGCATGTTCAAAGAAGAAAGATAACTATATATCAGATCTTTGAGTTTGAATGTTTGTCTTTTGATTGAAATCAATCTTTGAATTGATTCAGTTGTCTCTGAATTTAATTCTATCTTATTTAATTACAATACATATTTGTTATTTGGTCTTTGAGCCTTGGTCATTCATGTATTTGGAAGAGAATGTTATGCCTTCCTTCTTGCATTTTCTTTGTTATGTAGGGTCTTCATAAGTGGAATTTGTGTCACTTATCCATTGTTCTTAGTTGTTCATTTCTTTTGCATCTATTCTATGTTGATGGGTAGATGTTTGTGTGCCTTACATGTTTTCAGGTTAAAAGCATCTTTGTCAGTAGTTTAGTGAATTCATTGGAAATCTCATATGAGGAGTTGTACCTAGGATAATTTAGAGGGAAGATAATCATTTTATATCTTACCCAAATGTTAGTAGCATTTGTACTTCTATCTGGGCATTGTGAGTTTTTGTGTGTTGATTTTTTGAAGTGCAAATCTATTCACTAACAATATATATATATATATATATGTGTGTGTGTGTGTGTGTGTGTGTGTACACACACACACATATATATAAATATATATTGTTGGATTATGTATATAGAAAGGTGAATATTAAGAGGGGAGGGGTGAATTAGTACTGTAAAACACTTTTAAACTATTTGAACTTTCTACCTTAACCATTTACCGATTCCATAACTTTTACATGCATCACATAAAACATATAAAATATAACATATAAATCATAACACAGTCATTTTGGTATCGCATAAATCCTTGTTAGAGGATAAAAACTATAGTGGGGATGCCACCAACAAAACTTCACTACTATAGTAAAAAGTTTACTTAGTTAGAGCTACACTGTTAACTATTTCTGATAGCTTACCCTATTAAGAGTATTAATTCGGTTAAGAGTCTTAAGACCTGTTAAGTCTACCTTGTAAGAGGATTTTATAATTCTAATCTAAGAATTGTACCTGGTTAAAGGATTTACAATATAAAATCTGTTAGGATCTGCTCGGTTAAGAGACTTTACAATTTTGATTATTTTTTAATCAATAACACAAACTTGTCTATTAAACTTGCATCAATCATATGCATATTAGACTCTTTATGCTCAATAAATTATTACCTCATACTATGTATTACTCATAATATCAATTCAGTGCTTGGTAGATTCAATTCTGAATCACGATCACTTTTTGTTCTTTACTGCTCTGTTACTCAGTGGCTTCTATGTTCATCACCTTCTCTGCAATCTCTTCTTCACACATACAATCTTATTTCACACATGCATATTGATATTCACACTTAGATCCATTTATATATAATTCTAGAAGTGATGCTACATGTCCTAGAATCATCAATTCAAGTAGTGCTACATTGGATACTCCTCCAATGCATATATCATACTTTATTCTCATTTGTAGATCTCACCTTGTAATCATATATAATCATCATGTTTACATCTCCAATGTTCTGTCATACAATATTCTTGAGATTTTTAAACCATTTTCTATTTGGTGTCTAGGTTTAATGAATCTAGAGATTCTCCTTGTGTCAGCCTGCTATGCTCGGTAACACATTTTCCTCTAGCTTGGTAACTGTCTCATCTTCTCAGTTTGGTTGATGTTGTAGCTCGATACAACTTGGTGCTCGCTACTTAGTTCTACCTTGCTCAGTGACTAACCTTCATTTGCCTTTACCAAAGTTACCTATTTTGTTATTTCCTTTTACCGATTAGCTTTTCCTTCTTTACCGACTTGTCTTCCCTTCTTTACCGAATGATTTTGACAAACATTATGACTTTATCATAACTAATGACAACAAAATAAATCTTAGGAGTATCAATCTCCCCCTTGGCATTAGTTTGGTATCTTTGTTAAAAACTTTCAAAGTCATAAAAAATTCAAAATTTTGTCCTTGTCCATAATTTCCATATATTCACTCATATATCCATTCCTCGATAAACTTATTACTCCCCCTGAAGTAGTACTTCCTGAATCAAAATTCATACTATATTTCCATTTATACATATTTCCCCCTCATATCTTCATCTATGTTATATATTTCATATACTATACTCCCCCTTTTTTAACAAAATGCCAAAATAAGAACTTACTTCTTATTTGATGTGGAGATCTTGTCAAAAATAGATTTATTCTTGTCTTAAGCATCCTTTAGTAATGCCTTCCATATATCATTTAGTGTCTAACTCACCATGCTATCCATAGCACTAACATATGATGTGCTAACTAAGTCTTTGGCCTTATGTGCCTATTTTTGCAATGATTCAATATGTGGAATCAAAATTGTTTGGAGTTCCAATAGATACATTCTAATATGATTCTCCTATTTTATTAGCTCATATTGCACTCCCATTAAGTTCTTCAATCTTTCACAATATTCCTTTATAGAATTAGGCTTGGTGGAAACTTTTGATAATTGCTCGGTGAGCTCCTTTTCCACATTATCATCTTTCTCTTTAATCTCCTTGGTAAAATTTGAAATTAAACAAATTTGTTGAAATAATAAAAAAATTATTTGTATCTCATTCTCCAATTAAGTGACTAACTCAAAAAGAGTTACATTTTTCTAGTGCAACTGATTGAAGGAGTTCTTCAATCACTTTAGTCTCCATTTTATTTTTGTGCACTTGCATCATATACTTTGTAGTATCAGTACCAGGCTGGTTTACTTGATTCATTAATTCTCTTAACTAGCTATAAATGTCTCCTTTTTCATTAATGGTAGCTGTAGGTACAATCTCATTCAATATTCCTTTGAATTTCTCTAAAACATCAGTTTTCTACTTCTTGGCAATCAATTTGTCTTGTGAAACTTTTCTCTTTAGTAGATCTTTGAACTCTGAGAGTTCCTTTGGACTCAGGGTTGAAATATCAACCTTAGGAATAACAATAGGTTGGCTTACATCAACCTCTTTTTCATAATTCCTCTTTCTGGATTTTCCTTTAGAATTAGATGCCTTCTTTGCATCAAATTATGTAGTTGTATCCTCAGTGTTGTCTTCTTTTTATTTCTTTTTCTCTCTTGTTTCGTTTCTTCCTTCTTCTCTTGTTTCTTTTCTTCTTTTGTGTCTTTTTATTTTTCTGGTTCCTTTTTTTGTTATGTGGTCTCGATAGGAGTTAATGACTCTTGACTCTGACCTTGTGTAGACTCGATCTCTTTGGTTTCCTCAGTCTCCTTTGTTGTAGTATCTTGTGTTGGATCAGTGGGGGCATCAACCTCAGTTGGTACATCTCTTGTTTCCTCTGAGATTACTTCTTCAATCTCAAGAAAATTTAATATCTGCTTAAATATAGGATCTTTTTCCATCAGCCTTGCCTTAACAGAATCATCAATGTCCATTTCCTCTATTTCTATGGCCTTTGTTGCCATGATGTCTTCATCAACTTTTATTGTTTCATTATGGTCTTGATCTATTATGTCCTCAATTATGACTTCTTCTTTATTTATTGTTAAATCAATTAGATCTGACTTACCTACTTGATCTTTACCTTTTCAATAGTCAGTTGATCAATAGAGAAGATCTTTGTCCAAAGATCATCAGTGTCATTCTGCACTTCATCTAGCTTATCGACAATGATTCTTAGTGCTCTTCTTTTTACTCAGAATCTTTTTTAATATTATAGAAATGTGTCTTTGATTCCTCTCTTGGTTAGGCTTGGGACTATGATTTCTAGAGACCTCTCTCTCATTTCCTTCTCATCTTCTAGAGCATACTTCCATCTAGCATCAATTTTTTGATATAGTTCATCTTAAATGTTCAGTGCAACCTCAACTAGTATGGCTCTAAACTTGTGTAGGGTGAACAAAATAGTCTCTTCTATTTTATTTTTCTCTTCATCATTTCTCTTCTCATATTTCAAAAACTTTACCCTCCATATTTCTTCAGTGTTGTAAGGGATTCATCAAGACTTTTTAATTTTGCTAAGGGATTCTATACAACCTTGAATTGTGATATGTCCTCAAATTTTGTTTCACTCTCTTAGCACAATTTTATTTTCCTTCTAGGCTTACCAGTAGCCTTCTTTTCTTTGATGTAAGTTTTAGTCTTTATTGGTTCTACCTCTACTTTCTTCTTTGATCTTGGTGTGGAGGATGACCTTGTTGATGGTCTAACACCGATTGGACTGGGGGTCTCTTTCTTCATTTTTTATTTCTTCCCCTTTACCTCTTATGGTTCAGCAACCTCTTCTTCTTCAGCAACAATACCTAGATTCTCAAACAAAGTGTTAATCATTCTACTTGCTTTCCTAACAGCCTTAGGTATCACGATACCTAGTTTGATTTTTTCTTTAACCTCTGCAAAGGTTCCATACTAAGTTTCCCTTCTATCAATTGTTTTTTTTCTAAAAGTCCTTTTATTTGAATAAAGAAAACATCAATGTTCAACTCATATCCCATATGTGGCAACCACACAGTTCTCAGCTCCACAACTCTTATTATGCATGTATCAGTGTCTACTTCAAAACATATCTCATCTTTATATTCTTCCACTAGTTGAGGTGGAATCTTGAATCTTTTATGCATTCTTGCTTTAAATTTAACAAAATAGTCATTTATGATCATATCAAAATTGTCTCTTATTCTTTGAATGTATTCATTAATTTGACATATGATTGGTTTGTCTATTGTCCAAACTACTTCACCTTTTGTAGGAAAGAAGTTCTGAAAATAGAAGAAAATACATACCAAAAGTGGTCTAAACTCCAATGTATCTGATTTTTCTTTCCTAATAGTATTCATGTTATCATACAATAGCTTTAGTAATATCTCACAAAGGTCTATTTTCATATCCTTCTTGACAATTTTATGTGCAATATCAACTGCTCCATAGGGTACACTATCTACCCAAGATGACTGAAATATTCTGTAAGATATGATATTACTTGCAAATCTTAACTCAGGGTCATCAATAGTAGATAGATTCAGTCCTCTTCCACACCATTTAGCTTGAGTAAGCTCACATATCTTATTTTTGTCTATTTTCTTATATGCCCTTGGTCTATCACCGACCATAAATCCTGTGACTATGTGCAAAACATCCTCGGTGATCTTTATTGGTGCATCAAGCCACATGAAATGATCATGTACTCAGCTTAGTACCATCCTTATCCATTCATTCTAGAAAACTATTGGCACATTCATAGCATGGACCAAACCCTTGGTTTCCAAATGTGTGTGGTTGTCTTTCAATTTTCCATTCACACATAGATTCATGTATGATGTGTTAATTTCAACTTGGCATATATCTTAAATTTTACAGTGAATGTAGGCTTGAATGTCTTCAATCAGTATAACCCTTGGTGGGATAGATGATAGGGATCCAAACTTATCAATTTTTGCAGCAACGACGAGAGGCAACTTGTATTTAGGATTGAAAGGGTCAATCTTCTCAACAACGACTAGTTTTTGAACTTTTGGTGCCATTATTATCTCAGAAATAATCTTCTAAAAAGCAGTGTTTCACTTAAATAGTAACTTTGAATTCATGAACACAAAATGATAGTCACTAGAAATACCTTGAATGCGCTAAATACTATTTGGAATGCTTGAAAGATTGCTTGGAATCGCTCGGTGATCTCTTCTCCATCAAATTCTTGAAATTCTTGTGAAAGTGTAAGGTAAAAATGAAACAACATGACCTCTATTTATAAGTTTTCCTAGGTTAAGGCTTTCAATGACTATAAATCTTTTATTAAATGCTTATTAGCTACTCCATTTCATCGATAACAAAAATACACTTTCTTTCACCAAATGGAACAAAATAACTCATACACTTTACCAATCAACATATGAAATTTCAACTTCACAACTTATATCCAAATGCATCTTAATATGATAATATGGATCTTTGCACTAATTCTAGGAACTGATTTAAGATAGAATTTTAGTTATCAGCTCCTACACATACCCTTGATCGATTAAGTAAAAATAGGTGCACTTGATCCAGTGGATGTGGTGCCATCAGTTGTTCTGAGTTATATTCCATCATCTTGAGACTTCCTTCTCCAAGTCCTATTCATTTGATCTCTTATTTCATCAATATTAAATTGAGTATTTTCACTTAGTTGTTCCTCAGTTGGGGCTTTACCTTGGTACCTACAGTCTTTGGCTAGGTGACTAATCTTGTGATAGTGGAAACAAGCCATTCCATAGTTTCTTCATCATCTTCTATTATTCATGTCATGCAACCTAAAGAAATTTGCATCAATGTGACCAAATATTCCACACACGGCACAAGTGATTCTTGTATTATAGTCCCATTATATAGTTGGTCCTTGTTAGTTGTTTGCAACATTCTATTGATTAGGGACCCATTTCTCATTCGTTCTCTATGACCTGCATTCTTCAGTTTTATGACCATATCTCTTGCAATTGTTATAGTAACCCTCAAACCTTAGATTCCTTGGATTGTTAGTAATTCTTGATCTACATTCAAATGCCTTATGACCATACTTATTGCAATTATAATAGTGACCATTAAACTTAGGAGTATACGGTGGATTACCTCTTTTTCTCCTACAAACATTTGTTGTATGTCCTAGTTTTCCACAATGATAACATGTAGGCTTCTTTATCTTTAGTGGGGTAGTAGCATTATCTTGGTTGGCTTCTTGATTGGAGGACTCACCCTTCTTGGTAGTGTTATTTGCATTGTATCCAAGTCTAATAGTATCTCTCGATTGTCTCTGACCTCTTAGTTGTTCATCCAATATCTTTAGGGCTTCTTCATTTCTTTTCAAGACTTCATTAGCATCTTTCTTAGATTTCAGATCATTTTTCAGATGTTCATTCTCAGATCTCAGGTTAGCAATCTCTCCAACTTTCCTTGCAACATCGTGATTTGCACTAACTAGTTAGACATGTCTAGTTGTAGTGAATTTATGTCAACCTGAGTATTTATCTCTCTTTCTCATCCAGTCTTGTGTTCATTTGTCTTCTTTCATCTTCCACCATTCTTTTGTCATCTTTAGCTTTTCCTTTTTGTTCTAGGATTTCATATATCCTTACCGATTGGGCTTCTTGTTCTCTTTTCAGTTCTTTCACCTGATCAACTAGGTTTTTGTCCTTTTCAGATAGTTATGATATTATAGCATCAGATTCATCAAACATGCTTCCCTCTGATTGTTCTTTAAGTTATTCAGCCTGATCTAGAGCGTCTTTCAGTTGATGTTCTAGCTCCTTTCTCTTGTTGATTGAATGCATTAGTTTTCTCCTTAATTCATCAATTTTCTCATTGGCCATTCTCAGTTTTATTTCCATGTTGTCAAACACACTTTCATAGCTATAGATCTCCATACCTCCCGATCTTTCCTCTCAAGTGATTAAAATTCTTAATAAGGGACTAAGCTTTGATACCAATTGTTGGATTAGGTATAGAAAGGTGAGTACTGAGAGGGGAGGGGTGAATTAGTACTGTAAAAAACTTTTAAACTATTTGAACTTTCTACCTTAACCATTTACCGATTCCATAACTTTTACATGCATCACATAAAACATTTAAAATATAGCATATAATTCATAACACATTCATTTTGGTATCACAAAAATCCATGTTAGAGGATAAAAAATGCGGTGTGGATGACACCCACAAAACTTGACTATTGCAGTAAAAATTTTGCTTGGTTAGAGATACATTGTTAGCTATTTCTAATAGCTTACTCTATTAAGAGTATTAACTCGGTTAAGAGTCTTAAGACCTTTTAAGTCTACCTTGTAAGAGAATTTTATAATTCTAATCTAAGAACTGTACTTGGTTAGAGGATTTACAATATAAGATCTGTTAGGATTTGCTCGGTTAAGAGACTTTACAATTCTGATTACTTTTTAATCAGTAACACAAACTTGTCTATTAAACTTGTGTCAATCATATGCATATCAGACTCTTTATGCTCAATAAATTATTACCTC